>JZKD02S1719794.1:280891-307074 GCA_000966675.3 Picea glauca
AAACAAGTTTGGGATTTATACTTGTAGTCAATTATACTAGAAATGTACTCATCATAATCACAAACAATGTTCAACACATTTACACATATAGAGGTGGAAACCCAAATTGTGAAGACCTTACAAATATTTATAAATGAACATGAATTCATGTAAGAATAACTATTAATGAGGACACCAATCCTCTGTAGGAACCAACCTACAAATGTAATGCCCCCGGACATCAACCCCACGGTTTGGCAAATGCTACTCTGCAGAAACAACATTCTAATACTTATATATATAACATGCATTAAGTCATATTACACACATTTAACTAAACAATACAGATTAATCACATAATTATGGCTAACATGCATAAATAATGGGATTAACAGTAATTCATGATTACAACGGAATACATGATAATATTGCAAGAATCACAGACATGCATATTTAATTGAGATTATACACATGCATATACTTATGTTTGAAACTGTAGTGGATCCACCAACCACGTGCAAGCCTTCCACGAACCTCCCATCCTTAGAGCCCACTGCTCATCACTCTCAGCAGTGGGTCACCCTCGATCTGGGATCAAGCTCCACACAACATAAGGTAATCCTAGACTAGGATGAGGTTACAGGAAAATTGTACAAAATAACCAGAAGGATTATTCCCAAGATTCCTTCTTACGCCCACTACTCACAGACTCTCATTCCCCACATGCCTGTTTTGCCCGGGAGTATGCACCTTCACAAGCACAGTCCATCAATGCTTCACCTCCCTCTCTGGGTCTTGACAACAGGCTGGATCAGGAAGTCTCAGAGCTTCGTAGCAGGTGCTGGAATATCCTTGGGAGAAAACCCCTTCCCAGCAGACTCCTTCACCTGGAAAGAGTTGTTCACAGGCCTAACAACCCGACTCTTCCACTAGTTTCCACCTCAATTCCCACAAGTTCAAGATGACATCCACGACAACATCTTGGGTTAACTCAAAGGTAATAGCAGCAATAGGAAAATGGAGTGTGGAAACAGGAAATGACTGTAGTCCACTTAAACACATCACGGCTCAGGTAACACCCATTTGCAGGATGCGTGACCAACAATTCACGCAGGGGTTGGGCACAGAATTGACCGGTTCAGCTACAGGTATAATTGCTTCCCAAGGAACACCACTACTCCGTTCTTAGGGCGCGCATGAGGCATACAAAACTCATACGCAAAAGATGATGGAATGAGGAGCGAACCCCCTCCACGGATGACTTCTGCAGTTTTTAACTACATGTGTCTGGGTCGACACATGTCTCCCATGAAGCTGCATGCACTCCATCAGCATGCGTTCCTCTCCATAAAATTAGTACAAAACTTATATTTCACATGGATTTTGGAATAATATCAAAATATTATTCCCAAGGACTTAAGCCCCTAGGCTCAACACTTAGCCTCTCTTTCCAACCTTCCATCCCCAAATCCCTTACCCACTGTGTGGAAGCTTATTCCCCCATCACTCATTCATCGTGGTCGGTCTGCATGCAGTGGTGTTCATATTTTTATTAATGTTCTCCATAATTACATATACAAAAACAGGCTCATGGCCTTAACACTTAGGCTCTCTGGACTAATAAACTCATAAGCCTTACCATCTTATATTAACTTGTCTCACCATCCTGTAAAACATGATTTACAATTCATAAACATGATTACAACAGGGCTTGTCCTTGGGGATATTACAATCCCCTCCCTTTATTTTTGCACTGTCCTCAATGCAAATTTCACACAGTATCAACAAGATTTCCAAAATATTAAAAACGATGCAGGTATTCTTCCCGCATATCATCCTCATGCTCCCATGTCACGTCTTCAGGACCGTACCAAGTCCACTGGACCTTTACAAGCCCTATAGCTCAATTCCAGAGCTATTTTCTTTTCCTATCCAATATGCGCATAGGATGTACTTGCATGACACCTTCTTGCTCCACCTGAATCGCATTCCAATTGATAACAGGATTAGCATCAGGTATATATTCCTAAAGAAATGAAACATGAAACACATTATGTACAGTCATGGATGCAGGTAATGCAAGCATATATGAAACTGGCCCAATCCTTTCTAGGATTGCAAATGGCCCACAAAATCTGGCTGCCAACTTGGCACAGTTTCCCAGCTTCAGGGAACTTATGTTAGATTTTACTTTCAGAAAAACATGGTCACCCACTTTAAACTCCCTGTGGGTTTTGTTTTTATCAGCATAACTTTTCTTCCTGTCTTTGGCAACTTTCAAATTCTACTTAATTTTTAACATATGTTCTTCCATTTCCCTTAAGCAACTCTGGCCCAACTACTGCTCTGTCAGCTGGATTATCCCAGCTTATTGGAGTATTTCACTTTCTGCCATAAAGTGCTTCAAATGGGCTCATCTTCAACAATTCTTGATACCCATTGTTGTAGGCGAATTCTACCAAGTGTAGGTAGTATTCCCATTTTGATGGTTTGTCCATCACATACATTCTCAATATGGATTCTATCACTCGATTCACCTGCTCTGTCTGCCCATCTAACTCAGGATGGTAGGCTATACTGAAATTCAGATTCGTTCTGAATCTCTTGAATAACCCCTTCCAGAAATTTGAGGTAAATTTTGGGTCTCTATCAGACATAATTGTCTTGGGAGTTCGTTGCAATTGTGCCACTTCCTTCATAAAAATATCAGCAACATCTGTTGCCTTATGAGTGGTCTTTAATGGAATGAAATGGGTAGATTTTGTAAGCTTGTCCACCACCACCATAATGGAATATTGTTGTTTACCTGTTCTAGGCAATCCTGTGATGAAATCCATTTTCACCACTTCCCACTTCCACTCAGGAATGGATAAAGGCTACAGAAACCCTGCTGGGTGTCTGTGCTCAGCTTTAACCTTTTGGAAGTCCATACATCTAGTGATGTATTCATCAATCTCTTTCTTCATACCTAGCTAGAAATAATGGCTCTTGACTGTTGCCATAGTTTTCTGATATCCAGGGTGCCCTGCATAAGGCACGTTATGCATTTCTCTCAGAATCGCAATTTTCAAACCTTGGACATTAGGTACATAAACTATGTTCTTGTACAAAAGTATCCCATTGGTTTCCAAATTATAATTTTCCACTTTCTGTGGAATCTCACCTTGTTTTAGCTTTGCTACCATCTCCCTATACTGCAAATCTGCATTTGCAGCCTCCAAAATTCTACCCTTTATATCAGTTTGGTACATGCTAATGGCTGTAGTATGTAATTTGTGCACCTTTCTGCTGAGTGCATCAACCACCTTATTTTCCTTCCCTTTGATATGCTTGATATCAAATTCATATTCACACAGAAACTCCAGCCACCTACTTTTCCTAGTGTTTAGGGTGGGCTAGTCAACTAAGTATTTCAGACCGTTGTGGTCTTTCCTCAATTCAAATCTCCTCCCCATGAGGTAATGCCTCCATTTCTTTAGCGCGTGAACTATTGCTACCAACTCCAAATCATTAGTGGCATAATTATTTTCGTTCTCTTTCAACTTCCTAGACTCATAACAGATCAAGAATCCATTATGGCTGAGGAATCCTCCCAGCCCTTCTTTACATGCATATATGCACACCATGAAATATTCATTTGGATCTGCAATCCTCAGGATTGGAGCACTGGTTAATAGCTTCTTCAATCACTGGAAGCTTTTATCACACTCTTCAGTCCACTGAAACTTTTTCTCCTTCCTTTGCAAGGAATTGATGGGGTAGGCTATCTTTGAGAACCCCGTTATAAACCTTATGTAATATCCCGCTAGACCCATAAAGGATATAACTTCTGCCACATTCCTTGGCACTGTCCATTTTCTAATGGCCTCAACCTTCTCAGGATCCACGACGATCCCTTGTTCTAAAATACAACTAGTTCTAAAATACAATGATAAAATGATCATTTGCTCAACTTGGCATACAACTAGTTCTCTCTTAGAACTTGCAACACCATCCTCAGGTGTTGTTCATGCTCTTCCTCTGACTTGGAATACACCAGAATGTCATCCAGGAAGACTATGAAAAACTTGTCTAGATAGTCCTTGAATACACCATCCATCAAGCACATAAAAAAAACAGGTGCATTCGACATTCCAAACGGCACCATTGTGAACTCGTAATGACCATACCTTGTTCTAAAGGCGGTCTTGCTGATGTCTTCATCCTTTATTCTTACCTGGTGATATCCTGATATGGGATATATCTTCGAAAATATATTTTCATCCTTCAATTGATCGAAGAGGTCATCAATCCACTGCAGAGGATGCTTGTTCTTAACAGTTACTTTCTATAACTGTCTGAAATTAATACACAGCCTTAATGTTCTATCCTTCTTCTTCATGAATAGGACCGGGGCACCCCAAGGTGACATGATTGGGTGTATGTACCCCTTCTTCAGAATCTCTTCAAGCTGTAATTGCAACTCTTTCAGATCTGGTGTACTCATTCTATAAGGATCTTTCGACACTAGAGCTGCTCCAGGAATTAAAATTACAGAGAAGTCAATATCTCTCTTTGGAGGCAGTCTGTGTACCTCCTAAAATACATATTCAAACTCTCTCTTTGGATTTAGGCATATACAAATATCTCCCGTAGTTCTGATTACCAAACTCATGAAGTCAGGTGGATCAACGGTCCACATTTAACCATCATCGAAAGGCTAAAATTCACCATGGTATTTCCGTCTTCGAAGTTTTCAGGACTTCGGGATTTCTGGATTTTGGGTTTTGAAGGTGTTCACTTCTCTTCAGTTCCCATCTTCCGACTTCGTGAAATCTGAAGGGTTATTGAGACTAACTCGAGCGTGAATCCACAAGATCTAACAGTCGAGTCCTCCTCCCAGATCTACGGTGTAGATCTTCTCGGGTTTTCAAGTTTTGGGGTTTTGTGTCTCAGCGCTCCTCGCTTTTCTCTAGGTCTCGACAATAGGTTGGATCAAGTAGTCTCAGAGCTCCGTAGCTGGTGCTGGAATATCCTTCGGAGAAGACCCCTCTCCAGCAGACTCCTTCACCTGGAAAGATCTTCTCAGAGGCATAACAACCTACCTCTTCGACCACGGGCCTAACAGCCCGACTCTTCCACTAGTTTCCACTTCAATTCCCACAAGTTCAAGATGACAGCCAGGACAAAAGCTTCGGTCAACTCATAGGTAATAGCAACAACAGGAAAATGGAGTGTGGAAACAGGAAATGACTGTAGTCCACTTAAACACATCATGGCTCAGGTAACACCCATTTGCAAGATGCGTGACCAGCAATTCACGTAGGGGTTGGGCAAAGAATTGACTGGTTCGGCTAGAGGTGTAATTGCTTCCCAACGAACACCACTGCTCTGTTCTCAGGGCATGCATGAGGCATACAAAACTCAGACACAAAAGATGACGGAATGAGGAGCGAACCCCCTCCACGGATGGCTTATGCAATTTTTAACTACCTGTGCCTGGTTCGACGCATGTCACCCATGAAGCTACATGCGCTCCATCAGCATGCGTTCCTCTCCATAAACTTAGGACAAAACATATATTTCACATGGATTTTGGAATAATATCAAAATATTATTCTCGAGGAATTAAGCCCCTAGGCTCAACACTTAGCCTCTCTTTCCAACCTTCCAGCCCCTAATCCCTTACCCACTCTGTGGAAGCTTATTCCTTCATCACTCATTCATCGTGGTCGGTCTGCACGCAGTGGTGTTCATATTTTTATTTTTGTTCTCCATAATTACATATACAAAAACAGGCTCATGGCATTAACACATAGGCTCTCCGGCCTAATAAACTCATAAGCCTTACCATCTTATATTAACTTGTCTCACCATCCTGTAAAACATGATTTACAATTCATAAAAATGATTACAATAGGGCTTGTCCTTGGGGATATTACAATCCCCTCCCCTTATTTTTGCACTGTCCTCAATGCAACTTTCACACAGTATCAACAAGATTTCCAAAATATTAAAAAAGATGCAGGTATTCTGCCCGCATATCATCCTCATGCTCCCATGTCACGTCTTTAGGACCGTACCAGGTCCACTGGACCTTTACAAGCCCTATAGCTCGATTCCAGAGCTATTTTCTTTTCCTATCCAATATGTGCATAGGATGTACTTGCATGACACCTTCTTTCTCCACCTGAATCACATTCCAATCGATAACAGGATTAGCATCAGGTATATATTCCTAAAGCAATGAAACATGAAACACATTATGTACATTCATGGATGCAGGTAATGCAAGCATATATGAAACTGGCCCAATCCTTTCTAGGATTTCAAATGGCCCACAAAATCTGGCTGCCAACTTGGCGTAGTTTCCTAGCTTTAGGGAACTTATGTTAGCTTTTACTTTCAGTAAAACATGGTCACCCACTTTAAACTCCCTGTGGGTTCTGTTTTTATCAGCATAACTTTTCTGGTTGTCTTGGCCAACTTTCAAATTCTACTTAATTTTTAACATCTGTTCTTCCATTTCCTTGATCAACTCTAGCCCAACTACTTCTCTGTCAGCTGGATTATCCCAGCTTATTGGAGTATTTCACTTTCTTCCATAAAGCGCTTCAAATGGGCTCATCTTCAACAATGCTTGATACCCATTGTTGTAGGCGAATTCTACCAAGTGCAAGTAGTCTTCCCATTTCGATGGTTTGTCCATCACATACATTCTCAATATGTATTCCATCACTCGATTCACCTACTCTGTCTGCCCATCTAACTCAGGATGGTAGGTTGTACTGAAATTTAGATTCGTTCTGAATCTCTTGAATAACCCCTTCCAGAAATTTGAGGTAAATTTTGGGTCTCTATCATACAGAATTGTCTTTGGAATTTTGCGCAATCATGCCACTTCCTTCATAAAATATCAGCAACATCTGTTGCCTTATGAGTGGTCTTTAACGTAATGAAATGGGTAGATTTTTTAATCTTGTCCACCACCACCATAATGGAATCTTGTTGTTTGCCTGTTTTGGCCAATCTCATGATGAAATCCATTTTCACCACTTCCCACTTCCACTCAGGAATGGATAGAGGCTACAACAACCCTGCTGGGTGTCTGTGCTCAACTTTAACCTTTTGGCAGTCTATACATCTGGTGATGTATTCAGTGATCTCTTTCCTCATACCTAGCTAGAAATAATGGCTCTTGACCGTTGCCACGGTTTTCTGATATCCAGGGTGCCCTGCATAAGGCACGTTATGCATTTCTCTCAGAATTGCAATTTTCAAACCCTGGACATTAGGTACATAAAATATGTTCTTGTACAAAAGTATCCCATTGGTTTCCAAATTATAATTTTCCACTTTCTGTGGAATCTCACCTTGTTGTGGCTTTGCTACCAGCTCCCTGTACTACAAATATTCATTTGCAGCCTCCAAAATTCTACCTTTTATATCAGTTTGGTACATGCTAATGGATGTAGCATGTAAGTTGTTCACCTTTCTGCTGAGTGAATCAACCACCTTGTTTTCCTTCCCTTTGATATGCTTGATATCAAATTCATATTCACACAGAAAATCCAGCCACCTACTTTGCCTAGTGTTTAGGGTGTGTTGGTCAAATAAGTACTTCAGACTGTTGTGGTCTTTCCTCAATTCAAATCTCCTCCCCATGAGGTAATGCCTCCATTTCTTTAGCGCGTGAACTATTGCTACCAACTCCAAATCGTGAGTGGCATAACTATTTTCGTTCTCTTTCAACTTCCTAGACTCATAACAGATTAATAATCCATTATGGCTGAGGAATCCTCCCAACCCTTATTTACACGCATCTATGCACACCATGAAATATTCATTTGGATCTGCAATCCTCAGGATTGGAGCACTGGTTAATAGCTTCTTCAATCGCTGGAAGCTTTTATCACATTCTTCAGTCCACTGAAATGTTTTCTTCTTCCTTTACAAGGAAGTGATGGGGTAGGCTATCTTTGAGAACCCTGTTATAAACCTTCTGTAATAGCCCGCTAGACCCATAAAGGATCTAAATTCTACCACATTCCTTGGCACTGTCCATTTTCTAGTGGCCTCAACCTTCTCAGGATCCACGATGATCCTTTCTTCTAAAATAGTATGCCCCAAGTAATGGATGTGTTTCTAATAAAATGATCATTTGATCAACTTGGCATACAACTAGTGCTCTCTTAGAACTTGCAGCACCATCCTCAGGTGTTTTTCATGCTCTTCCTCTGACTTGGAATACACCAGAATGTCATCCAGGAAGACTATGACAAACTTGTCTAGATAGTCCTTGAATACACCATTCATCAAGCACATAAAAAAAACAGGTGCATTCGACAGTCCAAATGGCACCACTGTGAACTCGTAATGACCATACCTTGTTCTAAAGGCAGTCTTGATGATGTATTCAAACTTTATTCTTACCTGGTGATATCCCGATCTGAGATATATCTTCGAAAATATATTCACATCCTTCAATTGATTGAAGAGGTCATCAGTCCACGACAGAGGATACTTGTTCTTAACAGTTACTTTGTATAACTATCTGAAATTAAATACACACCCTTAACGTTCTATCCTTCTTCTTCATGAATAGGACCAGGGCACCCCCAGGAGACACGCTTGGGTGTAAGTACCCCTTCTTCAAAATCTCTTCAAGCTATAATTGCAACTCTTTCAGATCTGGCGTACTCATTCTATAAGGATCTTTCGACACTGGAGCTGCTCCAGGAATGAAAATTACAGAGAAGTCAATATCTCTCTTTAGAGGTAGTCTGTGTACCTCCTAAAATACATCTTCAAACTCTTCTAGTACCACATGGTCTTCAATATTTGAGATCTCATCCTTAGATGCTTCCTCCACGTGGGATGCAAACAACTGATAGCCTTTCCTGTAGCATTTCTTCAGTTGTAATGTTGAAATTTCTCTGACAACAACAACTTTGGGATTTTCTTGGACTGTTTTCCAATTCCCCTCCTCATACAGGCAAGTAAATGCCTTGTTATGATAGTCCAGGATGGCATGGTGTTGGTCCAACCAGTCCATCCCAATTAAACAGTCATAAGATCCTAAAGGAAGAATATTCAATTTAGCCTTCGTGCTCAATCCCTTCATGTCTACAGGATATGACTTAACCAACCTAGTGACTTTCCTCTTGGTTCTTGTAGCGAACTACACTAGCCAATACTTTTCATGTTTTCTTATTGATAAATGCAAACTTTCCACTACTCTAGGATCTATATAACTATGGCTAGCCCTTGAATCAATTAAAATAGTAAAGGCATGGTTACTAATCATACCTTCTACTTCAATCATGTGAGATTGAAATTCATCTTATGTGTTGTCCAGGGCCACATATATCCTTGGCATTCTACTGCCCATGTCCTCCACTGTTTCATCTTCTTGAACATTATGGACAACTCTCACTTTGCCATTTTTATGGCGACAATCTTTGTACTTGTGGTTCTCTTTACAACCCCAACAATGAATGGGCATCTATCTTGGCCTTTGTTCCCCCACTTCAGCCATTCTCGACTCTCTAAACGATGGCTATCCTTGAGGACTATTTCTAAAAAAGGGAGGTTTGTTTCCCTTCTACATCTACTCTTTCTTGAACTTCGCCTGGTCGTCCCAAGCCTTTCAAAAGGTAGGCTTTTCTCTTTGTTGTTCATGTAAGCATTTCACTCTTCTTATTGTTTCTTCCATAGTCATAGGATCATCATACTGAATCTTGTCACCAATGTAAGGTGGCAGTCCACTCAGATACCTCTGAATCTTGACAGTCGCCTCCTTGATGAATGAAACATACTTCAGTAATTCCAAAAACCTTTGTTCGTATTCATCAATGCTCATGTTGCCCATCTTGTGTTCAAAGAAATCCTTCATATTTCTATCATAGTATATTTTAGTCAGGTATTTCCTCTTGAAATACCTCTTGAATTCCTTCCAAGTGATATCTCTCTCTCTAATGTGTTGCACCTACACGAGTTGATCCCACCACATGGATACTTTTCCTTTCAATTGATACATCACAATTCTTCCTTCTGCATGAGAGGAATAATTCTGCAGTTGGAAATAATTCATCATTCCTAGCAGCCATGTCTCGACATCTTCTTCCTTCTGGTGTTTTCCATCAAACGTGGGAGGCTTAATATTATTCATTTTTCCTTTCAGTTAATCCACTCCAGACCTCCTATGCTTTCTGGTAGGGTATGGGCTTGAATTACCACATGTTTCTTTACTGGAATGATTTGGGGAGCGACGACAATGTCCACTAACACTCCTCGATCTTGTTTTCCTGTTAGGGGTCCTGTGACTCCTTGTTTTTCTTGTGTCACTCTCCTTTTCCAATTTCTTTTCGATCCTATCCAGGATCCACAACAACTTCAGGTTGAATTCACCCGATTTATCCTGAGGTTTTTTTAGCCTTCTGCTATCAGTTCGGCGAGCCTGGGCATCCCTATGTAATCTTTCAATGATTTTCATCATATGCCCTTCCTTATCCACCTCTTTTCCGTGCCCATTGGAGTTCAATCCTTCAACTCCCAAGTTGACATCCATTCCTTTTCTTTCATTCTCTGAGTTGGAGGCAATCCACACCTCTTCCATTCTCTTCTCTCAATGACAACCCTATTGAGTTCTGGCACTTGCTAAAATTTTGCAAACATACGTGTAGACAAGAAGGATTTTTTAGGTTGTCATTCCTTAACAAATTCCACACATTCAAAACAATTCAGATTTAAGAAAATGTTCAACTTTCCATGAATTTTCTGAGATCTTCTTGGATCCATAGGAAACTCAGTCCATAGCCCTTTTCCTCTTAGTTCCCAACCCACGCGACCAAGGCGTGACCCAACGCTAGGTATCAAGGTGCTACCCGGATTTTTGGCCTTTGGAAAGTTCTGAGGCACATACAACTATCTCCCATAGTTCTGATTACCAAACTCATGAAGTCAGGTGGATCAACGGTCCACGTTTACCCATCATCGAAAGGCTTAAATTCATCATGGTATTTCCGTCTTCGAAGTTTTTGGGACTTCGGGATTTCGGGATTTCGGGTTTCGAAGGTGTTCACCTCTCTTCTCTTCCCATCTTCCAACTTCGTGAAATCTGAAGGGTTCTCACGACTAACTCGAGCGCGACTCCACAATATCTAACAATCGATTCCTCCTCCCAGATCTATGGCATAGATCTTCTCGAGTTTTCGGGTTTCATGGTTTTGTGTCTCAGCGCTCCCCGCTTTTCTCGACTGCTGAACTCCTGAAAGGCTTCTTGGATATCCTTCCAGCACCTTCTCTAGATCTAATGGTCATAAATGTCTCTCCTTTCAAACAAATCCTATGGCTCCCATCCTCCAAGTGTTGAGCGCTCTCTCTCTGTGGTCAAATACCACACCGTCTGCAATTTATTCTACTGCTGCTCCTCCTAAGCTTCTTAACACAGTCAAGTAACTCCTTGGCGCTCAGGAATGCTCAAAGGTTCAAAATTGGTTCCTCCAACACAATTTCACTCGATACCTTGGGTCTAAAGACCACTTATCCGACCCATCCAGGCTCATCGTGGAAACTATGGCTTTGATACCATACTATAACATCCCCGGCCATCAACCCCACAATCGGGAAAATGCTACTGCGTGGAAACAACATTCTAATACTTATATATATAACATGCATTAAGTCATATTACACACATTTAACTAAACAATACAGAGTAATCATAGAATTATGGCTAACATGTAGAAATAATGGGATTAACAGTAATTCATGATTACAACAGAATACATGATAATATTGCAAGAATCATAGACATGCATATTTAATTGAGATTATACACATGCATATACTTATCTTTAAAACTGTAGTGGCTCCACCAAACACGTGCAGACCTTCCATGACCCTCCCAGCCTTAGACCCCACTGCTCATTACTCTCATGAGTGGGTCACCCTTGAGCTGTGACCAAGGTCCACCCAAGGCAAGGGAATCCTTGACTAGGTTGAGATTACAGGAAAACTGCACAGAATAACCAGAAGGATTCTTCCTAGGATGCCTTCTTACACCCACTACTCACAGACTCTCATTCCCCACATGCTTGTTTCTCCCGAGAGTATACACCTTCACAAGAACAGTCCATCAGTGCTTCACCTCCCTCTCTGGGTCTCGGCAACATGCCGAATTAGGAAGTCTCAGAGATCTGTAGCTGGTGCTGGAATATCCCTGGGAGAAAAACCCTTCCCATCAGACTCCTTCACCTGGAAAGAGCTACTCACAGGCCTGACAACCTGCCTCTTCGACCACGGGCCTAACAACCCGACTCTTCCACCAGTTTCCACTTCAATTCCCACAAGTTCAGGATGACAGCCACGACAACATCTTGGGTTAACTCATAGGTAATAACAACAATAGGAAAATGGAGTGTGGAAACAAGAAATGACTGCAGGCCACTTAAACACATCATAGCTTAGGTAACAACCATTTACAGGATGTGTGGCCAATAATTCACGCAGGGGTTGAGCACTGACTCGACCGATTCGGGAAGAGGTGTATTGGATTCCCAAGGAACACCATCACTCTATTCTCAAGGCACGTGTGAGGCATACAGAACTCAAACGCAAAAGATGACAGAATGAGGAGAAAACCCCCTCTACGACTAACTTCTGCAGTTTTTAACTGCATGTGCCTAGGTCGACAGATGTCTCCCATGAATTTGCATGGGCTCCATCAGCATGCATTCCTCTCCAGGAACTTAGGACAAAACATATATTTCACATGGATTTTGGAATAATATTAAAATATTATTCCCAAGGACTTAAGCCCCTAGGATCAACACTTAGCCTCTCTTTCCAACCTTCTAGCCCCCAATCCCTTACCCACTTTGTGGAATCTTAGTCCCCCATCACTCATTCATCATGGTCGGTCTACACACAGCAGTGTTCATATTTTTATTAATGTTCTGCATAATTACATATACAAAAATAGGCTCCCGACCTTAACACTTAGGCTCTCCAGCCTAATAAACTCATAAGCCTTACCATATTATATTAACTTGGCTCACCAGCCTATAAAACATTATTTACAATTCATAAACATGATTACAACAGGGCTCGTCCTTGGGGATATTACAACAAACAAGCACCAACCTGTAAATGGATGAGGACACCAATCCTCTATAGGCACCAACCTATAAACATGCACCAACCTGCAAATTAAGCTTCAACTCAATATTTCCTTGCTCCACCCTACCACCCTTAATTTTGCATTTGTTCACAAGAAACTGTAGTGCTGCATTTATATTATTCTTCTTTATCTAAAATAGTCTTCCAAAAGATTCCAGAATAGAGTTACATCTATATAGAAATATCGTAACTGCTCCAAATCTTCTTATTAAATTTTTTTATTCTTAATGAAATCCTTATACCTTCATTAAGCTCTTGTTCATCGAAATTTCTCCTCTAAAGTTTATGCCACCATACCTTTCAATCATTTCCCTAAAATTTCGATGTACAGGACAGGTCTTCGGTCCCTTAGAATGTCCAGAATCCCAATAGACGACAAAATATCCATCGTCTTATCTTCTTTAATGCGATTTACAAGGTGCTTGTTGTGGGCCACACAATATTTTATGGATCATTGTTGACCCATTCTATGATCAATGATCGATCTTTCTCCTCACTGATCCGATTAGTGGTTCTGCTATAGATAGTGGTTTCATCAGAATAGAGGCTTTCTACAATTAGTGGCTCTTCCATTTATGCCTTCCATTACTCTATAATGATCAATGATCCTAGTTCTTCCACGTCACCACACTGTGATCCTTCCATGGGGATTTATTACCACTATGGATCTTCTTGCCATCAATTTATTTCCATCGTTCGATGCGTTAATTTTTACCATTGATTGTTTATGTGGATCTATTTTGGACATCAAATTTCCTTGTTGGTCACAGGTTTGAACATGATTATGCATGCATGTAGACTCTTGTTATTCTCTTCACATAGGAATCGACTTGGTGGATGATAGGATACCTTCAGTGTGGACTGCACTTTGTTAGTCCCCATAGTGCATGCATGTAAACTCTTGTTCTACTCCTCATATAGGCATTGGCTTGGTGGATGATAGGAGACCTTCAGTGTGGACTACACTTTGTTAGTCCCCCTAGAGTGTTGACATCAATGACACAAGATTATCCAACAATATCCCCTTACAGTGTTTACATCAATGACACAAACTATCCAACATATACATATAATCAATATCAAACTTTTTTCCCATAATGAACATCAGATAATTTGTTCACATGGTGTAGATTCATACATTTGGTGGATTTGGATTGAATACCTCGGTTCATGGTAGAAATTCTTTCTTATGTTGCTACCCAAGTTTCACATACTATATCACCTATCTATATGACATTGGTACCATTTTGGAGAACTAGTTTTTACTTTCACTCAGTTTTAGTTGTTCTCCTAATATACACTAATACATAGATCCACTATGTGTTTTCTTGAGGCTATGATATGTTTTTGGCATGAATACACTGTGTGTTTTCCATGGCCATGATTTTTCATTCTATATATACTTTACGGATCCACAATGTACTTTATTTAATAGCCAAGCTTGCCTTTCCACTTGAGCATGGGTATGCCTGCCTTGGGGAACAAAGTAATATGATACTTTGTCTTTGTTTGCAGCTATTATTCTAATCCCGAGTTCAATGGAATTCACCTGGTTCCACTTATCTGATTCGTCTATAGTATTATAACGTATTTCAACCATCAAATTCCCTTTTGACATCATACATTAGGGGGCATCTACTATAACATTATTTGGTCAATGCTAACCATTAATGACTATTTGGCCAAGATATATCCATTTTAATAAATTTTCTTCACTCAAATCGGTGTTAAAGATACTTTTACTTAGTATACATGCTTTCTTTTAAGGAAACACATGTATCATACATGCTTTCTCTTAAGGAAACATGTGTATCATACCTTCTTTCTCTTCATGCAAAGGACATTCATTTCAAAAGTTTTAAAAGATAATAAATGCACAGTAATTGTGTGCTCCTAAGAGGGAATTACAAGTTTCTTACACTTGTACAATGATAATTTTCTTTGCCAATGAAATTAACCAACTTTTGACAATATAAATAAGGTTAATATGTTGGCGAAGGGTCAAATGACCATTCAAGTACCCTTATGATGGAACATTGTGTTGATCATATAGCTTTGGAATTTTATATCATTCCCTTCCGAAAAAACCCTTTTTTTGAAGTCTATTCTCTTAGTTGGAGTCAGGACTTAAAACCTTGATTATTTTCCCATTCGCATATAGTGAGGAGTTTTGATCAAAGTTGAAGCTATATGATGCAGGTATTTTTTAGGGTCATAAATTTTGACTCGGTTATCTGTTTGGGATGAAATTTTACAAGAATCTGCGTCTCGAAGAGTTCACTGTTGTGTCAATCTAATCATTTAGATTAAACATCGTTTCAATACTTTTTCGGGGCCAAATTCCTTCATATAAGGCCTCAAATGAGGGTTTTACTATTTTTTTGGAAATTTTTAAATTAGTAATTATCAGTTATCTCTTAGTTTATGCA
This sequence comes from Picea glauca, assembly GCA_000966675.3. Lineage (NCBI taxonomy): Eukaryota > Viridiplantae > Streptophyta > Pinopsida > Pinales > Pinaceae > Picea > Picea glauca. The sequence goes on from JZKD02S1719794.1 coordinate 296,461, forward strand.
CCTAATTAGAAAAGCGAGTTGAAACAACAATGTCGCTCTAGTTAGATTTTAGTTATTGGTCAATTTTAGAGTCATGCGAGAAATTTCTAAAATTAGCTATTTTTGTAAAATTAGTTGTTTTTCTAAAATTAGTGGTTTTTGAAAATCTCATATAGTAGTTATAAGGGGTTGATCGTCCATTGTAATATTTAGGATGGAGAAGGAATAAAAAGAGTTATTTTCCCATTCTCGTGTGTTTTTCATGGTTTTTAGATATCATGAATAAATCAAAGTTTATTGGCTACATAATCTAGTATCAGAGAAGGAAGATGACTAGGAGAGGAAGAGGAAGACAAGGTCTTGCTTAGATGCATAGAGATATGAAAAACTTGCAAAGGAAAGTAGCATATCTTACAAACATGTTGGCTATGTAGAGAATAATACAAATAGAAGTGTTTGATGAGGAGACAAACCAAGGAGATTTAGATCATCATATAGAACATGAAGAAGAACAATCAAAGCGCATGACTTTTGAAGAAAGGATGCTCAAGGCTCTAGAAGGGGGAAATGATGGGATCAAAACAGAAGTTTCAAAATATGCAGGGAGTCTTGAACCTGAGGAGTTAATATATTGGTTGAATGCCATGAAATTATTTTTTGAATGGAAGCCTATGGCAGAGGAAAATAAGGTGAAAATTTCATGCACCAAGTTGAAGGGTCACACCATGATCTGGAGGGGTAATGTGCAAAAAGATGGAGAAAAAAAAGTAAAAGAAAAAAATAGGACCTGGGATAAGATGGAAAAAAAATCGAGAATTTTTTTTTCCTTTGGACTATGCCCAGACCCTTTTTCGTAGATTTTAGAACTTGAAGCAAAACCTGTCCACCGTGGAGAAACTCACAAATTATTTTTATCAGTTGTCCATTCGTGTGGATCACCAAGAAAATTATGAGCAACTGGCTACAAGGTATGTCAATTGTTTAAAATTTTCTATTCAAAATGAATTGAGAATGCATAGGATTCACAACGTGGAAGAGGCATACCAATTCGTCTTAAAGGCCAAGTGAACCAAAAAGGGTATGCATGTTGCATGGCATCCTTCATTTCCCAAGTCACTTCATTGGGACCAAAGTGTTTCCATTTCACCTTGACCTGGGCAATGGTTTTGTTCCTAAAAGAGATCTCTCTCTTGTTTAGGATACACTGTGACTCTGGTTGGAACTCTCCCTCTAGCTCGACCTATATCACAAAATAGTTAATTATATGAGTAACATCATGTATATATCTTTTTAATAAGGAAACATGGAACAGATTGTGTGCCTCCACTCTATATATAATTTCAAAAGGGCCACAAAATATGGGTGCTAGCTTACCACACACTACCATTCTTAAGGAGATTCTCCTTGGTTTGATTCATAGATACACATGATATCCTATTTTAAACTCTTTATGACTTATTTTGTTATCTGCATAACTCTTCTATCGGTCTTGGGAGACCTTTATATTTATCTTTATTTGGGTCATTTGTTTTTCTAGTTCCATTAACATTTCAGGCCCAAGGGTAACCCTATCTACTACATTATCCCAGCCGATTGGAATATTTCATTTTCTTCCATAGAGGGCCTCAAAAGGGGCCATTTTCAAGGATTCTTGGTATCCATTTTTTTATGCAAATTCTACCAGGGGTAGATACTCTTCCCATTTCATGGGTTGATGCATTACATGCATCCTTAACATGTCTTCTAATATTCACTTCACCCTCTCTGTTTGTCCATTATTTTGAGGGTGGTATGTTGTACTAACCAACAGTTGTGTTCCACAACCAGTGAACAAGGACTTCCAAAATTTTGAGGTGAATTTGGCATCCCTATCAGATATAATTTCCTTGGGCATCCCATGTAGTCTGAATATTTCTTTCATGAATATGTTGACAATTTCTATTGCCTTGCAAGTGGATTTTACTAGAATGAAGTGGCCAACCTTGCTCAATTTATCCACAACTACCATGATGGCATCATTTTTGTTGGTCTTTTTGGGTAGTCCAGTGATGAAGTCCATGGAAATGGTTTACCATTTCCATTCTAGAATAGGCAGGGGCTGCAACAGCCCAGCTGGGTGTTGGTGTTCCACCTTGACCTATTGGAACTCTAGACCTTTAACCAGATAATCATTTGTGTTATTTTTCATTCTTGTCCAATAAAACAGTTTCCTAAGCGTTGTAATCATCTTCTGATAACCAGGGTGACCAACATATGGTCTTTCATGTAGTTCATCCAATATGAAATTTTTCAAGGTGTCACAAGTTGGGATATACAACCTCCCTTTGTATGTTAGTAGGTCATCACTTGTTAGTTGATAAATTGCATACTTCATTTCAGTGAGTTCTTGCTCCGGTTGTATCTTCATGGTTATGAAGATCTAATCTACCTCCTGTGAACTTTTAAATCTTTCCTTGAGGTTTGTTTCACAAGTACTCATGGTTGCTAAATGAATTACCTTCATACTTCAATTGAGGGCATTAACCACTCGGTTTTATTTTTCTTTCATGTGTTTGATTTCAAAGTCAAACTCACTGATAAGATCCATCCACCTAGTTTTCCTAGCATTTAGCTTAGGTTGGTCAAATAAATACCTGATCTGAAAATAGAAGGCTGACTTGTTATACTATGCAAGCACCCTCTGCTTCAACAAAATAAACCTTAACAGGACCTTGCTTCATGTATTTAAATATGCAAGATAGTTTATGTGTTTAGTTTATGCTCCTTCTTTGCAATGTGTATGTGTGAGGAATGTTCTTTTACAAGGTTAATCATGTGTTATAAATCAATACACAGCAATATAAAGTGCAGCAAATAACACAACAAACTCACAACAATAGCAAGATGATAAAGGAGTTCACCCCTCTCTGGGCTACATCTCCTTGAGCCTCCTTCAATGGACTTGGCTCTTTGGGATTAGTTTGTCAAATGCTCTTTACAAGCTGCTTCTCAACTCCAATGGATTTACAGACTGTCCCATTGGATTCATAATACATAAAAACCCCAAAAATGACTATTAAAACTCTGCAAATGGATCTTGCCTAATCCAACAATGACCTCTTCTACATGTGACCTCCAAGCTTCCCTGAGCTTAAATGGAGTAAAAATACCTGTATAAGTCCTCCAATGGATCTGAAACCTATCCCAATGTGTTCAGAGCATAATAAAAATTCAAGAATGAATATTCAATCTCAGAAAATGGATATGTGCTCATCAGAGCAATGCCTCAAACAATGAGGGCTTTAAGGCTCCCTGGAGCTTCCTCAAGATTCAATGGTTAAAAACCTGCATAAGGAGTCTTCAAATGCCTGTGAAAACATCACCGATGGACTCAGCACGTCCAAAAACCCCTAGCTAGGCTTTTACAGCACCTGATTTGGTCAAAAATTGAAGAAGTTATGCATTCTGCCATTTTTCTCCTTCAAGCTTGTTGTCCCCTGTTCGCCATTTCGCACCTGTGGAAGACTGAACCTAGATCTGAGCGTTTTCGGTCAAAAAACCCAGCACAAACGTGCATCCCGCAAAACACACCAATTTGTCGAACAGTTAGCGGAACTAAGGCCCCCCAAGTCGGAGGTGTTGGGCGCATGGGGCCATGTGGCCACGTCCCAGTGCTATAAAAGTGCTAAATTGCCAGAATGAACCTGGGGTTGACATGTGGCAGGTGCATTCGAAAATCATTTTAAACCAATTTAAAAACAACCACGCGCATGGTGAAATGGGGTCACATGCGGTCAATATAAAATCCACGGGCTATTTTAAAACCCCCGCGCATCCATTTAACATAAAACATGGTCATATGTTATAATATATGACCGCGGGTCATTTGAATTACCAACTCCCATGCATAGGAAAATACGATGGTTTATATGGCAATACATGCGACCGTGATATGTTTAAACTGCGCCTGCCATAATATAACTGGTCACATGTGAAATGTGATTCATATAACCATAGTTTAATTAACCACCGCGCGCACCAATGGATACAAGGTTTGGTCATGTAATATACCATAGAACCGGGTGTTAACACTTGCAAACTCGCCCCGCGCGCGTACCCTACAAATGGTCATATGTAACAACATAAACCCGTGGCTATAAATGAAATACAACTACCACACGCGCAATTTTTATATGGGGTTTGGTCACATGTTAAACCATAGGACCGGGGTCGGGGCTAAGCCCTGGCCCAACCCCCCACTGGTTACAAAACTTTATAAATTGAAATAATTAAAAACTCATAACTATTTCAAAAGCCAACGCGTGGCATGGTGGTTGGCGGTTGGCAGTTGGTGGATTAATGTTAAGTCGTTTGTATGGTGGGGAGGTCCGGGGGTCGAACCCCATGACCTCCACAAATTTTTAATAACCGAACCAAATGGTCAAACCCAGGGTGCCACGTGGCAGCCCTTGATTGGGCCACGTGGCACCCTTCCATATGCCCAAGAAGATGCCACGTGTCGCAAGATAATTCATTCAGATGTAACCAATCACTGAATGCCACATCACCTACCATGTGTGAACCGTACCATCAAGCCACGTCAACTGTACGACCTCTGCCACATCAGCTGTACGGCCTGCCCAGTCAGCACCCTTTTTTTTCTGTTTGGCGATTCGAGCAGATCGTGATAACTTCTCCATACGGACTCCGTTTGCGAAAATAAATATATCGCCGGAATCAGAAGAATGAGACGGACGCAATGGCACTGTTTTTGTCGCATTCAGAGAACTTTGAAATTTGAGCAAATTTTAGACCCCTGGTCCAGATTCTGATCAATACCTCAGCCCACTATGGTCGACCATGAGGAAAAACCTTCTACCTAGGAGTTAGTGCCTCCACATTTTCAAAGAATGCACTATGGAAACTAGATCTAGGTCATGGGTTACATAATTTATTTCATGTTTACTTAATTTTTTGGATTCATAACATATTACATGTACCTCTTGCATGAGGACTCCTCTGAGTCCCTCTTTGTAGGAATCAATGCACACCAAGTATTCCCTGTTTGGGTTTGGAATTTTCAGTACTAGGGCATGTGTTAAGAGGTGTTTCAGCTACTAGAAACTTCCCTCACATTCTGCTGTCCAAATAAATTTTACCCCCCTTCTCTGTAGTAAAGTGATTGAGTGACCAATCTTAGAAAATTGTTTTATGAATCTCCTATAGTATTCTTATAAACCCATAAAGGATATAATGTCAGTGACATCCCTGGGTGTGGGCCAATCTATAATGGCTTTGATATTATCAGGGTCAACTACTACTCATTTATCAAAGATAACATGGCCTAAATAATGGAATTGCCTTTGGAAGAAGTCACACTTGATAAGCTTAGCATAGAGCTTGTTCTCTCTTAGTACTTGGAGTACTAACTTTAGGTGTTCTTCATTCTCTTCCTGACTCCTTGAGTAAACTAAGATGTCATCAATAAAAACCAATACGAATCTGTCCAAGAACTTGTTAAGTACATTGTTCATCAAAAAAATGAAAGTGGTCAGTGCGTTGGTGAGACCAAGTGGAACCACCACAAATTCATAATGTTTGTACCTTGTCCTAAAGGAGGTTTTATAGATGTCCTCATCCTTGACTCAAGCTTGATGATATCTAGATCTTAGATCAATCTTGGAAAATATGGTGGCACCTCTTAATTGTTCAAATAAGTCATCAATCATGGGCAGGAGGTAATTATTCGTAATTGTCATTTTATTGAGTTTCCTATAGTCCATGCACAACCTGAGTGTGCCATCCTTCTTCTTTACAAATAAGGTTGGTTCTCCCTAGGGAGACACACTAGGCCGAATGTACACCTTGTCTAACATTTCCTTCAGTTGCAATTTGAGTTCAACTAACTTTGGGGTACTCATCCTATAGGGTGCTCTAAACATTGGCACTACTTCAGGTACAAGATATATTGAGAAATCGATATCTCTCTTGGGAGGTAACCCTGGTACCTCTTCTGGAAACACATCTCTAAAATATTCCAGTATAGGGTGATCTTCTAGGATTGGTTTTTGGTTCTTAGTTGAATCTAATACCTATATTTCATACAAAGGGAACCCCTTCCTACAATACTTATTCATTTGGAGGGATGATATCTTTCTTATTAAGACAAGTTTTTGGATTCCCTGTAAAGTTCTTCTCTCCCCTTTGTCATCTTCATATTCTAAGGTTTTGTTATAACAATCTAGTTTATCTTTATGGGCAGCCAACCAATCCATGTCGATCAACATGTCGTATGATCCTATAGGAAGGATGTTTAAGGTGTCTTGGGTGGGAAACCCATTCACGATGATTGGGCATGCTATTATGACCCTCACTACCCTTCTTTTTGTTCCCATGGCCAGTTGTACTAGCCATGGCTTAGTGTGTTTTTCTTGCTATAATTTACACTTCTCAACAGTTTGAAGAGAAATATAACTCATATTAGAACCGAGGTCAATTAGAATAGAAACAAGATGGTTGGTGACCATACCTTCCATTTCCACCACCGAGGCTTGGTGGTTTTCTTGTCTATTGTCCAAAGCTACATGGATTTTTGGTATGTTCCTGGCCACATCGACTATGGTAGCCTCTTGGAAATTGCAAATGCCCTTGTTGTTTGGATGCCTATGAGGACAATCTCTCAACATGTGTTCTTATCCATAGCCCCAAGATTTCAATAGTTCATTATTTTTTCTTTTAGTCCTACCTAGGGCTGATCCAATAGTCTTATCTCCACCTTAAGATGGGAAATTCTACTGATTCACACTTTTGGTAGGGAAGCCCATCCTGGGATTGTTTCCAAAATTATTGAACCTTGAAGGTTTAAGACCCATATTCTTGAATCCTATTTTATTTTTCTTCTTCCATTCCTTGGGGCTTTCTTCTTTATGGTTGAGTTGCTCGTAACAGTATCTAGCCTTACAAATGGCATCTTCCAGGGTTTTAGGTTCATTAAATTCAATCCCGTTCCAGAAGAATTGAGAAAACCCACTAAGAAATCGCTGCCTCTTTACCTTTTCATCCTTTATTTGGGGTACATACCTCATCAATTCCAGAAATTTGTTGATGTATTCATCTATAGTGAGTTGTCCTAATTTGAGCTCAAAGAACTCCTTCATCTTTTCATCATAGTACCACTCAGAAAGGTACTTCTTGAAGTATTTCGCAAACCTATTCTAGGATAACCCATTTTCCCAGATTCCTTTTACATTCCTAAGGTCTTCCCACAAGATAGAGGCCTTTCCATTCCAATTGAATATAGTTATTCATGATTTCAAGTTCTCAAAGTAGTTATGAACTCCGAAATACTTCTTCAGACACAATATCCAAGCTTCTTCCTCTTCCCCTTTTTTGATTTCCCCATAAAAAGTAGGTGTCTTGGATTTCTTAAATTCCTCAGGGTCCCTGCCCTTGGAGTACTTCCTTTTCTTCCCCTTCTTATGGGCATGGGAACTGGTCTTACTACTAGAAAATTATATGGAGCTTTCTACTCATTCTCTAGAGAAATCCTCATATGAATTTTTGGTTTTGGTATGCGTCTTGTCTCCACAATGAGCCTTCTTGAGAGGGTTTCTTCTTGCATTGCTTGTTTCACGTCCATGCCTCTGCAGTTAAGGTAAACTATGGTTTTTCTTAGGCCAATGTTTTCCCATGTTGTTAGGGTCTGGCCCATGTTGTAATTTTCATTGTAGTTATGACATACTTTGTAATAGGACCAAATTTATATTGGTCTCTTTTTCCTTCTCCTTCATTAGCCGGTCATTGTCATCCTTAAATATTTGCAACTCTTCCCTGAGAGTTCTCATGGCCTCGATCAATTTTGGAGGGGTTTCTACCATTCTTCTTTCATTATATTCTTCCTCTTTTCTATGGGAATTCTCCCCCCATTCATTGTGGATCACCATCACTTTTCTTAGAGCTTGTTTGGAAAATATCGGATTGGTTAAGTGTTGAGATTCAACAATTATCTATTAGTCGACTTGTCCATTATCTAAAAAAAAACGACATGGTACATATGTAAACTGATATTATGCTATAGAAATCTAGTATTTTACAAAAGTATACAGTCCCTATTTAGTTATGCAAAAACAATGCATAATCATGTTCCTCTCTCTCGTAAGAAGGTTTTTAATAAATCCAAGCGATTAATTATTTGTTGAGTTATTATTCTCTATATTCTAGGGTTAATCATTGCACAATGAATTATGATGGGCTTCGACACGCTGGGTAAAATGGGGAATCATGAACCATAGGATCAGATGGTCTGTTAATACCCATCATTGGTCAGGGTTTCCGTGATGAAAATATGGGTGGGTAAACTTTTAAATCGTGATCGTTGATTACAGTCAGATCAACAGTCCACGTCGTTATACAACGTGAAAGTGATAATGAATTACATTAAAGGGTCGACGGTTTTGACGAGAAGCACCCACATAAGTCACACATGAGTTAACTAAGGTGAACATGTGGTGGTCACTAAGGCCATATTTGCATTCTTATGGGTGGTGTTATTACTGCCCCTCGACCTCCTGTTATATCCTGAAGAAATTACCTTTTGGTCAACAAATGTTAATGCACTCAAAGGCCTAAGTACTTGGTCACCCAACTGGTATTAGTAGGTCCTTTTAAATAGGGTAGGGTAGCATATCCTTCCCTTTGTAATTTTCTGATAGAACTTATTCAAATCCTTCATGAACCCAAGTAGGGCAAGTGTAGTTGCTTGATTTGATACCACTTTGTAACAAACCTGACCCCTTAAGGATTCTAAGGGGTGGGGTGTCCAATTTTTCTCAGTTTATATAAATTATATTACTTTCTTCCATTCACATATCCAATGTTCTTTTCTTATTCAAGGAATTTTCGATGACAACACCTTTTTATTCGCAGATTCGCAAACTCGCAAACTCTCGGCTACATATCTTTATAATTTTCCTTTCACAAGTCCACCCGTAAAATCTCGACACTTAGCCATTTTTTTCCATCTTTGCAGACTTGCAGACTCACAGACTCACAAAGGTAAAATTCTATGTCCCTAATGCTTAGGAGTCCATGGACTCTCAATACTTAGCCATTTTTTTCATCTCCGCAGACTCACGAATTTATGAAGGTAAACTTATACGACCCTAACTTTCATGAGTCCATGGACTCTCAATACTTAGTCATTTTTCCTCTTCGCGGACTCGTGGAGTTAAAATTATACGACCCTAACTTTCATGATTTCGTGGAGTCTCAATACTTAGTCTATTTTCCTCTTCGAGGACTCACATAATCACAGAGGTAAAATTCTATGACCCTAACTTTCATGAGTCCATGGAGTCTCAATACCTGGTCATTTTTCCTCTTTACAGACTTGTGGAGTTAAAATTCTATGACCCTAATTTTCATGAGTTCATGTAGTCTCAATTCTTAGTTGTGTTTCCTCTTTGTAGACTCGTGGACTCATGGAGTTTAAATTATATGACCCTAACTTTCATGAGTTTTTGGAGTCTCAATATTTAGTCGTTTTTCCTCTTCACAGACTCGCGGAGGTAAAATTCTACGACCCTAACTTTCATGAGTCTGTGGATTCTCAACACTTAGTCATTTCTCCATATTCTACTCACACATGGCATGACATGTGGGGTGGAACTTGGCACATGTACCGCTTGACACGTGGAATCCATATTCCTTGAGGGGCCCTTGTCTAATTCTTCCAAAACTATGAGACATGTGGCACCTTCTTAGGGTGACATGTGTCCTTCTCCCATTAGGACACGTGGTACTCACATAGGGTCTTAATTTTGTGGATCCGACGATTCTAGTTTGATGACACCTGACTCGGTGGGAATTCGACAAGGATTCTCCCTTTCCCCTTTCTTTGATCACCCATTAGCATGTACCCTCTTTGGGTACATACTAGTTAGTATGGTACTCATGACGATGTCACCCTTTTTCCCTTGGTCCTTTTCCGACAAGATTCACCCAGATCTATGACAAATTTTCATCGCGGCCTCACCTCGATGGATGGTCTAGATTGTCCCTCAGCTTCCAAGGTCATTTTGACCAATAGGTTTCGACCACATTAACCTCCACAGAACCAACGGTCCTGGGTCATCCATGATCACTCCCTGATAAATCAACGAACCTTGTTGATTTCAGAGTATGGATTTTTTCTCAGTGCCAATGGAGGGTCATGATCTTTCCCTTTCAACCCAATCAATGAATGAGGTCACATCTCAACTGCCTCCAATAAAAGGCCCAAATTTATTCATCGTGCCAAAACCATGACCATGATTCTTATCCATTGACTTAATAGTTCACGCCTGAACTTAGCCTTATCAAAAATTTATTTCTTTGAGTCCTTCTCAAGTCCTACCGAGCCTCAAGGATTCTCATGCTTGAGCAAGGTACTCCATGGTTTCCTTCATACTTCTTTACAGTACCCTATTCTTTGAAAGACTGGTTGAGGTTGGGCATTCTAACATCGTGGCGCACATAGTCCTTCTCAAGTCCTACCGAGCCTCGAGGATTCTCATGCTTGAGCAAGGTACTCCATGGTTTCCTTCGGACTTCTTCACAGTACCCTATTCTTTGAAAGATTGGTTGAGGTCGGGCATTCTAACATCGTGGCGCACATGG
>JZKD02S1719794.1:323229-341976 GCA_000966675.3 Picea glauca
GTGGACATAGCCCACACTGGGTGAACCACGTAAATCTGTGTCTCTCTTGTATTATGTGTCTTCTGTGTTTTGTTTCTACATTTGTTTTATTTTATTGCTCCGCGGTCCTGTTTTTCTAACAGGGTTTTGTTAGTGCACTCTTGAGCATTGAACCCCGGGTCTGCCCCTGTGCCAACAAATGGTTCTGTTGTCGGGACATGAAACTGTGATTGTTGGGAACTGAGGAAGAAGAATCTTTGTGCAAAGAATATTTGTGCGTAGATATTTTTCCCTAGTGCGCAGTACTCTACTTGGTTTGCGAAGCTTTGTGCTAAGAGAAGAAGGGTCAGATCTGAAGAAAAAAGGTAAGATGTATAAGATCTATGCTCTGATATAGATAGGAATAGTGAAAATTTTTAGATCTGAAAGCTTTTTTCTCTATTGAAGTAAGATAAGTGGAAATTTTTGTTTCTAAAGTATGAATCTAGGTATGTTTGATCAATTTTGTCCTATCTTGAAAAGTAGGACACTGATAGATGAAAGAAGAGTTGATATAAGTAGATCTGATAAAGAAAGATATGTTATACCTATGCATAGAAAGAATGTTTGGACTAACAAAGGGATGCAGGATCCTAGAAATAATTTTTTGTAGGTTAACTACTATGATCCTAGTGCACAGTACAGGAAAGGTTGGGGATCATTTAAAATAAAGATAGGATTAATTTTTTGTTATAGTTGTAGAAGATCAATACATCTTGCTAAGGATTGCCCCAGTAGAAAACCTAGTTGTCTTTGTTGTAAAGCTATGGACCATGAAGTTTTGGATTTCCCTAGAATGATTGCAAATCTTGAAAAAATGGATATGGAACAAGTAGACCCTGAGAAAGGCCAAGAAACTGAGATTATGGCAGAACCCCAGAAAGAATCACAAATGGTATTGTTACAGATGAAAGAAACCCTAAATGACCATAGAGATACTAATCTATTGGAGATATTAAAAGAGAAAGAGAAAATAGAAGTAAGAATACGAGACTTTGACATTGACTGTGTTCTAGATGAAGAAACACAGGTGAATATTATGACAAAAAAAACTTGGGAAACTTTAGGAAAGCCTGCTATGATTCCTTCATTGGGAGAAATCAGATTATTTAGAGGAAAACTGATAACACTACGTTGAAGACTTACCCATATATCTATGAGTGCTCATGGAACTTCGACAGAAGAATATTTTGAGGTTATTAAGTTTGTTGAAAGTAGCGCCCCATTTCCAGTTTTGTTAGGGAAAACCTGGATTGAGAAAGACCAGATCCGAAGGAAAGAAGAAGAGGAAGCTCTAGAATAGAAAAAGAAAGACCTAATGGATTTCATGACTAAGAGGATTGCACACTTCATGGAAGAACAAGAGACCAGGTTGAATCTATCTAACACCAGAGACTTGGATATCAAAGTTGCAGGAACATAGGAAGACTCCCAGAAGACTGAAGTACCTATTCCAGCTATAGAGGAAGTATTACTTCTGACCTCTAGGAAGGATTCTCACCAGTGTGAAGCTACTATTCCAAGAGAAGATAAGAATCGAAATGGAAAAAGGAATACTGAGATGAAGCTCAATGGAAAGAAGGCTAGAAAACTAAGTAAGAAAAGAGCTAAGATTGAAAAGTTACAAAAGATTCCCGAGGGAACTTCACAGAAGGAAAATTTGCAAAAATGGAGCTTCGCTAGAATATCAGAACAATGTCATCTGGCACTTTGCCATGACGAAGTATTATAGCCATTGGGAACAGTATAACCGTTAGACCGACGCCTCGAATGGCTAGAAAGACATTTATGGCCAGAAATCTCATCACTAGACTGTTAGGACCATGCCGTAACGAACATAAATGAGTTAATGAAGGCTTCTCACCCATTGCAAGAGATTCATTGCCAATTTATCTACATAACAAATCGACACTTCATCTACATAACAGCGCAAGCCGATGAACAAAAGGAGAAACTCCATTCATACTATAAACTTATAGAAGAGGACCTGGAGGAGATTACTAAGGACTAATCCACGAACCTCCTTATTCTCGCAGACCCTATAGAGATGTCTGACCCCGACATCCCAAAAACTGCGCATGATACACCCAAACCTAGCAAGATGAAGAAAGACGAAGAATTCCAAGAATTAAACAGCACCTCAGGAAATACTGCTTTGGTATCACCTGACCAAGGGGGTGATGATGAAGTAGAAGCTGAATAGAGGAAAGGAAAAGTAACACCGCCTAGAGACAGGGTCGACCCCTTGAAGAAGAGGAAGGTTTATCCCCAGAAACCATATTCCCGAAAGAAACCCAAAGTTACCACAACCAAGATGCAGATTGTCCTCACCTCCAATGATTTTGACTTCATCATAGCAGCTTTAAACGATGCTTCACTAGAAATTACGGAGAAATAAGAAGCCAAGTAGGAGAAAATGTATGATAGAATTGAGGTCAAACTCTGAGGGGTTTAGTAGGCCCTTTAGTCCAGAAGCATAGTCTCCACTGCGCCCCTGCCATCGGGAGAACCATAGTTGGGAGATGAGCCAGCCCAACTCCATCGAATAACCGATGTAACCGAAGACCACCTTAGACGAGCACAAGAAGAAACAGAACAAGCCACCCAGGCCTTGAAGAAAGTGCAAGGCATACTAATAGAACAATGCAGAGTTGCAGAGTAGGAGAAGGTTTCTCTCTAAACAAAGTTTTACGAAGAGAAAGCACAAATGCAACAAGGGAAAGAAGAGTTGCTCACGGAACAAGTTGAAGTGAAAGAAGAAGTCAACAAAGCACTTTGCTCTATGGCAGGCTTAGAGATAAAGGCAGAAGATCGAATCACCCATCAAGTGGAGAAGCTTGTAGAATCCATCCAGCAGCTACAACAAAGAATAGCAGACTTAGAGCTCTGCACAGTGCCAAGCAGACTGCAAGATGTGAGGGATCAAAGAGAAGCAACTACTTGGATCGTAGTCGAGAGAATAAAGGCTCTTACCATGGACTGCAAGCAGCTGAGTGATCGCAATGCCTAGACATATGAGCAATTAACTAAGAACCCAGAACTAAAGGCACTAGAGTCGCAACCCCAGGAAGAGAAGTATCAAGTAGAGACAATACATGCGCAGTTGAAGCCCCTATCAGTTGTAGAAAGAATGAAACAATCCTAAGAGAAGCGCACTGCCCAGCAGTAGGTCCACACTATCCATAGCAAAGATATGGAAGTGACTCAGAGACTCCAACCTGTACAGGATGAGGCTTGTTAATCGTTCGCTGAGATCAAAGTCCAAGGAGCAGAGATGGAACAGGTCGTCACCACAGCTGAACATCACCTAGAGGGACCTGTCAACGAAGTAGCCATCCAGGAGTTCATTGAAAATGAGGTCGTGGCACAACAACAAGTCGAAGCAGCTTGAGGCTTTTGAAGCAGAACTGACCAGATCAGAGTGACTCGGGATGAGTCACAGGTGAGTGTTGGGGGCTTGTTGGCCCGTGACCAAGTTTTGGGAGATCCTTGGTTAAGTTTGACCTATTTTGGGACTTCAATAGTTTGTCAAAGGAAGAGCACAAGATGAAGCAGATATTGTGGGATCTTGGCCCCTTTTTGGGTCCTTTTTGGGATTTGGGATTATGTAATGGGTATGGGATGTCGGCCCATGGGTTTACCCATGTTTAGGCCTATTTTGTAAAGTATAAATAGAATCCTAGGTGATGTAAGGAAGAGTCATAATTGCTATGTGCAAAGTTATATATGAGTGATCTAGCTCTGTGCATACTGTGTAATACTTGCAAGGCTAATTGCAAGTGATTGTAACTGACTGTGTGAAAGGATTTGTGTTGTAACCTATCTTGGGGAAGGAGGATCTAGAAGAGTGCGCACAGATATCCTGTCCTATGTGGAGTAGTGTTTTGTGGCTTTGTGCATGTAATTGATTGATAAAAGATAATAGAAGAGAAGATGAGTTTGTGGACGTAGCCCCAGGGTGGGGGTGAACCATTATGTTGTGTTGCTTTGCTTTGTCTGATGTATTGATGAGTTTATGTTTTTACTTGCTTAATGCTTTGATATAGATAGATAGATATGTTGATGATTGATGCTTAATGATGTATAGGGATGCTAGATCTAACCCATGAGAATGTTCTTAGTGCTTGAATTTGCTAGATCTAATCCATCTCTTTATGCTAAGTGCTACTAGATACTTTGGATCTGAATGAATATTGCGATGCTCTATTTTATCTGCGAAGTGAATGTTAATGAATGTTAACTGATAAGTGTTGTGTTAATTTGCTCTAATCACAGATCTGTCTCCCAAATAAGGTTGCAGACATCTGAGTCCTGCAGATAGTTCATGCTTTGATGCAACAGCTTGACATCCATCATGAAGATATATTGATGAAAATGTTCATGTATTCATTGGAAGTGTATGCAAGGAAATGGTATAGAACACTCCCTGCTTCTAGTATTTCATCTTTGAAGGACTTTCATGATGTTTTTTATTCTCATTGCAAGATAATTTATCCAGCTGAAAGCCTTTTTGAGAATTGTTGTGAGGAGTATGCATCATATATTTAGGATTCAGCAAGTGATTCTTCTAGAAGTGATGATGAAGGGGATGATTTCAAAGAGAATGACTTAGATGATGATTTTCATAATGATTTTCCTAAATTTCAATAACAAATGCATCATTCATGTCAAAATCTAGGTCCCCAAGAAAAAGATCAATATGGACAATCCATCATTTCCTTTTCTCCTCCTTTTCTCGATTCTTTAAGTCAAGATGTCATCTTAGGTTTAGAATTATTTCATCATGAATATAGTGTTGCAGCTTGTCATGACCGAATTCATAGCTTACCAATTGTTGTTGTAATCCCTCCTATTGTTAATGAACCAGTGTGCCATGATTTGTCAAGTTTTGATGACTATGAGGATGTTTTCCCTGAACAACCAGTTGTCCCGGCTATTGTACTAATCCCCTCAGCCATTAATAGTCAAATGGTCATTGATTCACCATTGTATGATGATTACGAAGATGATTTCCATGAACAGTCTGTTGAAGACCTTATATCAGAAAATTACCCTTCCCATCAAAGCAACAATAGCCTGTTTCAACCCTCATGTCATATTTTTGTTGCTGAAAAAGAAGAAAAATATGATAATCTAAGTTTAGAAGGTGAAAAACTGAGAAATTGGGACCATAAGCCAAGCTATTATGAATATCCCTCACAATCATAAGATAAGACAAAAGAATGTATTTTCCCAAGCACCTTTAATTGTGATGAACTACCCTATCAACCCCCTATTCCTCTTGAAGACACAAGCTCAGTTTCATCAAGCAACCAAGATCAAATGCCATGTGAGCAGATGAGAGAGGTTGAAATTAAAGAAAGGAAAGCATCCCTAAGACTTTTTCCTAATACACCTCTTGATCAGGAGTGGACCAAGGCCATATGCATTGAGAATGAATCAGAAAATCAGCAAGCAATGCAACAACCAAGCACGGTGGAGGAAGGACCTAATGTAGTACTTTTCCTTTTTACATAAATAAATGTCATAGGGGAAAGTATTGATGATGTTTTTCAGTATCCATTTGCATCCTATCTGCAAGAAGAAAGTGAGCATAAGCTCATTGATTTATTCAATGGAAAGTGTATCACCAAATGTTTCTTTGACGTGCCTTCAAGTAGGAATTATCTCTGGTTCTTAAGGAAACACATTTCAAAGCTCCAAACAATTGAAAAAAATGATGAAATGGCTTCATTGGTTGTTTCATGTAACTTGAATTCTTCATTTTCCCAATAATTAGAGTAGGTGTGTGTAATAAGCTTGTTTGGACAAGCATCGTTTTCATCATTTCTGTCAGTTTCAGTTTTCATTTGCATTTAGTTTAGGTTGAAGGTCACAGATCAAATAAGATTGGAGAAGTTAAAGTTTGGGAGAAGCCCAATGGATAAGGCACTGAAACTACAAGAGATATTAGAGCCTCACAGGGAGGACTCTATCCCCCATGGAGCCTACGTTAGCACAAGAATTTGCAGCTAGAAGAGACCTGCCTCTCCATAAGAAACTAAATAACCTCTACATGCATATACGTGATTCTAACCTATCAACTCAAGGTTCTTGATTAGTATCATCATACAAAATATCACAGACATTCCATAGCTCCATGACGCTGCGGAATTGTCTATATAGCATGGTCTGCCATTTTACTACCTAAAATGCTACCAAATTTGTTAAGCAGTGTAATGATGGCACTATGAATTCCATAGGTTGTTACCAAATTCATTTTCATGTCGGATGCTACCAAATCTGTCAATGTTGAAGTGATGTAGCTATGAATTATGATGGCGCTACCCAATTGCATGCAGACACATAGGCGGGCGCTACCGAAATTTTGGCAGAGACCAAATTGTGCAGAGTTATTTTTGGACGCTTCTGCCAGTTTTGAGTGACTAAATTAAAACTTGGATTATGAACAATTGAGAAGGTATTTTTGAAAAATGGAGGAGATTTTTGTTCATCACATACCAAATAACAAAAACCTATCCCATTGTTTCAAAATGTGTTATGGTTTAATAGATATTAGACATATAAGTGGCGCTACCAAATCTGCATAATTGTTTTACAGCGGCACTATCGAATTTCCTGTAGCGGTCAGGGTTTTGATATTCTCCTTGTTGGGAGGTTGCCACCTGTCAAGGAGGATTCAAATGGATTATCAAGGATCATTTATATTTCAAGGGACACCTACACCTAAGTTTTAACTCCATCAAAGGCCTCATGCAATGAGGTGGAAACAATTTATTAATGGCTTCCAACAAATTTCTGAAAATTAGTAGTTTGTTGGATTTTTGTCTCTTTGATTGTTGCCACCTGTCTCCAAGGCTTAGAATCCAATGGAGGATATGGGATTCGACCTACTAAGGTTATTTGGATTCTATTTTCTATTTAAGGGAGGAGATATCTCTTGAAGAGGGGGATTCATGAGCCAAGAGAGGCTAGAGAGAGTAGGAGCAGGCAGTTTTCCTGTGTGTGTTCATTTGTAATCCTGTGGGCATTTTATGATTGTAAGCATTACTTCTATTGGAGACTCATGAGAGATGTGATTTCAAATTGTAATTATTTTTTTTATATATCTTCTTATTTGAATATATTGCATATTTGAGGATCAAAGGCTGCCAATTATTTATGGATCCCTAAGCAGTAGAGGATCTACTGTATTTTGTCCATTAGTCATTGTTTATATTCAAGTATTTGTTGATTCATTAAATTGAGAGGATATTTGTTTGGTGAACATTCTATCTTATGTTTTCCTTCTTCATTCTTCCACTTATCAGCATATAATCTTGTTTTTTGTTGAGCAGCATTAGTGCCTTCAATGAGTAGAATGTTTGTGACTCCATTGCCCATTGGTGTAGCCTACTAATCTACAGTTTGTTGCCCTCTCCCTTTCTTTCTCCATCTTGTTGATCCACCTATTCAAAAACAAAATTATCTTGTACATTCTGATGGGTGTTGAGCTTACACTTTAGCAGTCAAAGTGTGACTTTCAGTGCTAATAGAGTAGAGAGTTGCAAGAACCCTTGTAAATGTTTGTTGGAGTAATATAAAGAGGGGAGATTTGCTTCCAATCTCTAAGTTTTCTTATATTTGAGTATTTGGGAAATGTTATGTTATCTATTTTTTCTGTTTATATGCATGTATGTGTACTTCATGGTTGAATAAATCAACCTTTGTTGTTCTGTAAATTTCAATTGTTTCTCTTTTGAAGTCTTGGTGCAAGGAGTGCACAGTGCCCATGCAAGGAGTGTGAAGGCAAATTCGTTTTCAGACTCAATAGCTCAGTTGAGATTATGTAAGTTTATGCAGAGTGAGCATGAGGACTGCGCCTATACTCATTGGAGTATAAAATATTGAAAGTAAGTCCCTTGTAGGTTGTGTGCAGGGCCAACACTTAGTAAAGTGTTGAAAAAATTCTAAGGAAAGTGAGCGCAAGGAGTGCACGGGAGGTTTTTCGTAAATCATTAAAGTATAGGAGAAAAACATCAGGCATGCGCCAAGGTTTGAGTCACTTAGAGTGATGAAGATCAGGAAGAATAGCAAGTAAAAGTCCTTGGAGGAAGAATCATTTTCATTTCGAGGTTGAGTGGACGAGATCACTTCAAGGAGGAGTCATATCTTTCACAGTCGTCATATCTAAGAAAGGAGCACGACTGTTAACCTACTAATTCCTTTGAACTTCTTCGTTCTGGAGAATTTGAAGTATTGTTGCAAGAGTGAGAAAAACTCCTGAAGTTATGAAGCCCGGAGTAGATCCTAACCATTGGTGTCAGGTGCACATATCGACAGATAGCAAGAGTTAGGAGTTCGACACTCTGGAAACTCTTGAGTGTAAATTGTTTTGGATTGAGATATCCCGAAGGCCGAAGATCAGATTCCATCTCGACCGTCTTTTGACTAGGACACATGGATCGTGGACCCTATACCTTCTCTAATTCGACGTTCAGAATATTTGGAGTGTGGTATCGTGAAAATCTCCAAAACCCATAGCCCAGAGTAAATGTGAACTATTGATTGGAGGAAAATGTCGGTCGTCTGATCCGTAAGTTCGGAGTTCGCGTATTCGGAGGCATTTCACATTTGAACAATGAAGACTCCCAAATCTCGGAGTCTCGAAATTTCTATGAATCGTAGATCACAGTGTGTAGCGTGAGACATTGATCCCCTCTTTTATTAGGCTATTCGAGAATTCGACATTCGGGGGAACTGTATTGTGTTGTTGTTAAAACCCTCGAAGCTCGAAGGCCTGAAGTGTCAGAGTTCCTACTGGATAAAGAAGTTTAGCCTACGGTTTTGGCCCAAGGTCACATGGATTTCTCCACTGAAGTGACAAGACCCTTGCGAGTAAGAATTTTTCGCGCAAGGAAAAGGAAAAAGGCCTATGGTAGAGAATTATAAGGGTTCAGCGAGGACCCAAGAGCTAATTCAGCTCCCCTATGTAAACGATCCTTAGAGAGGGAGGTCATGTGAGCCCCTAGGAGTGGTTGGGGTTTGCATCAAAAGGTGGAATCGCTAGATGAGCTTCAAGAAGATCTCATAAAGAAAGGTGGAAATGGAATGTCCCTTGGTGGAGTCACCAGGAAAGCTAGGGGAAAGGCTTTGGGATAGCTTGCCAAAGTGTCGTTAGGGTTCCAAAGAGGATTCAAAATCCTCCCCAGCAACGGTGAAAAAATATTATCGCACAAGTTGTAGGTTGGGAAAATCTCGACCCAACTACCAATTGGTGACAACTAGGAGGGCACCTACCCACTTTCACCTTAGGAAAGTGTCCCCATCACTTTAGAGGTGAGGTAGTCACCTCAAGGGGGGGATTTCAACAACCCTAGGGGGAAATGAGATGGAAAATGATAAGTATGAATGGATGACCCTAGAGGTCAATTCTAAGTGGTATGAAGAGCTTGGGAAAGAGTCTCAGGATGGTTTAAGGGTATCCGAAATAGTTGAGTGACTCCCTGAGAGTAAGTTTCCTACCCGAGACACAATGAAAACCAAGGATTCTTGTAATATGTTAGTTAGACAAGAAAGTTAATCTTGTTGTCCCTAATTTGCAGAAAAGGTAAAAGATATATATCATCACATAGAGGATAATAAAGGTTGCAATATAAGTGCTAAATATATGAATGAATAAGTAAGATATAAACTAGTGAAAGCTAGCTTAACCCAACAATGAATAAGCAATACTTTAGCATAAAAGTAAGGCTTAAACAAAAATCTAACTGCAGAGATATTATAAGCCTTATGTATGTAGCAAACCAAGATTAACAACAGAAACATAAGCCACTAGAAACCATCTCTCACTAGCCCAATAGGTGTGCTAGGCTTAGTAGAGAGTTAGTTAAATCCTAGTGTTAGTTTAGGAGTTATTTAGCCTTAAAAGGTTAGTTTTCTGCAGCCCTAATGGTTGTAGGTTAGTTTTGTAATAGTAGCAAGAAGTTTTGGGTGAAAGGGGATGCCTCAATGAGGCAAGGGATCCAAAGGCTCAAGGAACATTTTAACAAAGAGACAAATTTAAAACTTCAAGTTTTCACGTTTACCAAGGCAATAATGTATTTCTTCAATGCAACATGTAAATGACTAGTGCCTTTAATAATTGGGTTAGTGGAGTCAAGAAAATAAAAATCTAGAGGTACTACCTCCTTGGGGGTGTAAATCCTCTTACTCCCCTAGGCAAGTATCTCTACCTAGAGGTTTAAGTTAAGAGGGTGTATGCCCTTATACTTCTCTTAGCAAACCCTTGTTAAACCAATAACATGTAAGCATAAAATGATGGAGACTAAGGTGGGGGTGTGTGCCCTTATACTTCCCACCTAGATCTAGCAAATAACCTTGACTTGAATAAAAAATGATAGAACAATGTAAAAAATCCTTACCAATTCAAGGAAAAAGCTAAGACAAACCACGACAATAGCCATAGAATAGCCTTCCAAGGCTAGCACATCACTTCCATTAACCAAATAACCAAGAAATAACCATATACAAGAGAACACGATAGAGAACTAGATAAAGAGAGTGAAAATTGCAGTCCAATCCTTCTCCAAATGGGAGAGTTATGTTTTAAAATGAGACCTTATGATCTCTATTTATACAAATTGTCACTAAAATAGTTTGTCCACATAATTTTAGGGTAAACCACAATATTAGGGGTCAACAACTCTATTCTTTCCCCTTTACACAAATAATCTTATACAACTCACTTAAAATTCTACTTTTACACAAAAAGAAACCCTAACTTAAGATGACGTCACCCATTTAGGAGACGTTTTGACACTAGGAGAAAGTTGTTGGTTTTTGGAGAAGTGTAGTTAGGCTTCCCAAATCCACATGTCAATCATCCAATTCATTTATTCATGGTCAAAGCCTCATTCTCCTCAAAACATCATTGTGTCAATGAATAACAACCTCACCACCAAACCCTAGTCCTCCTGGATGACGTCATGCCTCCAAAGGTGATGTTTTACCTCTCATGGGAAAAACGTTTGCCATGTAAGGGCTAGATTATTTTATCCACAATGTCTTCTAGGAATTCGAAGGTATGTCTCTCTTATCTGGTATGCAGTCCCTTGGCATCCAACCTATGGGATTTAAGCCCCATGGAAGCCCAATCTAGGCTTGTTCCTCCAAAACTATCCACCAACTAGGTCCTGCAAAGACAAATAAGCACACCCTCCAAGGATATCAAGTCAAAACATCATGATGAGTAAATCAAATCAATAAATGATCCACCTAAGCATGTGCATCAAATATTACCTTGTTAAAAAAGTGCGTGCTCAAAGACATTATGCGACTTGCCAAGCTTGGATATGGGAGGATTGAGGAAGTGTCCTATTGGGTAGATCTTTCCTAGGTCAAGGAATGTTTCCCAAGTGATCCCTCTCTAAGCCATGTAAAGTGGACGAAGTGGTTAAGGATCAAGACTCAATGGGCATGGGGTTCATGACATACAAGGGGTTGTAGTGTCTCATTCATGGGTTCCTTTGTAGACGGTGTGTGGCACCTTCATTTGCAATGCAATATTTCCAAGCCCATCGTTTTTCCATTCTTTGTTTATTTCATGTTTTAAGGAATGAGTTGAAGGCCATTGTCTTGGTGTGGTTTCCAAATAATGACAGTTTCATTCCCAAATACTTTGCAGAAATGAGAAGGATGGCTCATGATGATACCCTCTTTCTCTCAGTTGTGCAATTGAGATCCACTACCCTGGCTTGGTAGCCAGATGATGGTAATTTCATACCGCTAAGCACTCATGTTCATTATAGTTCATCTCATGATGAGACCTCCTATCCTCCAACTAACCCTTTAAGCATTCGTAATCATTATTCATATGGGTCCCCCTTTTCTTACAAATAAGTGTTTAATTTCTTTCTTGGGGGATCCCTGGGCAAAGCATCTGGAAGGTTTATATATAGGCTCTTATCTTTTACCCAACAACAATCCCTATGGACCTTCAGCCCCTTCTTCCCATAGAATGAGGGGCAACCCCTTCTTGGGTCAATACACCCTAAAATCCCAAGAGATAAGTAAATGGGGGGTTTTAAGTGATGAAAAGTGATAAGTATGATCGGGAATGGTACGATGGCTCTTCAAGGGAGTTCCTAGTAGCAAACCCATCCCAAGGAAAGACCACATACTAGGGCACAATGTCAACCACCAAGGTGAAACAAGGAAAAAGCATAATGTCCAATCATATGACATGGAATCTAAAGCAGGTTAAGATACAACATACTCAGATGCCTCAAATATTGAAATGACACTCACCATAATACCTGACTTGTACCTCATGGAGCAAGGCCCGTTGCCTTCAGGAAGCCAGTCGGTGCGGTGGATGCCATCCTAAAAATCCTCACCTGTGTGGTGGTGAGAAGGGTCTCCATCTGTGTAAGTGGACATTGTTGGACATGTAGTCTCTCGACACTCCATATCTGCAACCTGAGGGCCTCAAGACATAATCTCCTTGGTTATCTCACAAAATGGGGATAATAGTACCAATGATAAATATCAGATATACCAACACTGTATTTCTATAGATCTAGTTTATACTGTAATTTCCATACAACCAATAGCTTCTCTAGGGAAAATCCTCAAACCTCCATAGCCATATCTCATGTAGAGAACAATATCTAACTACACAAAAATAAAGACATACCTTTTGAACATGTAGATAGATCTATTGTACCTAATCACTGTAAACCTTCCTGGGATCTTGCTTTCATATTCTAGAGATCTGGCATCTTCATATCCTTAAGCTTTCATGGATTTTCCCAACTGTACCCTCTTCTTCTTCAACCTTTGTATGTAAGCACCCTATTCTCCTTCAGCCCATTTATGCACATGCCTTCTTCCATTGCAGCTCGCATACACCTCAAAAGCTTGGGTTTTTTTTAGTATTTATGTAATTCTAATACTTTCATCATCAACCCTCCTTTTCTACCTCATACTTGCGTAAATTCAGATGTATCAATGAGTACCTGGAATAAACGTTTCATAAATAATAGATATTCAATGTGCTCATTAGGTGAAAATAGGAGCCCCTTTCTCTCTTATTTATATTCTACAAGTAGCTTCCTCAAGGGGTTATCTTCTAACTAACTTTACCCAACTTGCTTATTTTCGAGATAACCCACTTCTAACCACTTGTCCACTTACAACCACTTTATCCAAAAATAGTAAACTCTCCACTTCTAGTTGCAACTAATTTATTTTTAATTATTTTCTTATTTGCAACAACTTAACCCATGATTAACTCCTAGTTTCACCCACTTTGACTAGTCAGCTTCTTCTAGGAGTTTCTAGAATAATTTGAGTTCTTTGACCTTCTAAGGGCTTCTAGATAACTCATTAGGGTTCTCCAAATTTACATGGCCATAACTCTCTAAGAGTGAAGATTTATGTGACGTTCCACATATCACCGGAAATGGCATGACATGTACTATCCATCTAGAATAGTCTTACCTGCAAATATACGGATCTTCATACCATTATACATCAAACACACTTGAGTCCCTTAACCATACTGTTGGGGCTACCAGAATTTGCTACCGGACTTTCTTCTAGGGTTGACATCAATGAAAACCAACCCAATTAATCAAAAAAAAATATTAAAAAGAAAGAGTTTCAAAAGGGCGATTGGGCGTTGTTATAGGATTCCATATTTAAATATTTTAAGGGGAATCTTTTCACTATATGGTTAGGCTCTTAGGAAGTGGACACGGTTTTTGACATTGGGATTGTCAAACTTACAACCATAGACAATTCACAAAGCTCCCTATTGGTTAATGGCCATCGTCTTCGGTTGTATCACCAGTCGCTTTCCAAAGATTTGTTTTTTTCTCATGTTATTTCAGACCTAGGTTTTGAAATCATTGGGGCCGAAAAACCATTTTCTTGCACCACCAGCCACATAGTTTAATAATAATAATAATAATAATTCAATAAATCTAACTTTGAAAACTCCCTTAGAGAACAATTAGATGGGTGCCAATTGAAAACCATCTCCCTGGTGGTTGACACTTAAAAAAAATAAAAAAAAATTAGACAAGTTTTCTTTTCCATTATTTTTGTTAATAATGCAACATATTTTCTTGCCAATAACAGCTCCAGGTCCAGATTAGCACAATTCGATGATATATGTTGCTACAACTCATTTGTTGTAACTCATTTGCTACAACTCATTATTTGTTGTAACTCATTTGTTGCAACTCGTTATTTGTTGTAACTCATTTGTTGTAACCCGTTTGTTGCAACTCATTATTTGTTGTAACTCATTTACGACAACTCATTTGTCATAACTTATTTGTTGCAACTCAATTGTTGTAACTCATGTGTTGCAACTTATTTGTTGTAACTCATTTGCTGCAACTCATTTTTCTAGAACTCGTTTTCCACAACTCGTTTGTTGTAACTCGTTTTGTTGCAACTCAATTGTTGTAACTCATTTATTTCAACTCATTTGTTGTAACTCGTTTGTTTCAAATCATTTTGTTGTAACTCGTTTTCTGCAACTCGTTTTGTTGTAACTCATTTTGATGCAATTCATTTGTCGTAACTCATCCTTTGTCGTAATTCATCTAATGCCATAATTCATCACTTGCGGTAACTCATTTATTATTTCTTGTCATTGTTGTAACTCATCCCTTGCTTGTTGAAATTCACCCCCTCATTGTGACTCATTTTCTAATACCCACACAGTTACTACTTCTTGTTACTCATACTTTCCACAGTCTACAATTTTATGCCACGTCTCTCTTTGTATGTTAAAATGTGGGATCAAGTGTTGAAACTCCAGTGTTATAATGTTGTGACTCTTCTTCAAATAGTTGGATGCCACTTTCTGACCATGTACTTTGCTAATTCCACCTATTACGGTCATCATTATGGCTCATACTCCAACCTCCAGTTAAACTCAACAACTGACACGTTAGGAACACTTTATGGTAAGTACCCGACAACAGGGATGATTTTAAGGATGGAAATTTATTTTAAAATTTAGAAATCTTGGCGAATCTTACTAATCCTTCATATGCCTAATATAAATGTTTAGCGATATTCTTGTAAAAATATTCAAATTTCTAAGGATTTTATATAGTTTTTATAAAATTTTGATGATTTTTAAGGTAAAATAATTTTATCCTATAGAATTTGGGCGAATCGTTTTTAAAATAGTGAATCTTGTTTTTGGAAAAACCATAGAAAATTAGCCCATGAGCGAAATTTAGCCCCTCAAATCATCTATGCCCGACAGGCATGTCATTTCCAATCATTTGCATACTTTTAAACTTTTGAGGTTATAGTTTGATTGCCTCCATCAATCCTTCCACCTCTATCAAGGATGGATTCAACCATTAGTTGAGGGGGACACGTCATCTTACCATATGTCATATTTATTACCTTTTCCATTCCACCCATCACATCATGCCACCTCTCCATGATGACACAACATTCCCACTATTTTCCATTAATATCAATTATGGCATAAAACCGCCATACCGTCAACTTTTGGAATTTATCAATATCTCCTAGCTAGGAATGCATGTTTATTCCTACAACTCGCCCTACTGAAAATCTACAAATAGAAATCTAGTAAGAAACTGACTATCCACAATGGGAGTATCAATCATTTGTCATGAGCCTAAGTCGCTCGATTTTCTACGTAGCCATCCAGAAGCTTATCAAATATTTTGGGATGTAGGTAGGGTGACCTTCTTTGAGAAACTGCAGGGATTTGATAATGTCATCGCCCTTGAGTTTGCTCGGAATCTAGATGGAGCAAGTTCGACGGTGCGTGGATTGCATGTCGATGTTACATAAGGGACTATCGCAGTGGATATAGGGTTGCCACAATCATGAGTAATTCGGTTTAGTAAGAAAGCATTGATTCCAATAACTAAGGTGAACTTCCTGAGAGGAGAAGAACAGGTCAAAGAAAAGGGTAAAGGAATCGACAAAACCTCATTACCTTCTTCTTGACAAGACATTGCCTATTTCTTTTAGAGATACATTACCTGTTGTTGGACCCCAACAACCCCCTTCTTTTTCTTTAATCAAAATCTAGGGTCCCTCAAAATTTTACTTGGATTCTTCGTTTGTTTCCCTTTGACTTGATTGGATTGGTATTGGTTTGTTTTGTTTCGAGGTTGGTTTGAGTTTATATTATTTTCTTTTGTTTGGTTTGAGTTTCATGAAATTTAAATTCCATTTCGTTTTTCTTTCTACAGAGTTTTAATGTTGATGGATGAGCTTCATAATTTGGGAGATTTCATTACGACACATCTTTTCTAATACATTTGTTCACATTTGATAAAATTTGAATGAGGGAGAGACGAACATAGAAATCTTAATTTAAACAAAAACCTTGATTTTTATCAACTTTTATTTTCGTTTAAATTATGATTATGTTTTCGTCTTTTGCTCATTAACAATCATTTTCACAAAATAATTTGGTAGGTTTAATTAATTAAATTATTTTTTAATTTGCATCTCATTTCAAAATAAAAATAAAATAATAATAAAAAGAATTATCTATCATTTGTTTGATTTTGTGAAAACCCAAAATTAATATTTTTTTCCTCTCCATCAACTTGAAGCTTCTAGAATTTTAAAGATCATATTTGAAAGGAAAATATAAACAATATTTGTTTAGAACTTATAGTTAGTTCAAGTTCATTTTTTATTTTATTGTTCTAGATTTTATTTTATTCACAATTTTTAGGTTATTAATTTAGGTTTCTTTTTTATTCACAGGTTTCTATTATTAGTTATTTGGTATGGATCTGATCATGGCTTGATTTTATTATCCAAATACGTTCAAGATAATTGATCCAAAAATAATATTGGATTGCTGCAAATAATTTTTGATTAACAACAAATAAGATTTGGAAATGCGTTCAAGAACAGAAAGACGATTTTGTGGCACTCGTTTCAGCCAAACCGTAAGGAATCTGAAGAAACGGTTGAAAACCCATCTCCAAAATGGACCCATTTATCTTACATGGAGACATTTTCCCAAACAAATGTACGATTTGAGAGATATTTTTGTCTCTTTACGAGACAAATTTTAGGTGGCAGAAATTATTAGTGATGCCCAGACTGTTCATTCATTGTATAAATATATGAGAAAGTTCAAAGCCATGGGGATCCAGTAAATTGAGAGGAGGATTTTTATCCTTTCTCTTTTGTATATTATTTCTTTTGTAAACTTTTTTTCTTTTCAAATGGAATAACAGATGATTGGAATCTTTGGGAGAATGGACAAGTATTTTCAAAGAAGAATATGGAATTCCAGGTTGCTTAATGGATTTTGTCCTATGAGTAAAATGGTTTTATTTTCATTATAATATATTCATATTCTTTGAATAATTGATTATGCATTGATTTAAATTAGCTTTAGTCTGTTTTATCAATACATGGTTAATTGCCATCATTTATATATTAATTTTTTCAATCTTTAAGAGTCTATTATCCCAAAAATTCTTCGTGGACCACATGATGAACGTATTTTGTTGAAACTATATGAGAAAACAATTTACTCTTTGGCTTTTGTGCTTTTGTAGATTGTGCAATGTTAATATTGTTTATCATATAATTTTTAAATATGAAACTTTATTTGTATTGAACTAGCTTTAGACTGTTCTGCATATAATTTTTCATGTTATGTTTTCATTTATATGGTTCATTATCTTTTGGTTTAGTTTATATCTGTGACTGATCATCTATTCAAGTATTTCGAGTTTACATCTGATGCTAGATAAATGGTAACACCATTCTTGAGAATTGGAATTTCTTTCATTTTTAGTTATTGGACATTTCAAGGTCACAAAATATATAATTATTTGTCTTTCTATCGTTATAAACTTGCTCCAGAATATGAAACACTTCCTTGCATTTCTTCAGAAAGTATTATGTTTGTTTTTGTCATAGGTTTACACTTGAAATAGGTTAAGAGGAGCTCATACAAATATAGAGAGATGAATTTAGCTTAGTATTATTGATGAGTGAGAGGTTAGTAGATGCATTGCTTTATTTTATTCAGATTTGTTTATATATGAATGAGACAATGATTGCATTAATTAACTTTGATTATTTCTGTGTCATTGTTTCAATTGTATTTGCTTAGTATTTATTAGTTTAAAATCTTTAAACATTAAAAAAAACAAAAATATTTATGTTCTTACGTTATCTTATTTTGAAACATTATTATGAACACTCATTTTTGCAAGATTTCAAGTAAACCTTGTAAACTGTATATAGATTGTTTATAATCATTTGTATATTCACGTTTCTTTTTAATAAACATTAGTAAGTAATATATCATTTGTTAGAATCATAACTTTAGATTAGTTTATTTATTTTACTTTTTTTAGGACTTTAGTTGGCTAACAGAGCCATTAAACCCATCGGGTCAGATCATACCAAATGGTTTGGGTTAATTAGACACCCCCAGTCTGGATTTGACCTTCCAGTTGATGGTGTGTCATTTACGTCTATCAACAAATGGCACTAGAAGGAGGGCCTAGTAAGTTTAATGATTAAATGTTTTACCCCTCGATCTTTCATAATTCTAGATTTATAAATTATTCTTTTGTGTCATCTTGAAATGCATTAGAAGGAAGTCCAGACTGACAAGATGGCCTTTCAGGAGTCTTTGTTTTGAATTTATTTAATTTCCCATGGCTCCCCAAATCATTGTGTTGGAACATGCTT
>JZKD02S1719794.1:392240-410747 GCA_000966675.3 Picea glauca
TCAAGACTCAAATTGAAGAAGCCAAAAGGGTAGAGGAACTATTAAAGAATCAAATAAATGAAAAGGAAGAGTCGTGTCATAAGTTAGAAGCTGAAGTTGTTGACCTTAGAAAGAAGGTAGAGAAATCAAACAAATTCTTGAATAGCTCACAAATCTTGAATGAGATCTTGGAAATTCAAAGATCACCATATGATAAATCAGGTCTTGGATACAAGAAAGAAGATACACATGCTGAAGCAAGCACCTCAAAGAAGCACGAGGTAAATAATGAAGAAAAGATTGCAATTCAACCATATACAAAAGGCAGGGAAAGTTTCAAAAGAACTAAGAAAGAAAGACATCAAGAAGCTACCTTTACACCTCAAAGAAAATGGACACCAAAGCAAAGGTATGAAAGTGTTTTTCATGGTCAATGTTATTCATGTAATGAATATGGTCACAAAGCTTTGGAATGTAGATCTCATGCAAGGAGAGATAATGGATGATTTCATAACACCATAAGGTGTTGGAGATGTGATCAAGTAGGACACATTGTTGTTCACTGTCACAGCATGAGATGCTACAACTACAGTGGATTTGGCCACAAGTCCCAGGATTGCTGGAACACAAGAAGAAAGTCCATGATGAGGACTTCATATAGCTTGACTAGAAGAAGGAATGAAGTAAGGAAGGGAGACATCTTTGAAAAGATGGAATCTCAGAGCTCTAGTTCTGAGAAGCGGGGACACCTTCAGAAGTGGGTGAAGAAGACTGAACAGCCAGAGCAGAATGGAAGCCTTAAGGGAGGTTCAAGTGTGTCATCTACTAAAGAATATGCGGGTGACAGTGGTAACAGTTGCGTACATACGCAGGTTGACCTTGAATAGGTCGTGTACATATGCGAGTTGTCTATGCAACAGGCCGCGTATATGTGGTAAAGCCTAGGGAAAAGGGCTATGCACAAGGGTTGCAACTTGATGTGATGGTATAACTATGTGTTGCAGGGTCTGACATGGTTTGTTGCAGGTTCTGACATTGTTTGTTGCAGGTTTTCATGATTACATATTGGATTATGTAATGTGATGATATAAAATGAAAGGCTATCTTGGATGCATGGCACTAACCCATGAGTATGGATTGAAGCATTTTATGTTGAAGAACAATGTTGGTTATGACAAGTG
The DNA here is from genome assembly GCA_000966675.3 of Picea glauca. Classification (NCBI taxonomy): domain Eukaryota; kingdom Viridiplantae; phylum Streptophyta; class Pinopsida; order Pinales; family Pinaceae; genus Picea; species Picea glauca. The sequence goes on from JZKD02S1719794.1 coordinate 393,401, forward strand.
AAGTTATGGTACCTTGGTTATGTGATATATCTTGATGATGCTAGCTAGAGATGTCATTGATCTATTGAAGCACACTACTAGTACATGCATTGTTGGATGCCTAGTATTTTATGTAGTGAATGGAGGACTAAGGGTGATCTGTTGGTGAACATGGTTGGTACATATTTTGATTTTCATTGACATATCTTATGATGTATTATTGGAAGCTTACTTGATGCATGCATTTGTCATATGGTTGGACTACATATTGGGACATGTAGTTGAAGAGTTGATGAGGTGATCATGTTGTACATAGTTGATGCATGATTGGTACACTTCTAGTACATTGGTAGAGGCACCTACTAGCAGATTGATCAGCACATGTTTTATGGTGGACTTGGCATACATGCATGAGGGTTCATCTTGTTGTGGTATCGATGCATGGTTTATGTACTTGCTTGGTACAAGTGGTGATGCATGTTTAGTGCATGTTTGATACACTCGTAGATGGTATATGTTTGGATGATAATACTTGGCTAAAAGTACACCATTGGTAGATGCACATGGTTGGCATATTGATAGATGCACATGGTTGGCATGTTGATGGAGGCATATGATGGGCATACTATTGGCACACGTTTTGGTACATGATTATCTTTTTCTTCATGATGTTTGGTATGGCATGAGTTTGATGCATGGACAGGTCCAAGGATCGTCATGTGGAAGAATATTGTTCATTTTGCAAAGAAGATAGGGGGAGACATACCCATAGGGGGAGTCATTCTTCTTCCCATGATTCCAGGAGGAGATATTTATCAAATCAAAAGATAAATACTTGAGAAAGAGCCCTATATTTGAATCAAGAGCACAAAGGCACAATTCCAGGGGGACCGATGGTCACAGGGGGAGTGTGAGTGATGTATCTTCAACATTACATCAGAGTGAGATCCCTTGTTCAAAAGGGGAGAGATTATTCAAAGGAAGATCAAGGGCATTCAGATAGGGGGAGCAGCCCCAGGTAGAGATAGTCACAACATTCAGGCAGGGGGAGCATCCCCAAAGAGGAGAATGACCCTTTGCCATTGATGTCAAAGGGGGAGAGATAGTCACATTGATGTGATTGATTATTATTGATAGGGAGAGACAGTCACATTGACTATTGATGTAGAGAATGACTTATCTACATGTTGACATCAATAATTGGTAATTGGTGTTGACATCAATAATTGGTACTTGGTGTTGACATCAATGTTGGTATTTCCATCAATGCCAAAGGGGGAGATTGTTGGATCATATTGTCATTGATACCAATGGTTTGACTGATTCATGTCAAAGGATTGATGTCAAGTGATTGATTGATTTCAAGTGATTGATTGATGTCAAGTAATGATTGATTGATTGTTGTGAATGGATAGATGTCAAGTGGAATCATAGTCATATTATGTCATGCATAAATGAAGATGGAACAATGAGTTGTCATTGATATGATGCATTGTTGGATTGATGTAACGATGAATCATTATTGTCTTATCATGGTTGATAAGGTGCACAAATGGATGAACTCCAAAGTGGTCCCCTTATTGTGAAAGCCCTCATGGGAAGACGCTTTATGGATGAGTTATTCTTGAAGTATGGTTATGCTTATATGTGGAATAATGAGATGAAGATAAGTAAAGTTGTTGGTGAAACTATCCTAGATGGATAGTGCTTGTCATGCCATTTCCGATGGTATGTGGAATGTCACATAACTCCTCATAGTTTGAGATTTATGGCCCTACGAAGATGAAGGGCCCTCATATGTTGGCTTGAAGCCCCAAAAGGTCAAATAAGTCAAAGAGATTGCAAAGAAGAAATTATTATTTAAATGATAAAGTAAAGAGACAAAGTCAAGGAGGACTATTTAAATAATAAAGTGAAGTGACTAAATCAAGAAGGATTATTTAAATATTAAAGTGAGGGGACAAAATCGAGGAGGAATATTTAAATGATAAAGTAATGGAGAACCTTCTATTTATGGAAAGTGGTTAACCCTAAAATGAGGAAAATAGGTTAAGTAACCTAAAAATGGGTTAAGTGATCTAGAAGTGGGTTAAGTGACCTAGAAGATGAAGAGTATAAATAAGAGGCAAGGGTCTCTTGTGAAAGGAATCCTTTGTGTATCTTTGTGTGTATCTCTTGAGCATGATTGAAGATCTATTCTGAGAGAGAGAGAGGGTATGGAGGATCTCATGAACGCATCAAAGTTTCGGCATGTATGAGATCATGATGACAAAAGTCTCGGAGGTTCAGAAACCTTAGTTTCTGAGGTATACGTGGGTTGTAGTGGGCCAGAGCGCATACATATGCGGGTTGTATGAAGACAGGGCGCGTACAGTGGATGAAGTCATGAAGATTGGTGTGTGAGCTGATGACAGGCTCTTGAAGAAAGAAGCAGGTTCCAGATCTGCATTCTATGGGCTCATATCTGTCACTCAGACTATGGTATGGTTATATTGTTGTCTTGATGGATACGCTTGCTTGTTGTGTAGTGAATGCTTAAGGCATTCTTGATATGGCTGTTGTGATGTGGTTTGTGTTGGTTGATGGAGTGAGCAGTACTCTTATGATTCGGTATTGATGTGATTGCTATAGTATGTTGACTGCTTATACATGATTGAGTAGCATTCATATTGTATGGTTGAGGAGCATGAGTGAGTTATTGGAGAGCATGGATGTGTTGTGACTGGTTGTGAGTCAGTTTGGACAATGAAAGACAGAAGAGAATGTGATTGGAGGTTGGAGAGGATCTGAGTGTGTGAAGTAAAGCAAAACCATAGTTGCTCAGAAGCATACGCAGGTTGTAGTATAGACTGGACGCGTACATACGCGGGCTGTATTACTGGTAGGGCGCGTACACATGCATGTTGGACTACCGACAGGTCACATACCTATGATAGATTGATATTTGTTGAGGATTGTTGCCTCATCTCAGTTGGTGCTGAGGGTGTAAGCTGAGTATTGCATTATAGAGTTGGTGCTCTTGTAGAGTTGTACTCTATTCATTTGTTGCTGAAAAACCCCAAGCATTGTAGTCTGTAATAAAAAGAAAATTGTACATACATCTTGTGTTCTTTTTGTTCCTTGTGGTGATGATTTGTTGATGATATATTGCTGATATATGTTGTTGATATGTGTTCACATTTAACTGGTTATAAATGACAACAATGAGTAATGAGTTAATGGTGATTGCTAACTAATGAGTTTTGTGTAAGAGGGAAGTTTTGGGAAAAAGAACCCTACACTGTTCACCCCCCTCTCTCAGTGTAGTCAGTGTGTCCAACATGAACGCCCGAAGAACTTTGGGAAGCCATAAACTGCAACCCAAAGCTCAGATTTGAACCTGGTAGTAGTCATTAGAATGCTACGGGTAAGTAGAAGAGGATAAAGACCTTGGACAAAGGATTTGAGATGTTAAGGAGAGTGGAATTTTGATGCCCCATCCCTAGGAACGTTGGTTAGCGGTCGAGTGTGTTACATTGCATCTTAATAAAAGTTAGGGAGAAGCATAAAAATATGACCAAGCAAAATATAGTGAGTTTGTCACCATCCATTCTTGTTTTATAATCAAATTCACATTGCTTGAACAATGTAGAATTAAACTTTGTTAAAAACCATGTATGATACAAAGTTCATCTGAGAACAACAATAAACCATTCATTTTATTTAAGTCAATATAAGTGTAAATGCAAAACCTCTCGAGCTCTTGTTTGTAATTACTAATAAGGATAGAATTATCCATTGGAAAATATGAAAAATAGGAAAAAATAGGAAATCTTTCTCTAAATATAGAGAGGTATGAAAACAATAATGCACCAAACGGAGAAACACTTTGGGCTATTCATGTTGCTAATAGATAATATAAAAGCAAGATAACCAAGTAGACTAACTGATACTTGGAAAAAAACACTTGTTGATCACTACCAAAAAACATTATTTTTCATCCCATAAAGAAATCTGTTAATATCAAGCTAGCTATGGCCAAAATTGCAGCATACATAATTTTTATTCTAATCAGAAATTAAGGATGATATATGATATTTCATATCACCTTGAAGTTTGAACCATTCATGGCCAACGCCAACACTTAAAAGACATATAAATGGAAGTTTTAATTGTTTAGCATGGCTTTTCTCCTTATCCATAACACAGTTTGTCCTATGTCCCAAAGCAAGACTTACTGATCATTTATCTCCTTTAAGGTTGAACCTTGTTGTGATGTGCAAATTACATTTTTGCAAAATTTAGGCTTAAGCTTGTAGATTGAAAATTCAGCACTATAAATTCTTGTATCCTTGAAAAATGTTAAAAATGTACTTCTACAAAACTTTCATGTCAAAACAAAAAGGAATACGATGTTAAAAAATTAGACATGTTTTGATATCAATATTTTTTTTCCTTGCTATAAAATTTTGTGCTTTGCATTGAAAAGATTTCAAGATGAGATAGGGTTTTTATACTATCTACCAAAAACCAATATCTTTAAATTTCAAACTATACGACCTCCTCTAGTTAAAAGTTGTCAACCACCATAGAAAATAAATAAATGGACACCACTAAACTTGGTCACATGTCATTCATATCCCATATCTTTAATATTACTAGTACATGGGCAATATAGCTTTAAAATTACTTTGACTTTCAAAAATTGCAACATTTTCACAATGTTTTCAAATGTTGATGAACAATACGGTTTAATCAAATCAAATTACTATAAATAAAGAAAAATGTTTTATTTTTTTATTTTTTAAATATTTAAAAATTGTGTATTTTTATTGATAAGGGCAAGTGAAATGACAAATATTTCCAGTTTGAAAGGGATTTGTGAGAGAAAAAAAACAAATTAAAAAATTAAATTTGAAAAAAATTACAAATCAACTAGGCGGAAGTGGTGTCAAGTCATAAGTAAATTGTATATTCTATTGTGATACATGATTAGTGGAATATAATAAGCATCTGGAATTCAAACATATCATTATGCTGTTGAACATCCAATTTAAAGCAACTGACTTTTATTTTATTGGATAGTTTAAATATTTAGTATTATATGTTTAACTTTTAGAAAAATAAACATTTTTAACAAAACCAACACGTGAAGAGGGACCCTCGGCGACCAACATTTTTAACAAAACCAACATGTAAAAAAAAGTAATCTTGTTTTTTTTTTCTTTCGGCGAGGGACCCTCCACTCAACACAATTCTCAACTTTTGCAACTTGTCAATGTTACGGGTAGCCATAGATTCCAGACTTGGTTGATATGATGTGACATTTCTTCTGCCGACCAACACGTGAACAGGTAAACAATAATTCCTTACACTTCATAAGTTCCTATTTGGTCACTATATGATGGAAGTTTGAAAACTTTGAACCTGGTTTTGGCGCCCAAGTTTGAACCTGGTTTTGGCGCCCATGGAAGACGGAAGCCTCTGCTCTCGGCATTCATAGCGCCCTGGACGCACTCGGAAGCCTAGGCTATGGCGTTGTCACTACCTCTCGGCATTAGTGAACTCTCGGTGCGCTTGATTTGGACTGTGTCTTTTTGAAACTGACGGACTGCTCCCACCTACTCTTGGCGTCTTGTGGGAGGTATTTTTCTAGTAAACAAAGGCGTTTTCACCTCTTAAGCTGTAGCTGTCTTAACCCTCTTGACTTCCGGCAGTTCTTCCCTGAATCTGTCCCGTTTTTTTAACTATGTTTTAAGCTTTTGCTGTTTCCTAGATACACTGCTTTTCCTGGCTCCCATCTGAACCATCTGACTTACTCTCCGTGCTGCAATGATGCCCTCCTCTCTCTTTTAGTTCCTTCTGCCTTTCACTTGACTTGCCAGATAGGAATGAAGGAATCTTCCCTTCCATCCTGACTGATCCTATAATCTTAGCCGTTTTCTTCTCCCTAGTCATCGTTTGAAGTCGCTTAATGGAGCCTAAGCGTTCGTAACTCTCTGCAGGGAGTTTGGGAGACCCATGGGACCACCCGGAACTGCTTGCATCGATAGATGAACTTTGCAATAATCATTTCCATTTTAATAATCGTTCTGGCGCGCCTCCACTTTTGAACTCCAGACCCACTCAACCAACCACCTTTGCAAACCTGACACCCCTCTTTGTATCTCCTGCGAATATCGAAACTTCACAGACTTTTTTAGAAGAAGCACAAGCCCGCTCACCTGGCAAACTGAAGAGAATTTATGAGGGGATAGAACAACATGATCGGGGTTACGGGATGAGAAGTTTACATTCAGGAAGCAGGATCTCGGACGTTTTCACACCCATCAAAAATCCAGGCATCCGTAAGCGCCCACAAAAGGTTTGGAAACCAAAACGAAGACACCCCAAGCTTATACTTGGAATGGATATTGGACTTTCGGAAGCCTGCAACCTAGCCCTGTGCGCCTTAGTGGGGAGGTATGCATACAAAGAGAAATGTAAGCAAAATCTTGATGACTGGGTTGAAAACAGCTGGAAACCACTCCTTGGCTACCTACCCAAGATACACCTGCTTCAACATGGGTGGCTAGGTTTTATCTTCAAGACACTAGAAGGCACTACCCTAATCCTGGAAAGTCTCTGGGCTATCGACGGAGGAAGCCTCATTCTCAAACGTTGGAGACTTCGCTTTAACCCTTCCACGGAGTTCTTTGGCCACAGGCACATCTGGGTACTCCTTCTAGGTCTCCCACTTCAACTCTGGAACCAGCGAGCACTTGAACTTATTGGAGCATCCCTAGGAAGTTTTTTAAAGGTGGATTTAGACTCCCTAGCGGCATCAGACAGAAGAATGGCGAGGATTTATGTGGACATAGATATCCAGGCAGGACTGCCTGAAATTTTGGATATAGACTAGCGTAGTCAACATTATGCTCAGTGCCTGGACTACTTAGGTATTCCGTTTCGTTGTACCCTCTGTCGCAGAACAGGCCAGCTGAGAAGGGACTGCTCGAAGTTCCCCCTTCCTAATGTTGTTTTGGATCCAGCGGAAGAGACAAATTTCAATGGATACATCTCTCCACCTGAACAGCCAGCGGAAAAGGTTCCTTGTCCTCGAATGGACTACACTCCATCAGACGACACTTTAATGAGTAAGATCCATCAATACTGCCCATCACTATACAATAGCTTCACAAGTTGGGATAGGCTCTTCATTGTTGAGCAGGCTGACAACATTATACCTACTAACCCCTCGGTATCTCTACCAGCTCAGCCAGTCTCTCCACCTTTACTCTCCTCTGCCCTGCCAAACCCACCCGAGCCTGTACCACCAGATATCACCAACACTTAGCCCTCACTTATACCACAGTTGATGACATCTGACCTATCTACAAGAGACCCGGAGACCCAACCTACAACAGATTCTGAAGACACCCCAGAATCTTTCATCCTAGCTGGCTACACAGAGCCGACCCAATCCGAAAACCAACTAGACACTATGCAATTGGATGCTACCCCTACTACCTCTCTTCCATTTGAATCGATTCCTATCCATACCTATCAAGGAAACACTCTTATTCAATCTACTATTCTACGCTCTGATGTTCCTTCATCCTCAAGAGTGATTCCTCCACCTGAGCTGGATCCCACTTGGTCAAAAGGTATCAGGCTTGAACTATCGCCTTTAAAAACCTGCAGTGTGCGCAAGAAGACCATGGATGGATCGTCGACATCGGTCACTACCACAAATGTTCCATCTCAAGGGGCGCTTAGAGGTTTAAAAGCCCAAGCTCGAGGTAAATCATGATCCTTTTATCCATCAACATCAGAGGGGTTGGAGGACCCCTGAAACAAGCCTCAATGCGAAGACTTCTCGAGAAGATTCAACCGTCAATCATCTTCCTACAAGAAACACTGGTGGATGCTTCTGCTGCTAGGACATTTTTGCATCAGTTCCGACCGAGCTGGCTGACCTATGCAGCAAGTTCTGTGGGAAACTCGGGCGACCTACTGGCCTCTTGGGACCCTACCCTCTTCGACCTATCGCCGATGCTCGGTCTAGGGGGATTCTACTTTCTGGGACTTGTTTCGAACTAAACACTTCTATCAATTTGCTCAACGTTTATGGCCCTTGTGTGGACCGTAAAGCTTTCTGGGAGCGACTTGATGATATTGGATTATTGGTGGCAAAAAATCTCATTCTCGCTGGAGATCTTAATTTAATTACCAGTCCAAAAGAATTGTGGGGAGAAAAGGCATCGATTGACCCACTATTGAGCTTTTTTAATCATATTTTTTATAAAAACGCCTTGATTGATATGAAGCCAGCAGAGCTCCTACCCACTTGGAGAAATGGACGTCGAGGACCAGCAGGCATTGCCAAAAGACTTGACCGGTTTCTAATTGCAGAGGAGTTGCTCTTGCCTACCTTCAGCGAACGCGCATGGGTAAATCTCGCATTCCTATCTGACCATGCGCCAATCTATTTACAGATAGGGGATGGTCGTTTTGGCGCTGGGCAGCCCTTCAAATTCAACTCGCAATGGCTAAAGGAGACTACTTTTAATAGTCTGGTCAATTCGGTATGGAATGACAGTTCCCTCACTGTCCCTGGAGACCCACAAGGTAATTTGATCAGAAAACTCACCAGACTAAAATCACTTTCTATACATTGGTTAAAGGATAAAAAGGAAGCGGAACGTTCCGAACTATACAGAATAGATCAAGAGCTGAAAGTCCTTCTAAAACACAAGCTACAGGACCATAGCCGCGTGGATCTAGACTATAGAATTCACTGTCTAGAGGAAGCCCGGAACAAATATCTTCGGGAAGACGAGGAGAGATGGTGCTTGAAAAGAAGAATGCTCTGGTTAGATGGAGGGGATAAAAATACTCGTTTCTTTCACCGAGTTGCCAACTCTCGCCGATCAAAAAAGCACCTCTGGGATATAGAAGATGAGAACGGCATACTACATCAATCACATGCAGACATCAAATCGGCAGCCTTTAGTCATTTTAAAGCTTTTTTCCAGGCAACACCTGCACCTTCACTAGCAACGCAGATTGAAACGGCTAGCCTCTTCCCAAAGATGATCACAACTGAGGAGGCTAGAGCTTTAGAAGCTCCCTGTACAAAGGAGGAACTACTAGAGGTTATCAAAGGTTTTAAGAAAGAAAAAAGTCCAGGACCAGACGGCTGGTCAGTCGAACTCTACCTCCATTTTTTCGATCTTATGTGGAAGGATCTCCTGGATGTCGTGGAAGATGCGAGAATCAGAGGGAAAGTAAGCTCTCAGCTAAATAACACCTTTATAGTTTTGATTCCTAAATCAAATCTTCCCAGGTAGTTTAAAGATTTTTACCCTATATCTCTCTGTAACCTCTGTTACAAAATAATCTCAAAAGTCATTGCCAGAAGACTTCGTCCCTTTCTTTCCTGGGCGCTATCTGAAGAACAGCTTGGATTCCTAAAAGGGAGACAAATTCTTGATGTTGTTGGTGTGGCACAAGAATGCATACACAGCATAAAGACAAAAAAACAAAAAGCCATTCTTCTAAAGATGGACCTTAAAAAGGCTTTCGACTGCATTAACTGGAACTTTTTGCATCTTATTCTTATACAGAGTGGATTCAGCACCATTACAACCAATTGGATTTTGGGCTATATCTCCTTGGCCACCCTTGCTATTATGATCAATGGTGAAGCTACAAAAGATTTTCATTGTGAAAGAGGACTCCGTCAGGGATGCCCTCTCTCACCTCTACTTTTCATTTTGATCCTAGAAGGACTCGGCATCTTACTTAAGAATAGCCAAGCAGATGGACACTTGAAGGGGATAAAAGTTGCGGGGCTGACATATATCCTGCATATCCTTTTTGTAGATGATGTATTGATCTTATCGACTGCCAATCTTGTTGAATGGACAATTATTCACTCCATCTTAAATACCTTTTGTGTAGTTTCAGGTTTAGAAATCAATGCCCATAAATCCATCTTCCTGGTTTCAAATGCTCAAGATACTTTGCAAACAGAATTAAAAGAGCTGTTCGGAATTGACTCTCTTGAGCTTTCAGAGGGATTTACTTACATGGGATACTTCTTAAAATCCTCCACCTATACAAGAAAAGACTGGACCTGGCTAATAGACAAATTTGAAGGCAGAATACACAATTGGAAAAACAGATTGCTCTCTATGGGAGGTAGGTACGTCCTGATAAAAGTTGTCTTAGAAAGTCTCCCAGTTTTTTGGATGACATTAGCCCACATCCCTGCTTCTATTTTGAAGACCCTTCGTCAACTTATCTTTACCTTCTTTTGGACCGGAAGTAAGAAGCACAAAGGTTGTCACCTTAGCAGATGGGAGGTAATATCAAAACCAAAGTTGATGGGCGGTTGGGGCCTAAAAAACCTGCCTCTCTTTTATAAGGCACTCTCGGCTAATACCCTTTGGAGAATTTTAACAAAACCTGGCCTATGGAGTAGAGTAATCAAAGCTAAATACCTCCATAAGCTACCGGTTCACATTTGGATCAGATTTGCCTCGGAGCGCCCTACAACAGGTTCACAGTCCTGGAAACAACTCTCTTCCACCCCACCGATCATTCTACAGTGGATTTCGTGGAAACTAGGAAATGGCTACCTGATTGAGATCGGTAGAGTCTGCATTCTGGGTTTGGGCAGAAAAGCCATGCTCTCTCCTCCTCTTCTCACGCACCTACAAGATAAAAGCCTCATCTTCTTACAACAATGTTGCATTCCGACAAATGGGGGACTGTTAGGTGACATTTGGCTCAAAGGCACGGATCTCTAGCTGGATGCCAAGTTTATTTTGGAATGGGACAGATACATCCAACACATAAAGGAAGTTGGCGTGAGACTACAATAAGGGCCAAATACCCTTATCTGGACGGGAGGAGACTATTCTGGCCTACTCAATGCTAAAAATGTATATCAAGCTATAGCATCAAAAATCTGGAATCCATTAACTGATAGCTGGAGACAGAGGATCTGGAGGGACGATTGCCCACTGAAGCTAAAACTGTTTGCGTGGCTTATGATTGAAAACAAATTACTAGTCTAGGAAAAGCTACAAGCTTGTGGCTTGGGGGGCCCGAATCGTTGCATCCTTTGCAAACACTCCAGCGAAACAATTCACCACGTCTTCGTACAGTGCCCCTTCATCCACTCGATTTGGTCTCTTCTTCAAACAACGATAAAGCTCACATCTTCATGGTCGGGCCCCAGTGTTCATGGCTACCTTCGTAATTGGTTCAGTGTAAACAAAACCCATACAATGCTCCCTGTCCACCTTTGCTAGCAAGTATGGAAGGCCAGGAACGCAGCGATTTTTAAAGAGAAGACTCCATAAGCGCATAGAATAACAAGCGACATTCTTGTTGAGGCGACCGTATCAGGTAAGATCTTAAAGGCTCTGCCTCCCATAAGGCACAAATTTACTATCCCAATTGACAGGGCAGTGGCCTGGTTCGATAGTGCGTCACAACAAGGAGGTGCCCTTTGTGGGGCCGGGGGTAAATTTGTCTTAAACCCCCACACTAGCTTTCGCTGGACACTAAACTGCGGACAGGGATCTAACATGAAGGAAGAACTATTGGGTGCGTGGGCATCACTCATTCTGGCATCTCGCTACATAGATGAGTTGTTACTACTTGGAGACTCAAAAATTACTATTGATTGGTTGAATGGTCTAGTTGACTTCCAGGTGGCAACCCTCGAGTGTTGGAAAAAGAGAACCAAAGATGCTACACTACTGTTTAGAAAACTCTCTTTCACTCACATTTATCGAGAGGAAAATAGTGAGGCGAATACCCTTTCTAAAAGAGCATTGCATCTTCCACTGGGCCATATCTGCTTTACAAAATGGGAGGACGACAACGAAGGACCAGCCATCAAGATTAAGATTTGATTTTGTCATCTTCAGTTTTATTCTGCAATCTCTTGATCTGTAAGCTGATCATAGATGAGATTTGGATTTGTTAGACTTTGACAGCCATGGACTGCTCCAAGCAATGTAGCTTTTCTTTCTTTGTATCGGTCTTTCGAGAAGACGGATTTTGTAAATGTTTATATCCTTATGAATATAAAGAACATTTTTTATCGTGGAAAAAAAAAAAAGATATAAAAATGAAATATAAATCAAAGATATCTTTGATTTTGTAGATTATTTTAATGCCTTATGATTAATAAATCAATAAATATAATTATTGATTTCTTCCTTTTTGTTCTTCATTGCATTTGCTGGGACTTTCATGATGATGCCCTTATGTATTGTATTTTGGTTTACTAAAATAAATTATTTTCTCTTAAAAAAGGAAATAATTTATCTTTGATTTAAATACTTATATAATCAAATAATTTATTTTGTATTTAAATATTATATAATCATTTTCCATAAGATAATTTTCATCACCCACAGTGTATTAGATAATTTTTTATTGATTAGGTAAAGCATACTATTCATACTACATTGAAATCTATTTTATAAGACATTACTTTATATAGAAACATTACTTTATATAGAAACAATGTAAAGAGTAAGTAGAGGACATTTAATAATGTGTCTAATTTTCATTAAATGATATTTAGTTAAAAGAAATTTCTCTATGCATAGTAATTAGTTTAATGTTGTAGAGGTATTTCAACTTAAAATTATTGTGTGTTTGATTTGTCTTAACTTTACATAGAGAGAGAAAGGAAAAGAGAAATACTTTATAGTTATATAAGTAATAACAAGACATCACAAGATTTAGACCCAAATAAACCTTCGATTTTTATCTCTATATTCTATTAAAGGACGATACTTTCTTTGATGCAACCACATTTCAATGAAATACTATAGGTAATTAAAAACAAAATTCAACAAAATCACCATGTTAGAAAATAGAGACAACTTCTTAAGATGCATAAAACTTGCACATTTTCAACAAAATCACCACGCTGGTAGCTTGCACATTTTCAACAAAACCACCACACTAGTAACTTGTGCATTTTCAACAAAACCACCAGGCTCGTAAATAACGATAACTTCTTCATATGAATAAAGCTTGTACATTTGTTATTCTTGTCAATAAAAATGGTAAAATGGTTAGAACAACTAAATTAAAAGAATTTTGCATGGATCATTACGAATGTAAAACTTAATATCAAACTATAAGCATATGAGAAATTAAAATATATAGTGTGCTTTTTTGGTTTACAAACAATCTTAAAATGTGGAAAAACACTATAAATCAAGTGATCAAATATGCCCTTAAAGGAAAGAGACTTGTTTCAACTTTGTAGGCCTTTGTAGGAGATAAAAATTGTAGATGCAAAATCACATAAAATGAATTTGGTACAATGCTTCCCATGTTACACCAATCCAACTATTCCAATGTGTAAAACACATAAGCATAACTACACCTAATACCCCTTTATAAGGAAGGGGTCAACTAAATATCCTACATTACATTATGTCTATATGCCACTTCAATATTCAAATTCTCTATATTCATAGCTTCATCACAAAGATAAGTTGTGGGCAAGCATATGGACTATCAAAGAGTGATTGGAAATAGGGTGAAAAAAATACTCTCTAAACTTGAATAAACTAAGAAAAGTACCAGGAACTAAACTTGTGAAGCTCTCTATCAAATCATGATGATACAAAATAACAATATACCACTTTCAAAAGAAAATAGGCCTATTGTGTCAACAACCRCTAGTTTGTYDTRYARAATTTCAACAATTGTCCTTGATYRACCAACCTAAAATGTAATTGTGCATTGMWTTGGATAGACAACAATGTAAAMATTAAAYTACAAATCCTTTCAASTACAAGAAAAACTTCTTATTTGARTACTAARAACAAGCACATTGTGCTCCCATACATTAAAAAATCTTACCCCTAACACAATCTAAATAAAAAACCCTAGGCCCATAGACCCAGTGGAAGCATTGGAAATGGGACTAAGCTATGATATTTACCAAGTACAAGCTAACCCTCAGCTATAAATGGCTTTACTTAAATCTTATGCTATAATATCAACTAGATAAGCTATGGCCAATGAAGTCCAAGGAGAAGAGTTGGTTGTATATGTGAAGAGTAGTTAGAACCTAATCGCCCATAAATAAATTTCACATGGTTACTTACAATGGAATTTCATCCATTGTAAATAACCAGTTCAATTTTACAAATTGTGATGGATTTTATGCAAAGCAAAAATGGTTGCAACAAAGCAAATGCCTTCTCACTTTTTGCGTGATGTCACTTTAATATCATTCTTTCAATCATAAACTTGCATTGTTGTCAATTTTTCCCTCTCAACTTAGAACAAGATTTGCAATTCATGATTTACTTTTCTATTTTTTATGACATGAATGAGTATGGTGTGGGCAGAGTAGTCTCCAACAACAGGTTCATTTTCTCTGCCACTGTATTTGCATGAAATCTATTGATTTCCTCCACTAAATTATGGTTCTAGTGGTTTAAAGGAGAAGAGTTATGAGGATGGTACCTCATCCTCATTCATTTTCAAGCCTCATGTGAAATTTGGCCCTTCTTCTTGCATGTCACCTCTAGGAGGCATGATAACCCTCTTCTTTCAACTTCATATTTAAGCATGGTTTTTTTTTTAGTGAAGAAAACTACAACATAAGATGCACTATTTGCACTCTCTAATCTTTGATGAAAATAATAACTAGAATTCCAAAGATTCCCTTTGTCGTAATTTTACAAAAAGAGTCATTGTGATGTAATTTAGTCATTGTGATGTAATCCGTTAAAAATAAACCTTTCGACTGAAAAGTCTTTTGGCTAAAATATACTTACTGCAGGAAAAAAAATCATTCGAAAAATATTGTACATGAATTTCGAGGGCGTCGTCAAGGCATCGTTCAATTTGACGTGCAAATTTTCGGCTGAAAAATGTTTCGGCCAAAAAAATTCCTAGCAACATTTTTTCGGCCAAAAAAACACTGCTAGGAATTTCGGAGACCTAATTCTCACAAAAGTGTTACCCAACTTCATGATTTTACCCTAAACAATTAGTAAGGATATGAAACCAAAGCTAACATGATTACTATTAAATAAATTAAATATGATTTTGCTTGGATGGTAGTTTTGGTGAACCCCAACGTGCCAACTAGCCAAAGTTCATTTCCAAAAAAAAATGGTGTAAAGACCTCGATCTTCAACTTTCAAACCAACTTTTTCAACATTATTACCATTTTCAATTCCTTGGAAAATGAGTCCAATTTTCATCATCCACAAACCAATATATCATGAAAACTAAGAGAGAAAGAGACAACTATGAATTTTGAGAGAAACAAACTATGATTAAAACACCACCAGTGGAGTTCTACCCTAATGCCAACCCAAGAGGCTTATCAAAGTCAACTTCAATGGTATTTGAGGCACCTGCTCTCACCTACAAATTTGGTAGGCTTTAATCTAT
Organism: Picea glauca; assembly: GCA_000966675.3. Taxonomy (NCBI): domain Eukaryota; kingdom Viridiplantae; phylum Streptophyta; class Pinopsida; order Pinales; family Pinaceae; genus Picea; species Picea glauca. Next base: position 408,800 of record JZKD02S1719794.1, read on the forward strand.
AATCTACTATTAAACTGGAGATGGGCTCTACCATGAAAAAATTATTGTTCTTGTTGTTGTTGTTTCTATGCCCATGCACATATTCACAACCCGAAGTGTTCAATGCATGTTGTAACATCCCCATTAAAATCCCCAGTTTAATTAATGCTTATGTGGATATAACATGTGTCTATGGTCAAGCGATGTAATATGTGAATTGTATTTCAATGTTTTAATAATAAAAATGTGATGCCAGCTGCTAAGGGTACATGGAAAAGAGATGGGGTTTGAATTAATCCACAAGAGGGGGAAGTGTCTAGGATAATGGCCAAGAGAGGTCAAAGGGGGAATTACCCATGTATATCAATTTAACCCATTTTCCTAAACTTGCCAATTCTATATGAACCTTCTGATGTCTGATTTAATGTTCCCAAAGACAATCATTGAATACAAGTAATAGGGTGGGTGTGAGTGGTCACATCCTTCTGATTGAGTGTTCTCAAATCCAATCATTGCATACATGTAAGAGGGTGAGTGTGAGTGGTCACATCCTAGAGTTATTGGGCACATGGGGGTTGAGTACAATCAGCTTGGAGAAGAGTGTGAGTCAAGAAAGGAAAGCCATAAGAGAGGAATTTGTATGGGTTGTGACAACAGTCAGAGAGGGGAAGAAAGAGAGCTTGGAGCTGGTGCGGTCATGGAGGGTGAATTATGGAGCATAGATGGAGCGTAACTAGAGCGAATTGGAGATGAAGAACTGGAGAGATCGGTTTTCAGGCTGGAAGAGTGAACTCATGTGTGAGTTGCACACTAAAACAACAAGTGGTTTTTGTTGGTTTGCTGATAGTTTTCCTAGCAACAACTTCCCTTGAGTTCCCAGCTGCAGATTCCTAGAAACCTGTTCTAGAGAGACCTTGATAAACGAATGGCACATTCCTTGGGCTATCCTTGATAAACAAATGGTGGATCCCTTGGGTTAACCCTGATAACTAGATGGTACATCCCTTGGGTTACCCTAATAAATGGAAAATACATCCCTTGGGTGATCTATGATAAACGAATGGTTCATTCCTTGGGTTTGGCAGGTCAAGAGGAAGAGAGCTGATGGAAAAGTCGGGATAAGTTTAGGAGAATATCAGTTGGATTATGAGCTTTATGAGTTGTAGGTGGATTGTGAGAGACCACCCTCTTTTGTGGATTACTAGCCTTAGCTCGGGGGTGACTGGATGTTGATAATTGGAATAGTTAGTCTATGGTTGGGTGTTGTTATAATCCTATAATTCATAGGATCAACTGGTGATTGAAATTTTAACCCTTTAGTGTTTTTAGTATTGCAAATAATGTTTCATCCTGTAAATGATTTGCAAAGAAAAAGAAAAGAAAAAGAAAAGAAAAATAAAAGAAAGAAAAGAAAAGAAAGAAAGGAAAGAAAAGAAAAAAGAAAATGAAAAAATGAGAAAAGAATAAAAGAGGGCATAAAAGAAAATGGATAAAGCCCCATGCAATAATAATGACTTGATCCATACAGTTTAAACATTGCCAAGTCCTTTTGAATTTATGTTGATCGGGTTAGTGAATAAGCTTGGCTAAACTATTCAATCTTAGCCAAGTAGTTAGGTTAGCTAGTGAATAAAATTGATCAGATTGTTTAATCCTGATCAAATAGCCCCAGGATAGAGTAATTTATTAGCCCAACAGTCTAATCTAGGCTAAATGTGTAGGTAGGTAGGATAGGACTTAGGCTAGCCAACCTTTCTTTCAATACAATTTGTATGATGTTCAATGAAAATGTATGATTTTGATGTTTGAGGTGTTTTCCTAACCCCATGGTGACAAAAAGCAAGGGAAGAAGCGCAAAAAACCCATAAACGAGCACTATCCTAAGTTTTCAAGGTGCATTTTGATTCGGGCCTGGAGATTAAAAAGCACGCATAGATCTACGGCGGATCTAACAACACCTAGATATATG
>JZKD02S1719794.1:423433-441278 GCA_000966675.3 Picea glauca
CCATTAACTCATTACTCATTGTTGTCATTTATAACCAGTTAAATGTGAACACATATCAGCAACATATATCAACAATATATCATCAACAAATCATCACCACAAGGAACACAAAGAACATAAGATGTATGTACAATTTTCTTTTTATTACAGACTACAATCCTTGGGGTTTTTCAACAACAACTGAATAGAGTACAACTCTACAAGAGAACCAACTCTATAATGCAAGACTCAGCTTACAACCTCATCACCAACTGAGATGAGGCAAAAATCCTCAAAAGATATCAATCTGTCACAAGTACGTGACCTGTCGGTAGTGCAACAGACGTGTGTATGTGCCCTACCAGTAGTACAACCCACGTATGTATGCATCCAATCTATACTACAACCTGCGTATACTTATGAGAAAATAGGGTTTTTCTTTACTTCACACACTCAGATCCTCTCCAACCTCCAATCACATTCTCTTCTGTCTTTCACTGTCCAAACTAACTCACGGCCAGTCACAACAAATCCATGCTCTCCAATAACTCACTCATGCTCCTCAACCATACAATATGAATGCTACTCAATCATGTATAAGCAATCAACATACTATAGAAATCACATCAGTACTGAATCATAAGAGTGCTTCTCACTCCATCAACCAACACAAACCACATCACAACATCCATATCAAGAATGCCTTAAGCATTCACTACACAACAAGCAAGAGTATCCATCAAGACAACAATATAACCATACCAGAGTCTCAGTGATAGACCTGAGCCCATAGAATGCAGATCTGAAACCTGCTTCTATCTTCAAGAGCCTTTCATCAACTCACACACCAATCGTCATGAATTCATCCACTGTACGTGCCCTGTCTTCATACAACCCACGTATGTACGTGCTCTGGCCCACTACAGCACGCATATACCTCATAAACCAGGGTTTCTGAACCTCTGAGACTTTTGCCATCATGATCTCAGACATGTCAAAAATTTGATGCGTTCATGAGATCCTCCATACCCTCTCTCTCTCAAAATAGATCTTCAATCATGCTCAAGAGATACACACAAAGATACACAAAGGATGCCTTTCACAAGAGACCCTTGCCTCTTATTTATACTCTTCATATTCTAGGTCACTTAACCCACTTCTAGATCACTTACCCCATTTCTAGGTTACTTAACCTATTTTCCTCATTTTAGGGTTAACCACTTTCCATAAATAGAAGGTTCTCCATTACTTTATCATTTAAATATTCCTCCTTGATTTTTGTCACCTCACTTTAATATTTAAATAATCCTTCTTGATTTTATCACTTCACTTTATTATTTAAATACTCCTTCTTGACTTTGTCTCTTTACTTTATCATTTAAATAATAATTTCTTCTTTGCAAGCTCTTTGACTTATTTGACCTTTTGGGGCTTCAAGCCAACATATGAGGGCCCTTCATCTTCATAGGGCCATAACTCTCAAACTATGAGGAGTTATGTGACATTTCACATACCACTGGAAATGGCATGACAAGCACTATCCATTTATGATAGTTTCACCAATAAATTTACTGATCTTAATCTCATTATTCCTCATATAAGAATAACCATACTTCAAGGATAAGTCATCCATAAAGTGTCTTCCCCTGAGGGCTTTCACCATAAGGGGACCACTTTGGAGTTCATCCATTTTTGCACCTTATCAAACATGATAAGACAATAATGATTCATCTTTACATCAATCCAACAATGCATCATATCAATGACAACTCATTGGTCCATCTTAATCTATGCATGACATAATATGACTATGATTCCACTTGATATCTATCCATTCACAATAATCAATCAATCATTACTTGACATCAATAAATCACTTGGAATCATTCAATCACTTGACATCAATCCATTAACATCAACCAGGAAAACCATTGGCATCAATGACAACATGATCCAACAGTTCATTGGTTGAGGGCCACGTGGCATCCACGTGATTCCACCTCACACATATTGTCCCCAAGTTCCTTCATCGATGGTGGAAGTCCATCCACCGTCTGATCCCATGACTAGACTCAATCTTCGTCTAACATGCAGGCATCCAACACGCAGGCCAACAATAAATTTGGCATTTCGACACTTCGACACTTCGACACTGAACGCCTCCTTACTGTCTACGCACGAGACCTTCCAGAGTCCCGAACTCCCAAAGTCTCGTAAACTTGCCTCATGGTTTTGACCTTTGGGTATTTTGGGTTTCTCTATAACGCTACACCCCAAATCCTCTAGAGTCTCGAAGTCCCGGACTCTCGGAGTTCGCTACACCCCAAATCCTTCAGAGTCCCGAAGTCTCAGAATCCTCGCTACACCCCAAATCCTCCGGAGTCCTGAAGTCTTGGACTCCCAGAGTCCCAGTCACTTCACCAACCACTTTGGCTAGGCGGGCACGTACGAGGGCCTGACACGTAGAAGGGCCAGGGGTGACACGTGTCACATTCCAATAGGTATATAGGGTCTATGCAAAACACAGATCGAGCTGACACGTGGCACATCAATCGTGGGTCCATGTCACCCTGGTGATGCCGGCTTGCCACGTCACACCAGACTGACAAATTTCTAACATCCCTCGAATATCACAGTCGAGATCCGGCCACATGGATCCATAGATCCATGATTAACGTTACTTCGCGACTACGGCCTTTGGGAGTTTTGCGATGCAAAAATCCTCTTTTCTCCCGGAGTTGGTCAACGTCGGGCTGACCAAAACTTAGATCTGACGGTTAGGAAAAGTCCCGAAGCATCCTCGAATGGACGACTCTCGTTACTTCAGGCTTCATAGATTTTCGACACACCACACCTCAAATTCCCCAGAGTGCCCAGTCTCCGAACTAAAGGACCTAGCGCCACACTTCCCCTGTTTATCGACGATTGAGAGGGATCCCAGAGGATCCTTAGATCCATGGTCCACATCACTTCGAAACTCTGGCCTTCGGGAGATTTGACGTTGCAACACCCTTGTCCTCCCAAAGAGTTCAATGACGGGCTGACTACACCGTAAATCTAATGGCTAGAAAAGAACCCAAAGTATCCCTAGATCTACGGTCCTGGTCACTTCGCGGCTCTGGCCTTCGGGGGTTTTGGCATTACAACACCTATGTCCTCCCGAAGCAGTCAACATCGGGCTGACTACACTGTAAATTTAATGTCTAGGAAAGAACCCGAAGTATCCCTAGATCGATGGTCCTGGTCACTTCGCGTCTCTGGCCTTCAGGGGTTGTGGCTTTATTTCCACTCGATTCTCCCAAAGTAGGACTTCACCAAAGTACAATGTGTGGGTCCCTCCTCCTGAATGATCAGATGGTAGGCGGATCCCCTGACAATCTGCTCCCAAATATATGTCTTTCCTTTACTTCATAACTTCATCGTTCGGAGAGTTTGATGCTATAGCATCTCTATTCTCTCGAAGTAGAACTTCAACGAAGTCTTCATGGTGTAGATCCAATGGCTGAGGGAACCCCCGGACACTCTCGGTCGGTGGCTCACACTACTTCTCAACGGGGAGTTGCATCCCGATACATTCGGTAAGATAGGTTGATCTATCCACTAGGGAACCCACCCAACGTTAGTCAAATTTACAAGTAACCGTGACTCTTGGTCACCTTAGGCCGGTTTGTGGCTATTAGGGCTGACAATAATCCGAAGTCCCGGACTTTCGGAGCTCCGAAGAGAGAAGGACTTGGCTCCCTTAGGCTTAGCATAGGGTTCCTGGGTGTTGTTCATATGGGTCCTTCTAAAATCGCATGAGTTACACATGAATCTCTTCATCATAAGGTTGTTAAGGACTTGTGCATGATATCTCGGTCACACAACAAGGAATCTGAACAAGATATCCTCTTCAGACGGATAGGGCTAGATTAACACAATACTTTATATCTAGGTCGTCCTACAAGTTTACGTCCCATGACATCTCGAGGAATAAGCTGGGCATATAGGCGATCAATCATAAGCATAATTCCACCAGAAGATAAATGCATACACATAACTTGATCATTCAATACAGAGACCATTCTTAGATGTATAAATACATGCATTCATTCACTATTCCATTTCAAAACACAAAGTATGGAAACAATTATCAGAACCAGTTGACGTGATGCGACTGCTAAAAAGGGTGCGTGTTTCCACCCAACCATAGGCTCAATCAATCCTAACGAATTTACCACTGCCCACTACCGAGCTAGACCACGATTCTCCGAGAGATAATTCTTTCTTCCGGCTTAGAAACAGTCAGAGATGGAGGTTACTCTCCTCCTCCCACAGGATCTTGGTAACGGGTTCTCTCTATACCAAGCAAGGAGTCCTTCCTAAGTACTTTTTCCGTCACTCAGCACCCTCATTTATCAGCTTGTATCATAACCCTGCTAGCCACATCCTGTGACCAGAACACGTTCATTTCTCAGTTCTTCCTCGAACCTGAGAGCTTAGTCTCTCTTCTCTGCTTCTCTTCGCAACTCTTCCTCTGCCCACCATGCCTTCCTTTCTTGCCTTCCTCAGCAAGATTGCATGTGGCCTGAATTCCCAGTTCGTGTTCAGGTCTGAAAGCCTTTCAGATGGGCTCTCTACCCCATCCCCTCATTAACTCTTAAGGATGTCTTCCCACCTACCAGCTTGACTGTAATTCATCCCTGGGCTAGAGGACTGTTCTGGTCCTGAGCAATTAAATCCAGCAAGGTATTGGTTTGGTGGGGGTTATCTCAACCATTCATGGTTTCCCTCACCATCTCTCTCATAGAATCCGTGGTCTATCTTGGAAAACCCCCCTTTCAGCAGTTATGCAACACTTATCCATTTTCTATTAATAACATAAATTACATTCATTGACCTTTTATACAAAGGTTCATCAAATCAAACATTCACACATATCGATTTTTCCATAGTCTCTTGGCCAATATAGTTATATTTACAAACTAGGGGAAACATGGGTGTTACAATCCCCTCCCCCTTAAAGGAACATCGTCCTCGATGTTCTATCTGTCAATGTGCTCTATATATACAGAAGTAAATAAGATGGATATGCCTGTTTCATGGCATCCTCCATTTCCCACGTAGCCTCATTCGGGCCAAAGTGTTTCCACTGCACCTTGACCTGTGCAATGGTTCAGTTCTTGAGTGAGGTTTCCTTCCTATCTAGTATGCATTGAGGTTCTCGCAGGAATTCTCCCTCTTGTTCCACCTGAATCACATACCAGTCAATTATATGATTAGAATCTTGTACATATTTCTTCAATAACGAAACATGGAAAAAATTATGTGCCTTCACTGTGGGAGGGAGTGATAGCTTATAGGCTACATGTCCCACTCTATCTAAGATTTCAAAGGGTCCAAAATACTGGGGTGCCATGTTGGCACAAGCTCCCATTCTCAGGGAACTCTTCCTGGGTCTAATTCTGAGATAGACATGGTCTGCTGGCTTGAAATCTCTGGGAGTTCTCTTTCTATCAACATAACTCTTCTGTATATACTTAGCAATTTTTAGATTTTTCTTAATCTGAATCACTTGTTATTCCATTTCTTTCAGCATGTCAGGTTTGATTGTAATTCTATCCACTGGATTACTCCAACTGATTGGAATCTTGCACTGTCTACCATAGAGGGATTCAAAAGGGATCATCTTCAATGACTCTTGATAACCATTGTTGTAGGAAAAATCTACCAATGGCAGGTAGTCTTCCCACTTCTTAGGTTGATGCATTACATGCATCCTTAACATTTCTTCTAATATTTGGTTCACTCTTTCTGTCTGTCCATCCATTTGAGGGTGATAGGCTGTGCTAAACAACAATTTAGTCTCAAAACCAGCCATTAAGGATTTCGAAAAGCTTGAAGTAAATTTGGTGTCTCTGTCAAATATAATATCCCTAGGCATGCCATGCAATCTAAATATCTCCTTCATGAAGATGTTGGAAATATCTATTGTCTTGCAAGTTGACTTGACAGGAACGAAGTGAGCAGACTTGCTCAATTTATCCACCACTACCATGATGGCATCATTCTGCTTGGCCGATTTTGGTAATCCGGTGATGAAATCCACGGTGATGGTTTCCCATTTCCATTCTAGAATTGGTAGAGGCTATAATAACCCTACTGGGAGCCAGTGTTCTGCCTTAACTTGCTGGCATTCTAGACACTTAGCTATATAGTCAGCTATGTCCCTTTTCAATCCAGGCCAATAGAATTGTTTCCTAGTGGCCGTGATCATTTTTTGATAACCCGAGTGACCATTATATGGTCTCTTGTATAGTTCATCCATTATGAACCTCTTCAAGTCATCACAACTTGGAATATACAATCTATTTCTATAAGTCAGCAGGCCTTCATCAAGCATATGATAGCCTTCATACTTTAGCCCTGTGGACTCTTGCTTTAGGTATGACATCACGGTCTTGAAAAATGAATATGTTTCTTGTGCATTCCTGACTCTCTCCCTGACATCCATTTCATAGGTGCTTACTGCTGCCATGTGAATCATTTTCACACTTCTGCTAAGGGCATCGACCACCCTATTTTCCTTTCCTTTGATGTGTTTGATTTCGAAATCAAACTCACTAAGGAGAGCCATCCACCTAGCTTGTCTAGCATTGAGTTTTGGTTGATCAAACAGGTGCCTCAACCCACAATGGTCTATCATAAGTACAAATCTCCTACCCAGGAGGTAATTCCTCCACATTTTTAAAGCATTCACTAAGGCAACCAACTCTAGATCATGGGTCATGTAATTGATTTCATGCTCATTCAATTTTATGGATTCGTAGAAAATTACACACCCTTCTTGCATAAAGACTCCTCCGAGTCATTCCTTATAGGCACCTGTACACACGAGGAAGTCATCATCAGGGTCTGCAATCTTCAATACAGGTACATGGGTTAGAAGGTATTTCAGTTCTTGAAATCTTTCTTCACATTTTGATGTCCAAGTGAATTTAACCCCCTTTTTTTGAAGGGCAGTGATTGGACAACCGAACTTGGAAAATCCTTTTATGAACCTTCTATAGTATCCTGCTAAGCCCATAAAGGACCTGATATCAGATACATCCTTTGGGGTAGGCCATTCCATGATAGATTTAATCTTGTTAGGGTCTACTGCCACTCCTTCTTAAGAAATAACATGGCCTAAGTAATGTACTTGCTTCTGGAAAAAGTCACACTTGCAAAACTTAGCGTAGAGTTGATACTCTCTTAGTACTTGAAGCACTAATTTAAGATATTCTTCATGATCCTCTCTATTCTTGGAGTATATTAGGATATCATCAATGAAAACCAATACAAATATGTCTAGGAATTTTCTGAGTACATTATTCATCAAGCATATAAAAGTGGCAGGGGCATTGGTTAATCCAAATGGCACCACCACAAATTCATAGTGACCATATATTGTCCTGAAGGCTGTTTTGTGGATGTCTTCATCCTTGATTTGGACTTGATGGTATCCAGACCTTAAGTCAATCTTTGAGAAAATGGAAGCACCCCTTAATTGGTCAAACAAGTCATCAATTCTTGGTAAGGGATACTTGTTCTTTATGGTTGTCTTATTGAGTTGTCTATAATCTATGCACAGTCGGAGTGTGCCATCTTTATTTTTCACAAATAATGTGAGTGCTCCCCATGGAGACACATTGGGTTGGATGTAGCCTTTTTCCATCATCTCCTTTAGCTATAATTTGAGCTCAACTAGCTATAGTGTACTCATCCTATAGGGTGTTCTAGACACTGGCACTGCTCTTGGTGCAAGTTCTATGGAGAATTCAATGTCTCTCCTCGAAGGTAGACCCGATACCTCTTATGGAAACACGTCTTTATACTCTCTTAATATGGGGTGGTCCTCTAGGTTTGGTTTGTCATCCTCAACATATTCCAACACCTGTATTGCATATAGAGGGAATCCCTTCCTACAATACTTTTTCATTTGAAGGGCTGATATTAATCTCACTGAGACATGCCTCTGAATCCCTTGAAGGGTTATTTTTCTCCCTTCTTCATTTTCACACTCCAAAGTTTTATGGTAACAATACAACTTGGTTTTATAAGTGGCTAACCAGTCCATACCAACCAACAGGTCATAAGATCCTAGGGGAAGTATGTTAAGGGTTTCTTGGGTGGGCAATCCATCCATAATGAATTGGAAAGCTAGTATGACCTCTGTTACTTTTCTTTTGGTCCCAGTGGCTAGTTGTACTAACCATGGCTTAACATGTCTAACTGGTTGCAGTTTACACTTATCAAAAGTCTAAGGGGCCACATAACTCAAATTAGAACCAGGGTCAATTAAAATAGAAACTAGACGGTTGTCGATCATACCTTCCATCTCCACCACTGAGGCTTGGTGGTCAACTTGGTTATTAGCCAAGGCTGCATAAATCTCTGGCATACTTCTAGCCACATCATTGACTATGGTAGCTTCTTGGATATTGTAGAATCACCTACTATTCTGTTGTCTATGTGGAAAATCCCTTAGTAGATGTTCTTCTCCACAACCCCAACATTTCAAGGGTTCCTTCTTTGGGTTATCACTATTTCCTGGGGTTGCTCCAAAAGGTTTATTTCCACTCTGAGAGGGGAAATTTTACTGATACACACTTCTAGTAGAAAGGCTCATCCTAGAACCCTTCTCATAGTTCTTAAATATTGAGGATTTAAACCCCTTCTTCTTGAATCCCGAACTACTTTTCTTCTTCCAGTTCTCGTGAGGTTCTGTCTGAATCCTGAACTGTTCATAACAATACCTTGCCTTTTGGATAGTGTCTTCTAAGGTCCTTGGATCATCAAACTCAATCCTGTCCTGGTAGGTCTGAGGTAACCCACTAATAAATCGCTGCACTTTTACCTTTTCATCATTTATGTAGGGTATATACCTCAGCAGCTTAAGGAATTTGATGACATATTCCTCTATGGTGAGCTGTCCTAGCCCAAGTTCATAGAACTCCTTTGTCTTCCCATCAAAGTATTTCTTTGATAGTTACTTCTTCTTGAAGTGTTTCTCAAACTGTTTCCATGACAAGTCCTTCTCATGGATTCCTTTCACATTCCTAAGGTCTTCCCACCAAATGGAAGCCTTTCCATTCTGATTGAAGATGGCTATTCAAGCCTTCAGGTTTTCAGAGTAGTCATGGACTCTGAAGTAATTCTTTAAACCAAGCAGCCAAGCTTCTGCCTCTTCCCCTTTCTCAATATCTCCATTGAAAGAGGGTGGTTTTGATTTCTTGAACTCTTCAGGATCACGACTTTTGGAATGCTTTCACTTATTTCCTTTCCTTTGAGAATGCGAACTAGCTTTGCTACTAGAATATCCCTCGGAGTTGCTAGTTTCCTCTCCAGAGGACTCTCTCTATGAGTGTCTCCTACCTCCAGGTTGGACCTTCCTCGAGGTACTCCTCTTAGTGTGGCCACTTATAGGACCATTTTTTCGTATCTCATGTGGGATTTGACTTCCCTTCGTATGTCGTCGGTCCACCTGACTGGTTATGGGTCCATGCTGCAGCTTCCTCTGTATATCGGATAAGCTCTGCAGCAAGACTACATTAATTTCCATTTGTTTTTCTTTATCCTTTATTAACCTTTTGTTTTCGGCCTTGTAACTCTATAATTCGGCCATGAGGCTCCTTACAGTTTCAGCCAGATCCGGAGGGGTTTCCACCGCCCTCCTTTCATCAGATTCTTCATGTCTATTGTGAGAGCCATCCCCCACTTCATGGCGTGTCACCATCATTTATACTTGTAGTTTTCCCACAATTTAATGATTGCTTGAGTGTTGACAAAACACATAGTTAGTTTATGAACAACACATAGTTCATATTTCTTAAATACACACATACAATATAAATTTTCATTATTTTCTTCAGTAACAGTTTATCCAGACTCTTTAGGAAATAGGTAAGATAGGGTGTCACCCTTAAAAGTACTTTAAATATGGTTTTCACGCAACTCGTCCATGAGCTCAAGCAGGCCAAGTGTTGTAACCATGCTTTGATACCAATTTGTAACACACTCGATTCCTGAGTAACTTTCTTAGGGATGGGGAATCAAAATTTCACTCTCCTTAACATCTCAAATCCTCTATCCATGGTCTTTATCCTCTTCTACTTACCCATAGAGTTCTAATGACTGCTACGAGGCTCAAATCTGAGCTCTGGGTTGCAGGTTATGGCTTCCCAATGTTCTTCAGGTGTTCATTGGTTGAGGGCCACGTGGCGTCCACATGATTCCACCTCACACGTGTTGTCCCCAAGTTCCTTAATCCATGGTGGAATTCCATCCATCATATGATCCCATGACTAGACTCAATCTTCGTCTAACACACAGGCGTCTAACATGTAGGCCAAAAGGAAATTCGACATTTCGCCACTTCAACACTTTGATGATAAACACCTCCTTCCTATCTATGCACGAGACCTTTCAGAATCCTGAAATCTTGAAGTCACGTAAACGTGCCATGTGGTTTCGACCTTCGGGTCTTTTGGGTCTCTCTATAATGCTACACCCCAAATCCTCCAGAGTCCCGAAGTCCCCGACTCTTGGAGTTCGCTACACTACAAATCCTCCGGAGTCCCAAAGTCCCAGATTCCCGGAGTTTGTTGCACCCCAAATCCTCTGGAGTCCTGAAGTCTCGGACTCTTGGAGTCTCGGTCACTTCACCAACCACTTTGGCTAGGCGGGTACGTACCAGGGGTGACATGTGTCATGTTCGAATAGGCATATAGGGTCTACGAAAAACATAGATCGAGTTGACACGTGGCACATTAATTGTGGGTCCACGTCACCCTGGTGATGTTAGCTTGCCACATCACAACATACTGACAACCTTCTAAGATCCCTCGAATCTCACGGTTGAGATCCAGCCACATGGATCCATAGATCCACGACTAATGTTACTTCGCGACTCCAAACTTTGGGAGTTTTACGATGCAAAAATCCTCTTTTCTTCCAGAGTTTGTCAGCGCTGGGTTGACCACAACCTAGATATTATGGATAGGAAAAGTCCCAAAGCGTCCTTGAATCGACAACTCTCTTTACTTTGGGCTTCATAGATTTTTGACACACCACACCTCAAATTCCCTGGAGTGCCCAATCTCCAAACTAAAGGATCTAGCGCCACACGTCCCCTGTTTATCGACGACTAAGAGGGATCTCGAAGGATCCTTGGATCCACAGTCCACATTACTTTGCGACTTCGGCCTTTGGGGGATTTGACGTTGCAACACCCCTGTCCTCCCGAAGCGGTCAACACTGGGCTTACTACATCGTAAATCTAACGGCTAGGAAAGAACCCAAAGTATCCCTAGATCTATGGTCCTGGTCACTTCACGGATCTGAACTTCGGGGGTTTTGGCATTACAAAATCCCTGCCCTTCCGAAGCCGTCAACGCCGGGCTGAATACACCATAAATCCAACAGCTAGGAAAGAACCCGAAGTATCCCTAGATCAACAGTCCTGGTCACTTCGCAGCTCCGACCTTCGATGGTTTTTTCTTTACTGCCACTCGACTCTCCCGAAGCAGGACTTCGTCGAAGTACCATGTGCGGTTCCCTCCTCCTAAATGATCGGATAGTAAGCGGGGCTCTTGACGATCTCCCCCCAAATCAACGGCTTTCCTTTACTTCGTAACTTTGGTGTTTGGGGAGTTTGATTCTATAGCATCTCTATTCTCCCGAAGTAGAACTTCGCCGAAGTATTCTCAGTGTAGATCCAACAGTTGAGGGAACCCCCGAACACTCTTGATCAGTGGCTCACACTACTTCTTGATGGGGAGTTGGATCCCGATCTAGTCGGTAAGATAGGTTCATCTATCCACTAGGGAACCCGCCCAACGCGGGTCAACCTTACACATAATCGTGACTCTCGGTCACCTTCGACTGGTTTGTGGCTATTAGGGCCGACAATACTCTGAAGTCCCGGATTTCCAGAGCTCCGAAGCCAGAAGGACTTGGCTCCCTTAGGATTAGCATAGGGTTCCTGGGTGTTGGTCATATGGGTCCTTCTAAGCTCTCACGAGTTAAACACAAATCTCTTCATCATAAGGTTGTTAGGGACTTAGGCATAATATCCCAGTTGCACAATAAGGAGTCTGAAGAAGATATTCTCTTTAGATGGACAAGGCCAGATTGAAGCAATACTTTTTATCTCGACCATCCTACAGGTTTACGTCCCACGACATCTCGAGGGATAAGCTAGGCATATAGGTGATCAATCAGAAGCATAAGTCCACCAAAAGATAAATGCATACACATAATTTGATCATTCAATACATAGACCATTCTTAGATGTATAAATACATGCATTCATTCACTATTCCATTTCAAAGCACAAAGTATGGAAACACCTATCAAAAACAGGCGATGTGATGCAGCTGCTGAAAGGGGTGCCTGTTTCCACCCAACCATAGGATCAGTCACTCCTAATGGATTTACCATTGGCCACCCCCGAGCTAGACCACGATGCTCTAAGAGAGAATTTTTTTATCCGGCTCAGCAACAGTCAGGGATGGAGGTTACTCTCCTCCTCCCACAGGATCTTGGCAATGGGTTCTCTCTATACCAAGCAAGGAGGCATGCCTGAGTACTTCCTCATTCACTGAACACTCTTGTTTATCAGCTTGTATCATAAACCTGCTAGCCACATCCTGCGACTAGAACACGTTCATTTCTCAGTTCTTCCTTGAACTCGAGAGCTTAGTATCTCTTCTTTGCTTCTCTTCGCAACTCTTCCTATGCCAACCATGCCTTCCTTTCTTTCCTTCCTCAACAATATTGTGTGTGGCCTGAATTCCCAGTCCGTGGTCAAGTCTGAAATCCTTTCATATGGGCGCTCTGCCCCATCCCCTCATTAACTCTTGAGGAGGTCTTCCCACCTACCAGCTTGACTGTAATTCATCCCTAGGTCAGAGGAATATTCTGGTCCTGAGCAATTAAATCCAACAAGGTACTGGTTTTGTGGGGGTTATCTCAACCATTCCTGGTCCCCCTCACCATCTCTCTCATAGCATCCGTGGTCTATCTTGGCAAACCCCCCTTTCAGCAGTTATGCAACACTTATCCATTTTTCTATTAATAACATAAATTACATTAATTGACCTTTTATACAAAGATTCATCAAATGAAACATTCACACATATCGAGTTTTCCATAGTCTATTGGACAATATAGTTATATTTACAAACTGGGGGAAACATGGGTGTTACATGCAATGTTACTTTTTCTATTCTTGAATTGAATATAGTTTTTTTGAGTCCATTGAAGGATTCAATCACAAGGATATCATGGTTGGATTTGAGAAATATGGAAATGAAAACATGGTTTATGGATTTCTTGCTATGGTTGTATTTGGTTCTACTCTCACAAAAAATTGAAAAGTTGGTTTCCTTGGCTATATAAACTGATTTCTAAGCTGGTTTTCTAGGGTTTACAATACATGCAATGGTGGGCACCAATCTCTAGCATCATAACCAAGTTGTAGAAGGTCAAAGGATTGTTGTAGCCAAGGGAAATTTACTTATTGTTCAAATTATCATCACAATAATCCTAAGCATAACTCACTCCATGGCTACTATTGTTCATTTTGGGTGCTTAATGCAAAGTGTATATGTTGCAAAAGATTTCATTTTTTTTAAACTATAGTGGGAATCTTTTGTGCCCTTTTTAAATTCCATATATTCCATGGATGTTGTCATCCCTTTGTAGTTAACTAACTTCTCTTAAGATTAAAAATCAATAACAATCAAATCATAGTATATGCATTGAAAAGAGATGAAAATATTTTTCCCAAAAAACAATCTCCGTTGACATGGCTCAATGATGAAGCCTCGGTCTACTTCTTCTATGGTGAAACAATCTAGGTAGTGTGATGCCTTGTGAAGACTAATGAGACATGGCTACAAATGACATGGTGAGGTGGTACAACGATGGGTCAAAGATACATGATGATTAGATATGTTCTAACTTGCCTAGATTCTGACATTTGGTCAGAGGTACCATATTAATGACCCTACCTTTTTTTATTCTCATAAGGTATATGAATCAATATTATTATAGTTTAGATAATATCAAAACAAGTTTAAAATGAATTTACATTGAAAGGACCTTCCTCGTATAACTTAACCGTGCCTCAAGAAGAATGGAGACTCCCAACATGTATACAAATATTACTATCACATCCTTTTCAGTCTCTCCATGAATGGACAATTATCCATCTGCTTCTTTCTCTCATCAATGATGTAATATATTTCATCCTGCCCCTCTTTCATCCAATTTCACTAGACATATTGAAACATGTACAATATCTCTAGCTTGAGTGATGCTCTTGGTAGATAATGTCATGAGAAAAAGGAAGAGTGAGAATGACAATAACATTAGAAGCATTATCAAGTCGAACTGAAGCTAGGATCCTTAGGCCCTGAAACTCATCACCCAGAAGCCAACAAACAAAGTTAAAAAGAAAAACAATGCAATAGGTGGTAGGTCTACAAAAAAAATACTATGATACATGGCATGTTTTAATATGGAACAAATAGATGACAAAAACATATAAAGGAATCGTCCTCTCAACAATTCCCCTACCTCCATTGATGGAAAAGAAAAAGAAATTGAACTCTAAACCTCTTTCACAAAAAGGAAGAATCTTCAACATTGAGAAGTCTCAATATTGAACCTCACAAGAGTTGGGATATCAATATATAACCACAAAACCTGAACTAGAAACCTCTTGCATAGAAATAACAAATCTCCCACACTCAGAAACTTCAGTGTGGTGGAGGGGGTCCCAAGATCGAACTCCACAGGTGTTGAAATATCAATGTATTCAAGACATTTGTTGCTACTGCTGCCCTTGTGAGGATTTAAGTGTGAATTACGTTTTGTCTCAAGATGCTCTTCAACTCCCCAACGTATATAAAATGGTCTTTTTCCTCGTCGAACACATAAATCCTACTTCAACTCCTCCTCCCTCTCTTCCCCCATCATTCCCTCCATCGCCAGGGTGTCGTAGTTGATAAATTTCTCTCCCATAGAGTGGTGTAGGGTCCGACTCCTTCTTCATGACATATCTAATCCCTCCATCGTGGCCCCCTCCAAATCCTCCACCCTTTCCAATCTTTCCACTGATCCCTTCATTGTGACCTCCTCCAAATCCACCACCTTTCCCAATTCTTTCCCTTCCACCTTTTCTACCCCCTCGAACTCCACCACCTTTTCCAATCCTCCCTCTAAATCCACCTCCTTTTCCAACACTCCACTAATTCATCCACCTTTTCCAAACCTCGACCGATTCCTCCACCTTTTCCAATCATGCCTCAAAATCCACTTCCTTTTCCAATAACTCCACCGATTCCTCCACCTTTTCCAATTCCTTTACCCTTGCAAATTCCACCATTAAATCCTCCTACTAGCCCACCACCACCGCCAAACCTGCCACCACCACCAAATCCAACACTGAAATTATTGACGTGAGCAACTGCACACCAATAAAAGAAAGTGTTAATCAACACCATAATGATAATGCACTAACAATGAACAATCTTAATCCTGGATCTACCAATTGATACTATAAAAAAATAAAAAATAAAAACTGTGCGTTGAAATGATCAATGTCAACAAATGCACACCCAAAAAAAAAGTGTTAATCAACACCTTAACGAGAATACACTAACAACGAACAATATTAATCCTGGATCTACCGATTGATACTATAAAAAATAGAACTACATCAAACTACTTGATCCTTACACTATGTCTAGGTTAAGTTGGATCTCATCTTCTTTTATTTTTCATTACATGTTTATTTTTAAGTGTATTGGCTTCTCACGTGGAGCTAGAACGCTAAAATTTCCTCAATGCAGTCAACATAGGATTAAATAAAATAATAACACTAAACTTTGAGACTTTCCCCATGTTTTGATTTTTTTTCTTTGATGTGGTTTTTTAAGATTTACTGCATTAAACATCATATGTTAAATGTGGGTGATATTTAAAGTAACCCCAAAATTTGAAAACCATTTTCAATCAATTTGTCTTAAGTATGTCGATGCTCTTCAACAATCTAAACTACATGGAAACATCTCTTTGGTACATGTATATTCTACAAACACAACCTTGCTAAAATAGAATGAGATTGAACCATGAGAACATGTCTTAACAAAAGGAAGCTACAAACTAATCTAAATTGCATATTTCTTAAATGACAATCATTTTTGATAACTTGATTAGGGATAGGATTAGTTGAAGTTTCTTGGATTCTATTTCCCATGAAAGAGTTACCAGTATTAAATTATATTTAATTGGAGGTGAATCATCTAACAATCACATGGGTAATAGAAGAATTTCATCTAGAGGGGAATTTAATGTCAATTCATACTCGAGGTATCAACACATTGTCATTGAATGTTTACAAGTAACATGAATATGTTAAAATATTGTGGAGAGGTTACTTTATCATTCAAGATGGGCCATTTGAAATGTACATCAATTATAGCATATGTGCGAGCGAACAACATCTTCTTTGGTTTTTGTGTACTCTAACCTATTGATCCCATATCACCCAATTTTATTCACACTTTGCTTAAGTTGTACCAACTACCCATGAAAATGTCCCAATAGGTAATAGTCACCCCAATTCCCTCTTAATATAATATTCCTCTCACCATATGTCCATTTATGATCAACTTGTTGGAATCTTATTTTTTGGGGCACTATACACAACTACCATTTGCGTACTAATGAATAAGAAACAAATGTAGTTGTTGAATGAATCCTCTATTGATTACTCATCTTTCATCCAAAAGAAACACCTCTTCTCTTTCCACATTGTAATCACCACGACAATTCAATGTTTTCTTTCCCCCACTTCGGGGGTATGCTAGTATTAAATATTAGCATATTTCCTAAACGGGAGAATGAAAATGCCGAAGTAATTTGAGGAAGTTTTCATATCTTTATGTTCAAGGTTTACTATGGATTATGTTTTTCTGAAGTGTTCAGTATATCCACGATCTATTTATTATCTCAACACATTTTTTTCAACATACCTGAGAAGATATGTTAAAAACCTTTCTAAAGATGGAGAATTTAGTAGAATAAGTTAATTTAGGTCTACTAATAGTTTAATTTGGGTCTACTAAATTAATTTATGTTTTAAGTTTTTTAAAAGTATTTTAGAGTTTTTGGTGTTGCCTTTTTTTTTCCAATGAAGTGGGTTTCACAATGCAATTTAGGGTTTGTCTCCATTTCCCTTACTTTTCATTATGTGGAAATGACAACCTTTTATGTTCTCCATTTTCTATATCTTGTTGAGATAGGAGATATTGATATTATTTTGAAGATTTCCTTTTTTAGGAAAAATACACATAATAATCCTACACACTTACCCATAGTTTACAAAGACAATGAAAAAGTGGACAATAGAATGGAAAAAAACCCTAGTCTACAAGAGGAAAATCAAATCATGCACTCCAATCAATACAAAAACATTCACTTTAGAGCTTAAGTAAATGATAAAATCAAGACCTATGTTTACTTGATTAACTTCACATCGATGCAAGGAAATGAAAGGTAACAAAACAAAAACAAAAACTAATGAATATGAATAAAAGGACTTTAAGAGCTATTTCATACTCCGTTAAATTAGGATAAGTTTTATTTCACTTACGACCCATTTCGGGAATCCCTTAAATTGCCTGGATAAGTCAAAGTAAATTTTAGTGTATTATGTATTTCTTTCCCTTTTCTTTAATAAGTACTTTAATGATTTCCCATTTCTTTAATAAGTATTTTAATGATTTCCCAAATAGTCATTCCATTTCCAACATATGAATTTTTTTAGACTAAT
>JZKD02S1719794.1:483177-493468 GCA_000966675.3 Picea glauca
GAGATGAATTGTCATTGATTAGTAAAGTATGAAATTCTTCACATAATTGATTGTAATCATAGTTTTCAAAAGCATCTAAAAATTCCTCTACAAATTGAAACCAATCAATAATGTGATATGCTAGAAAAGACTCAAACCAATGTTTAATCCGATCCCTAAAAGTAAAAGCGAACAATCTGCGTAAAACCTTTAAATTAGAAATATCATGCTGGATGCATTTACACCAAAACTTGTTAAGATGGTATTTTGTAGATACATCCCCCCCACCATCAAAGGTGAGTTTGGACAAATGAGAGTCTGTCTCATTGGGAATATCAAGTAATGAGAAGTGGGAAGCATGTTCCAACACAATGATTTGGGGAGCCATGGGAAATTAAATAAATTCGAAACAAAGACTCCTGAAAGGATAGCTTGTCAGTCTGGCCTTCCTTCTAGTGCATTTCAAGATGACACAAAAGAAGAATTTATAAATCTGGAATTATGACAGGCTGAGGGGTAAAACATTTAATCATTAAACTTACTTGTCCCTCCTTCTAGTGCCATTTGTTGACAGGCGTAAATGACACACCGTCAACTGGAAGGTCAAATCCGGACCGGGCTTGTCTAATTAACCCAAACCATTTGGTATGATCTGACTCGATGGGTTTAATGGCTCTGTTAACCAACTAAATTCCTAAAAAAAGTAAAAGAAATAAACTAATCTAAAGTTATGATTCTAACAAATGATATATTACTTAATAATGTTTATTAAAAAGAAACGTGAATATACAAATGATTATAAACAATCTATATACAGTTTACAAGGTTTACTTGAAATCTTGCAAAAATGAGTGTTCATAATAATGTTTCAAAATAAGATAATGTAAGAACATAAATCTTTTTGTTTTTTTTAATGTTTAAATATTTTAAACTAATAAATACTAAGCAAATACAATTGAAACAATGACACAGAAACAATCAAAGTTAATTAATGCAATCATCGTCTCATTCATATATAAACAAATCTGAATAAAATAAAGCAATGAATCTACTAACCTCTCACTCATCAACAATACTAAGCTAAATTCATCTCTCTGTATTTGTATGAGCTCCTCTTAACCTATTTCAAGTGTAAACCTATGATAAAAACAAGCATAATACTTCATGAAGAAATTCAAGGAAGTGTTTCATATTCTAGAGCAAGTTTATAACGATAGAAAGACAAATAATTATATATCTTGTGACCTTGAAATGTCCAATAACTAAAAATGAAAGAAATTCCAATTCTTAGGAATGGTGGTACCAGCTATCTAGCATCATATGTAAACTCAAAATACTTGAATAGATGATCAGTCACAGATATAAACTAAACCAAAAGATAATGAACCATATAAATGAAAACATAACATGAAAAATTATATGCAGAACAATCTAAAGCTAGTTCAATACAAATAATGTCTTATATTCAAAAATTATATGAGAAGAAATATTAACATTGCACAATCTACAAAAGCACAAAATCCAAAGAGTAAACTGTTTTCTCATATAGTTTCAACAAAATACGTTCATCATGTGGTCCACGAAGAACTTTTGGGATAATAGACTCTTAAAGATTGAAAAAATTAATATATAAATGATAGAAATTAACCATGTATTGATAAAACAGACTAAAGCTAATTTAAATCAATGCATAATCAATTATTCAAAGAATATGAATATATTATAATGAAAATAAAACCATTTTACTCACAAGAAAAAATCCATTAAGCAACTTGGAATTCCATATTCTTCTTTGAAAATACTTGTCCATTCTCCCAAAGATTCCAACGATCTGTTACTCCATTTGAAAAGAAAAAAAGTTTACAAAATAAATAATATACAAAAGAGAAAGGATAAAAATCCTCCTCTCAATTTATTGGATCCCCATGGCTCTGAACTTTCTCATATATTTATACAATGAATGAACAGTCAGGGCGTCACTAATAATTTCTGCCACCTGAAATTTGTCTCGTAAAGAAACAAAACTATCTTTCAAAGAGTGCATTTGTTTGGGAAAATGTCTCCCTGTAAGCTAAATGGGTCCATTTTGGAGATGGGTTTTCAACCGCTTCTTCAGATTCCTTACGGTTTGGTTGAAACAAGTGCCACAAATCGTCTTTCTGTTCTTGAACGCATTTCCAAATCTTATTTGTTGTTGCTCAAAAATTATTTGTAGCAATCCAATATTATTTTTGGATCAATTATCTTGAACATATTTGGATAATAAAATCAAGCCATGATCAGATCCATACCAAATAACTGATAATATAAACCTGTGAAACAAAAATAAACCTAAATTAATAACCTAAAAATTGTGAATAAAACAAAATCTAGAACAATAAAATAAAAAATGAATTTAAACTAACTATAAGTTCTAAACAAATATTGTTTATATTTTCCTTTCAAATATGATCTTTAAAATTCTAGAAGCTTCAAGTTGATGGAGATGAGAAAAATATTAATTTTGGGTTTTCACAAAATCAAACAAATGATAGATAATTCTTTTTTTTATTATTTTATTTTTATTTTGAAATGAGATGCAAACTAAAAAATAATTTAATTAATTAAACCTACCAAATGATTTTGTGAAAATGATTGTTAATGAGCAATAGACGAAAACATAATCATACTTTAAACAAAAGTAAAATTTGATAAAAATCAAGGTTTTCGTTTAAATTAAGATTTTTATGTTCGTCTCTCCCTCATTCAAATTTTATCAAATGTGAACAAATGTCTTAAAAAAGATGTGTCGTAATAAAATCTCCCAAATTATGAAGCTCGTCCATCAACATTAAAACTCTGTAGAAAGAAAAACGAAATAGAATTTAAATTTCATGAAACTCAAACCAAACAAAAGAAAAGAATATAAACTCAAACCAACCTCGAAACAAAACAAACCAATACCAATCCAATCAAGTGAAAGGGAAACAAACGAAGAATCCAAGTAAAATTTTGAGGGACCCTAGATTTTGATTAAAGAAAAAGAAGGGGGTTGTTGGGGCCCAACAACAGGTAATGTATCTCTGAAAGAAATAGGAAATGTCTTGTCAAGAAGAGGGTAATGAGGTTTTGTCGATTCCCTTACCCTTTTCTTTGACCTGTTCTTCTCCTCTCAGGAAGTTCACCTTAGCTGTCGGAATCAATGCTTTCTTACTAAACCGAATTACTCATGATTGTGGCAACCCTATAGCCACTGCGATAGTCCCTTATGTAACATCGACATGCAATCCATGCACCATCGAACTTGCTCCATCTAGATTCCAAGCAAACTCAAGGGCGATGACATTATCAAATCCCTACAATTTCTCAAAGAAGGTCACCCAACCTACATCCCAAAATATTTGATAGGCTTCCGGATGGCTACGCAGCAAATTGAGCGACTTAGGCTCATGACGAATGATTTGATACTCCCATTGTGGATAGTCAGTTTCTTACTATATTTCTATCTGTAGTTTTTTAGCAGGACGAGTTTTAGGAATAAACATGCATTCCTAGCTAGGAGAGATTGATAAATTCTGAAAGTTGACGGTAGGGCAGTTTTATGCCATAATTGATATTAATGGCGAATAGTGGGAATATTGTGTCATCATGGAGAGGTGGCATGATGTGATGGGTGGAATGGAAAATGTAATAAATACAACACATGGTAAGATGACATGTCCCCCCCAACTAATGGTTCAATCCATCCTTGACAGAGGTGGAAGGATTGATGGAGGCAATCAAAATGTAACCTCAAAAGTTTAAAAGTATGCAAATGAATGGAAAGGACATGCCTATCGGGTACTTATCATAAAGTGTTCCTAACGTGTCAGTTGTTGAGTGTAACTAGAGGTTGGAGTATGAGCCATAATGATGACTGTAATAGGTGGAATTAGAAGAGTACATGGTCAGAAAGTGGCATCCAACTATTTGAAGCAGAGTCACAACATTATAACACTGGAGTTTCAACACTTGATCCCACATTTTAACATACAAAAAGAGTCCTGGCATAAAATTGTAGACTATGGAAAGTATGAGTAACAACAAGTAGTAAACGTGTGGGTATTAGAAAATGAGTCACAATGAGGGGGTGAATTTCAACAAGTAAGGGCTGAGTTATAACAACGACAAGAAATAATAAATGAGTTACCACAAGTGATGAATTATGGCATTAGATGAATTACGACAAAGGATGAGTTACGACAAATGAATTGCATCAAAATGAGTTACAACAAAACGAGTTGCGGAAAACGAGTTACAACAAAATGAGTTGAAACAAACGAGTTACAACAAATGAGTTACAACAAATGAGTTGCAACAAAACGAGTTACAACAAACGAGTTGTGGAAAACGAGTTCCAAAAATACGAGTTGTAGCAAATGAGTCACAACAAATAAGTTGCAACACATGAGTTACAACAATTGAGTTGCAACAAATAAGTTACAACAAATGAGTTGTAGTAAATGAGTTACAACAAATAATGAGTTGCAACAAATGGGTTACAACAAATGAGTTGCAACAAATGAGTTCCAACAAATAATGAGTTGCAAAAATTAATGAGTTGTAGCAAATGAGTTACAACAAATGAGTTGTAGCAACATATATCATCGAATTTCACTGATTTGGACCTGGAGCTATTATTGGCAAGAAAATATGTTGCATTTTAAACAAAAATAATGGAAAAGAAAACTTGTCTAATTTTCTTTTATTTTTTTTAATTGTCAACCACCAGGGAGATGGTTTTCAATTGGCACCCATCTAATTGTGCTCTAAGGGAGTTTTCAAAGTTAGATTTCTTTAATAATAATAATAATAATAATAATAATTAAACTATGTGGCTGGTGGTGCAGGAAAATGGTTTTTCGGCCCCAATGATTTCAAAACCTAGGTCTGAAATAACATGAGAAATAAACAAATCTTTGGAAAGCGACTAGTGATACAACCGAAGATGATGGCCATTAACCAATAGGGAGCTTTGTGAATTGTCTATGGTTGTAAGTTTGACAATCCCATTGTCAAAAACTGTGTCCACTTCATAAGGGCCTAACCATATAGTGCAAAGATTCCCCTTGAAATATTTAAATATGGAATCCTATAACAACGCCCAATCGCCCTTTTGAAACTCTTTCTTTTTAATAATTTTTTTTGATTAATTGAGTTGGTTTCATTGATGTCAACCCTAGAACAAAGTCTGGTAGCAAATTYYGGTAGCCCCAACAGTATGGTTAAGGGACTCAAGTGTGTTTGATGTATAATGGTATGAAGATCCRTATATTTGCAGGTAAGACTATTCTAGATGGATAGTACATGTCATGCCATTTCYGGTGATATGTGGAACGTCACATAAMTCYTCACYCTTAGAGAGTTATGGCCATGTAAATTTGGAGAACCCTMATGAGTTATCTAGAAGCCSHTAGAAGGTCAAAGAACTCAAATTATTCTAGAAACTCCTARAAGAAGYTGACTAGTCAAAGTGGGTGAAACTAGGAGTTAATCATGGGTTAAGTTGTTGCAAATAAGAAAATAATTAAAAATAAATTAGTTGCAACTAGAAGTGGAGAGTTTACTATTTTTGGATAAAGTGGTTGGAAGTGGACAAGTGGTTAGAAGTGGGTTATCCCTAAAAGAAGTAAGTTGGGTAAAGTTAGTTAGAAGGTAACCCCTTGAGGAAGCTACTTGGAGAATATAAATAAGAGAGAAAGGGGCTCCTATTTTCACCTAATGAGCACATTGAATATCTATTATTTGTGAAACGTTTATTGTAGGTACTCATTGATACATCTGAATTTACGCAAGTATGAGGTAGAAAAGGAGGGTTGATGGTGAAAGTTTCAGAATTACATAAATACTAAAAAAAACCCTAGCTTTTGAGGTGTATGCGAGCTGCAGTGGAAGAAGGCATGTGCATACACGGGCTGAAGGAGAATAGGGTGCGTACATATAAAGGTTGAAGAAGAAGAGGGTACAGTTGGGAAAATCCATGAAAGCTCGAGGATATGAAGATGCCAGATCTCTAGAATCTGAAAGCAAGCTCCCAGGAAGGTTTACAGTGATTAGGTACAATAGATCTATCTACATGTTCAAAAGGTATGTCTTATTTTTTTGTGTAGTTGGATATTGTTTTCTACATGAGATATGGCTATGGAGGTTTGAGGATTTTCCCTAGAGAAACTATTGGTTGTATGGAACTTACAGTATAAGCCAGATCTACAAAAATACAATGTTGGTATATCTGATATTTATCATTGGTACTGTTATCCCCATTTTGTGAGATAACCAAGGAGATTATGTCTCGAGGCCCTCAGGTTGCATATATGGAGTGCCGAGAGTCTACATGTCCAACAATGTCCACTTACACAGATGGAGACCCTTTTCACCACCACACAGGTGAGGATTTTTAGGATGGCATCCACCGCACCCACTGGCTTCCTGAAGGCAACGGGCCTTGCTCCATGAGGTACAAGTCAAGTATTATGTTGAGTGTCATTTCAATATTTGAGGCATCTGAGTATGTTGTATCTTAACTTGCTTTAGATTCCATGTCATATGATTGGACATTATGCTTTTTTCCTTGTTTCACCTTGGTGGTTGACATTGTTCCCTAGTAAGTGGTATTTCCTTGGGATGGGTTTGCTACTAGGAACTCACTTGAAGAGCCATCGTACCTTTCCCGATCATACTTATCACTTTTCATCACTTAAAACCCCCCATTTACTTATCTCTTGGGATTTTAGGGTGTATTGACCCAAGAAGGGGTTGTCCCTCATTCTATGGGAAGAAGGGGATGAAGGTCCATAAGGATTGTTGTTGGGTAAAAGATAAGAGCCTATATATNGTGGGTGAAACTAGGAGTTAATCATGGGTTAAGTTGTTGCAAATAAGAAAATAATTAAAAATAAATTAGTTGCAACTAGAAGTGGAGAGTTTACTATTTTTGGATAAAGTGGTTGGAAGTGGACAAGTGGTTAGAAGTGGGTTATCCCTAAAAGAAGTAAGTTGGGTAAAGTTAGTTAGAAGGTAACCCCTTGAGGAAGCTACTTGGAGAATATAAATAAGAGAGAAAGGGGCTCCTATTTTCACCTAATGAGCACATTGAATATCTATTATTTGTGAAACGTTTATTGTAGGTACTCATTGATACATCTGAATTTACGCAAGTATGAGGTAGAAAAGGAGGGTTGATGGTGAAAGTTTCAGAATTACATAAATACTAAAAAAAACCCTAGCTTTTGAGGTGTATGCGAGCTGCAGTGGAAGAAGGCATGTGCATACACGGGCTGAAGGAGAATAGGGTGCGTACATATAAAGGTTGAAGAAGAAGAGGGTACAGTTGGGAAAATCCATGAAAGCTCGAGGATATGAAGATGCCAGATCTCTAGAATCTGAAAGCAAGCTCCCAGGAAGGTTTACAGTGATTAGGTACAATAGATCTATCTACATGTTCAAAAGGTATGTCTTATTTTTTTGTGTAGTTGGATATTGTTTTCTACATGAGATATGGCTATGGAGGTTTGAGGATTTTCCCTAGAGAAACTATTGGTTGTATGGAACTTACAGTATAAGCCAGATCTACAAAAATACAATGTTGGTATATCTGATATTTATCATTGGTACTGTTATCCCCATTTTGTGAGATAACCAAGGAGATTATGTCTCGAGGCCCTCAGGTTGCATATATGGAGTGCCGAGAGTCTACATGTCCAACAATGTCCACTTACACAGATGGAGACCCTTTTCACCACCACACAGGTGAGGATTTTTAGGATGGCATCCACCGCACCCACTGGCTTCCTGAAGGCAATGGGCCTTGCTCCATGAGGTACAAGTCAGGTATTATGGTGAGTGTCATTTCAATATTTGAGGCATCTGAGTATGTTGTATCTTAACTTTCTTTAGATTCCATGTCATATGATTGGACATTATGCTTTTTTCCTTGTTTCACCTTGGTGGTTGACATTGTTCCCTAGTAAGTGGTCTTTCCTTGGGATGGGTTTGCTACTAGGAACTCACTTGAAGAGACATCATACCTTTCCCGATCATACTTATCACTTTTCATCACTTAAAACCCCCCATTTACTTATCTCTTGGGATTTTAGGGTGTATTTACCCAAGAAGGGGTTGTCCCTCATTCTATGGGAAGAAGGGGATGAAGGTCCATAAGGATTGTTGTTGGGTAAAAGATAAGAGCCTATATATAAACCTTCCAGATGCTTTGCCTAGGGATCCCCCAAGAAATAAATTAAACACTTATTTGTAAGAAAAGGGGGACCCATATGAATAATGATTACGAATGCTTAAAGGGTTAGTTGGAGGATAGGAGGTCTCATCATGAGCTGAAATATAATGACATGAGTGCTTAGTGGTATTAAATTACCATCATATGGCTACCAAGCCAGGGTAGTGGATCTCAATTGCACAACTGAGAGAAAGAGGGTATCATCATGAGCCATCCTTCTCATTTCTGCAAAGTATTTGGGAATGACACTGTCATTATTTGGACACCACGCCAAGACAATGGCCTTCAACTCATTCCTTAAAACATGAAATAAACAAAGAATGGAAAAATGATGGGCTTGGAAATATTGCAATGCAAATGAAGGTGCCACACACTGTCTACAAAGGAACCCATCAATGAGACACTACAACCCCTTGTATGTCATGAACCCCATGCCCATTGAGTCTTGATCCTTAACCACTTCGTCCACTTTACATGACTTAGAGAGGGATCACTTGGGAAACATTCCTTGACCTAGGCAAGATCTACCCAATAGGACACTTCCCCAACCCTCCCATATCCAAGCTTGGGAAGTCGCATAATGTCTTTGAGCACACACTTTTTTAACAAGGTAATCTTTGATGCACATGCTTAGGTGGATCATTTATTGATTTGATTTACTCATCATGATGTTTTGACTTGATATCCTTGGAGGGCATGCTTATTTGTCTTTGCAAGACCTAGTTGGTGGATAGTTTTGGAGGAACAAGCCTAGATTGGGCTTCCATGGGGCTTAAATCCCATAGGTTGGATGCCAAGGGACTGCATACCAGATAAGAGTGACATACCTTCGAATGCCTAGAAGACATTGTGGATAAAATAACCTAGCCCTCACATGGCAAACGTTTTTCCCAAGAGAGGTAAAACATCACCTTTGGAGGCATGACATCATCTAGGAGGACTAGGGTTTGGTGGTGAGGTTGTTATTCATTGACACAATGATGTTTTGAGGAGAATGAGGATTTGACCATGAATAAATGAATTGGATGATTGACATGTGGATTTGGGAATCCTAACTACAC
Organism: Picea glauca; assembly: GCA_000966675.3. Taxonomy (NCBI): domain Eukaryota; kingdom Viridiplantae; phylum Streptophyta; class Pinopsida; order Pinales; family Pinaceae; genus Picea; species Picea glauca. The sequence goes on from JZKD02S1719794.1 coordinate 492,472, forward strand.
TTCTCCAAAGAGAAAATGTCCCCTAAATGGGTGACATCATCTTAAGTTAGGGTTTCTCTTTGCGTAAAAGTAGAATTTTAAGTGAGTTGTATAAGATTATTTGTGTAAAGGGGAAAGAATAGGGTTGTTGACCCTAAAATTATGTGGACAAACTATTTTAGTGACAATTTGTATAAATAGAGATCATTGTTAGAAAAATAGGACCGCGGAGCAATAAAATAAAACAAATGCAGAAACAAAACACAAAAGACACACAATACAAGAGAGACATAGATTTACATGGTTCACCTAGTGTGGGCTACGTCCACCAGAGAAATTGCCAAGTCCTTCCTTTATTATTATCCAGCAAATGAAGGGATACAACCTACAAMAAAACCTGTTGTAACTTCCTCTTCTTTCTCTCACAGTCTCCTCTCTTAGAATACAATATTCACCACCATCCATAGCCGCAATACATTTCCCTCATAAAAGAGGGTTTCCTTCTATGGAAAAAATCCCTAACATAATCCCTACCGTTAGATCTGCGACCTTATAATGAACGGTCCAGATTTACAATGAAATTACAATACACTTTTACAAGGCAATTTTTTCTTCGGGGGCTTCGCCCCCGAACCCCCACTGGGGGCCCGCTTGCCCCCAGACCCCGCAAAGGGGGTACCCCCCCTTTGCACTCCCCCACGTGGAAGAGTGTACATACTTCTGGGGTGTAAATACTTCATGGTGTATAAACACGGATGAAAGTAAAAGACCTATAAATCAGGAAGCTAATCAGGCTCCACAACCAACAATCTCCCACTTAGAGACCGATCTCAACAACTCCACCACTGCTATATATGCTGGACTCTGAACCTTGTTGGACCTGGCAAATTTCTCATTTTCATCTTCATTCTTGAAGACCAACTGAAATTGAGCAAGAACTCAGTTTCTCCCTGGTTACTCCCTTTGTTAACATGTCTGCAGGATTTTGGCTAGTGTGTATCTTTTCTAGCTTCAATTG
>JZKD02S1719794.1:493478-507486 GCA_000966675.3 Picea glauca
CAAAAACTTTTACTAAAATGCAAAACCAACAACTTTTCAACAAGAAAGACTTATTTTCTTTTCAAAATTACTAAGATTTCATGCAGTAAATATGAAGGACTTTCACTCAGATCTGCGAGCTACTTATACTTGAAATGCACTGCAAAAAATTATGCAAAAAGACTTCTTTCCTAGCCACTGATGCAACAACACAATCTTCAAATCAAGAAGAAAATGAAACAAGAATTTTTTTATTTTATTTTATTGCAAAAGAATGCAACAAGGAAAAATGATGACAAGAACAAAACCAAGAGAATGAAAATAAAACTCTGGCTGAAAGCGCAGATCGCAAAAAGAATCAGAGCACAAAATGCGAAAAAAGCAATCAAGACAACACCGATTCTAACACTTGCCTAAAAACCACAAAACAAATATTTTTTCTCTTTTGTCTTTTCTATCAAAACATCAAGTAAGAAAAACACAAGCTAAGGACCTGAGGCCCTAACTTACTGACTGTGCCCCCCAGACTCTAAACCCTGAAAGGAGCACTTCTCACCACAGGAGGGGATGACTGCCCCACCCAGGCTGAAAGGCAACCAGACAGGCCCACGACTGTCACCAAGACAACACGCGTTCAAACGCGTGCTGAGCTATAACAACACGCGGGTACCCGCGCTCAGAACTGAAGCAACCCACGGGTAGGTATAAAATCTAAGAAAAAATCAAACACAGACAGCCCAGACCTGAAAAAGGCCTCTGGTATTGACAACTAGGGTCTCCTAAAGGCTTGGATGCTTCTATTTCAACAGAAAAGGAAAATTTGCAAAAAAGAAATCAAATGCAAAGAACAACCAACACAATAAGGCAGACTAAAAGCAAGACTGTAAACCAATCAAGACCCAGACAGGATCCAGAAAGCCCCCTGAGAAGGTAAACTTCTGATAGGGAAGAGGAGACTACCTCTTAAGCTTCCTGGGCTCTACATGCTACTGAAACCACTACAACAGGCGTTCAAATGCGGGCTGTTGAAGGTTAGGGCACGGGTTACACATGGGCAGGGCTTCTGCAGGTCGCATGTACCTCTGTGTGTCCCGAGAATGAATGTAAAGCAACAGTCAAGGAAAAAATGGTATTGATAACCAGGTTCCTTGCTAGCTTTTGACTTAACAGAAAACAAAAACAACAAAGAAACAAAAACTTTATTCTTTGAACTACCCAAAATCCTTTAACAAAATCCGGGAACCCTAAGAGTAAATATCCCCAGTGGAGTCGCCAATTCTATTGTGGGGTTATTCTACCCTACGAACTAACAAGCTAGGGCTCTAAACTTGCATGCAGATCATGACCCTTCAGGAATAACTTTTAACCTTCTACCCCAACCTAAACCCCTTTTCACAGGCAAACATGGGAAGAACCAACTAACCTTTTTATCAATGGTTGGTGTATATCCTCCGTTGATCTTTATCTCCTTGCTTCTGCTGCTCCTTCCAAAAAGCGATCCTGCAATCAAGAAAAAACTACGCATGCATGCTATTGTTCTACTAGAGGGTTAGAGATTAAACACAAATCAAATAACGTAGATAAGACTCATGTATTTGGGACGGGAAAAGTATCTTTTTCATTAATCTCAATATGAACCAACTTACAATGATTATAGAGACTGGCCACCATTCCTCGATCCTGATCCTGGGCTTCTCCTCTTCTTTGTCCTCCAACTGCTTTGCTTGAATTCTCCTAAAGCTTGAGGAAAGGCTAAAGGGTTGGGACAAAACGGATTCGGCGATTTGGCAGAGTTTCTTTGCTATGATTTTCCTCCTTTGAATAGTACCCCTACCCCTTCTTTTATAGGCTAGAAGGAGCTAGGGTTTTAGACGAACTTTCGGCCATGCATGGCGGGGAGTTCTAGTTAACTGACCAAAAGCTTCTCGTTCCGTCGGCAAGTTTCCTGATTTTTTGCTTTGTTAGGTAAACGCTTGTTGCAGTGGGCCAGGCCGCGTTCCAACACGTGCAGTATAAGGCCTGCCAGCGTTCAAATGCGCCCAGTGATATGTTAGGGTGCGAGCTACTTAATTTAGGAGGTTTTTGAAGAGTCTGTTCAGCATGGCTTTGGCAATGGAGGGAAATGAGTAGGCTTGATGCCAGGTAAGCATGAATGGTGCAATTTAGGGTTATAACAATGTTTACTTGGGGCTTTGGGTTTTGGAGATTTTCATGATACCACACTCCAAATATTCTGAACGTCGAATTGGAGAAGGTATAGGGTCCACGATCCATGTGTCCTAGTCAAAAGATGGTCGAGATGGAATCCAATATTCGACCTTTGGGATTTCTCAATCCAAAACAATTTACACTCAAGAGTTTCCAGAGTGTCGAACTCCTAACTCTAGCGATCTGTCGACACATGCACTTGGCACCAATGGTCAGGATCTACTCTAGGCTTCATAGCTTCAGGATTTTTTCTCAGTCTTGCAACAATACTTCAAATTCTCTAGAATGAAGAAGTTCAAAGGACTTAGTAGGTTAACAATTGTGCTCCTTTCTTAGATATGACGACTGTGAAAGATATGACTCCTCCTTGAAGTGATCTCGTCAACTCAACCTCCAAATGAAAATGACTCTTCCTCCAAGGACTTTTACTCACTATTCTTCCTAATCTTCATCCCTCTAAGTGACTCAAACCTTGGCACATGCCTGACACTTCTCTCCTATACTTTAATGATTTACGAAAACCTCCCATGCACTCCTTGAGCTCACTTTCCTTAGAATGTTATCAACACTTTACTAAGTGTTACCTTCGAGATTTTATACTCCAATGAGTATAGGCACACTCCTCGCACTCACTTTGCTTTTGGCTATTGAGTCTGAAAATGACTTTGCCTTCGCACTCCTTGCATGGGCACTGTGCACTCCTTGCACCAAGACTTCAAAAGAGAAACAATTGAAATTTACAGAACATCAAAGGTCGATTCATTCAACCATGAAGTACACATACATGCATATAAACACAAAAAATAGATAACATAACATTTCCCAAGTACTCAAAGATAAGAAAACTTAGAGATTGGAAGCAAATCTCCCCTCTTTATATTACTCCAACAAACATTTACAAGGGTTCTTGCAACTCTCCACTCTGTTAGCACTGAAAGTCACACTTTGATTGCTAAAGTGTAAGCTCAACACCCATCAAAATGTAAAATATAAATTTGGTTTTGAATAGGTGGATCAACAAGATGGAGAAAGAAAGGGAGAGGGAAATAAACTGCAGATCAATAGGCTACACCAATGGGCAATGGAGTCACAAACATTCTACTCATCGAAGGCACTAAAGCTGCTCAACACAAAACAAGATTATATGTTGATAGGTGGAAGAATGAAGAAGGGAAACATAAGATAGAATGTTCACCAAACAAATATCCTCTCAATTTAATGAATCAACAAATACTTGAATATAAACAATGACTAATGGGAAAAATACAATAGATCCTCTACTGCTTAGGGATCCATAAATAATTGGCAGCCTTTGATCCTCAAATCTGCAATATATTCAAATAATAAGATTTATAAAAAAAAAAATTACAATCTGAAATCACAGCTCTCATGAGTCTCCAATAGCAGTAATTCTTACAATCATAAAATGCCCACAGGATTACAAATAAACACACACAGGAAAACTGCCTGTTCCTACTCTCTCTAGCCTCTCTTGGCTCATGAATCCCCCTCTTCAAGAGATATCTTCTCCCTTAAATAGAAAATAACATCCAAATAACCTTAGGATGTCGAATCCCATCTCCTCCATTGGATTCTAAGCCTTGGAGATAGGTGACAACAATCAAAGAGACAAAAATCCAACAAACTGCTAATTTTCAGAAATTTGTTGGAAGCCATTAATAAATTGTTTCCACCTCATTGCATGAGGCCTTTGATGGAGTTAAAACTTAGGTGCAAGTGTCGCTTGAAATATAAATGATCCTTGAGAATCCATTCGAATCGTCCTTGACAGGTGGCAACCTCTCAACAAGGAGAATATCAAAACCATGACCACTACAGGAAATTCAGTAGCGCCGTTGTAAAACAATTATGCAGATTTGGTAGCGCCACTTCTATGTCTAATATTTATCAAACCATAACACATTTTGAAAACTTGAGAGAGGTTTTTGTTACTTGGTATGTGATGAACAAAAAACTCCATTTTTCAAAAATACCTTATCAATTGTTCATAATCCAAGTTTTAAGTTACTCACTCAAAACTGGCAGAAGCGTCCAAAAATAACTCTGCACAATTTGGTCTCTGCCAAAATTTCGGTAGCTCCCGCCTATGTGTCTGCATGCAATTGGGTAGCGCCATCATAATTCAAAGCTACATCACTTCAACGTTGACATATTTTGTAGCATCCGACATGAAAACGAATTTGGTAACAACCTATGGAATTCATAGCACCATCATTACACTACTTAACAAATTTGGTAGCATTTTAGGTAGTAAAATGGCAGACCATGCTATATAGACAATTCTGCAACACCATGGCACTATGGAATGTCTGTGCTCTTTTGTATGATGAGACTAATCAAGAACCTTGAGTTGATAGGTTAGAAGCATGTATATGCATGTAGAGGTTATTTAGTTGCTTATGGAGAGGCAGGCCTCTTCTAGCTACAAATTCTTGTGCTAACATAGGCTCCATGGGGGATAGAGTCCTCCCGGTGAGGCTCTAATATCTCTTGTAGTTTCAGTGCCTTATCCATTGGGCTGCTCCCAAACTTTAACTTCTCCAATCTTATTTGATCTGTGACCTTCAACCGAAACTAAATGCAAATGAAAACTGAAACTGATAGAAATGATGAAAACGATGCTTGTCCAAACAAGCTTATTGCACACACCTACTCTAATTATTGGGAAAATGAAGAATTCAAGTTACATGAAACAAACAATGAAGCCATTTCATCATTTTTTCAACTATTTGGAGCTTTGAAATGTGCTTCCTTAAGAACCAAAGATAATTCCTACTTGAAGGCACGTCAAAGAAACATTTGGTGATACACTTTCCATTGAAGAAATCAGTGAGCCTATGCTCACTTTCTTCTTGTAGACATGCTGCAAATGGATCCTAAAAAACATCATCAATACTTTCCCCTATGACATTGCTTTGTGTAAAAAGGAAAAGTACTACATTAGGTCCTTCCTCCACTGTGCTTGGTTGTTGCATTGCTTTTTGATTTTCTGATTCATTCTCAATGCATATGGCTTTGGTCCACTCCTGGTCATGAGGTGTATTAGGAAAAAGACTTAGGGATGCTTGCCTTTCTTTAATTTCAACCTCTCTCATCTGCTCACATGACATTTGATCTTGGTTGCTTGATGAAACTGAGCTTGTGTCTTCAAGAGGAATAGGGGGTTGATAGGGCAGTTCATCACAATTAAAAGTGCTTGGGAAAATACATTCTTCTATCTTATCTTCTGATTGTGAGGGATATTCATCATAGCTTGTCTTATGGTCCAAATTTCTCAGTTTTTCACCTTCTAAACTTAGATTGTCATCTTTTTCTTCTTTTTCAGCAACAAAAATATGACATGAGGGTTGAAACAAGCTATTGTTGCTTTGATGGGAAGGGTAATTTTCTGATATAAGGTCTTCAACAGACTGTTCATGGAAATCATCTTCATAATCATCATACAAAGGTGAATCAATGACCATTTGACTATTAATGGCTGAGGGGATTAGTACAATAGCTGGGACAACTGGTTGTTCAGGGAAAACATCCTCATAGTCATCAAAACTTGACAAATCATGGCACACTGGTTCATTAACAATAGGAGGGATTACAACAACAATTGGTAAGCTATGAATTCGGTCATGAAAAGCTGCAACACTATCTTCATGATGAAATAATTATAAACCTAATATGACATCTTGACTTAAAGAATCGAGAAAAGGAGGAGAAAAGGAAATGATTGATTGTCCATATTGATCTTTTTCTTAGGGACCTAGATTTTGACATGAATGATGCATTTGTTCTTGAAATTTAGGAAAATCATTATGAAACTCATCATCTAAGTCCTACTCTTTGCAATCATCCCCTTCATCATCACTGCTAGAAGAATCACTTGCTGAATCCTGAATATATGATTCATACCCCTCACAACAATTCTCAAAAAGGATTTCAGCTGGATAAATTATCTTGCAATGAGAATAAAAAACATCATGAAATTCCTTCAAAGAGGAAATACTAGAAGCAGGGAGTGTTCTATACCATTGCCTCACATAGCCTTCCAAAGAATACATGAACATTTTCATCAATATATCTTCATGATGGATGTCAAGATGCTGCATCAAAGCATGAAATTCATGAACATGCTCAACAGGGCTGTCATTCTCACCTTCATAAAATCTGGGCAGAAAATCTTTCCATTCATCAATTTGAGGCACAGGATGTGGATAAACATCTATGGATAAGAAATTAAGTGGGGAAAACCTCCTGGACATGATAGCCTTCATAGACATTTAATTTTTCTCATTCCACAGGAGTCACTAACAGGTTTTGAACAATGGAGTCGCCACGGTGAATGTGCAGTCTTGAAGGTGTCCAACTTCAGTCACCATCTAAAGCTAGAGCTGTGTAGTGTTGTTCTTCCTAGTGATCTTTTCAATCTGATCAAATCCATCCCTGTCAACAACGCCAAAAATGTTAGCACTGAAAGTCACACTTTGACTGGTAAATTGTAAGCTCAACACCTATCATAATGTAAAAGATAATTTTGGTTTTGAATAGGTGGATCAGTAAGATGGAGAAAGAAAGGGAGAGGGAAACAAATTGCAGATCAGTAGGCTACACCAATGGGTAATGGAGTCACAAACATTCTACTCATCGAAGGCACTAAAGTTGCTCAACAGAAAACAAGATTATATGCTGATAGGTGAAAGAATGAAGACGGAAAACATAAGATAGAATGTTCACCAAACATATATCCTCTCAATTTAATGAATCAACAAATACTTGAATATAAACAATGACTGACGGGAAAAATATAGTAGATCCTCTTCTGCTTATGGATCCATAAATCATTGGCAGCCTTTGATCCTCAAATCTGCAATATATTCAAATAAGAAGATATATAAACAAAAGAATTACAATCTGAAATCACAGCTCTCATGAGTCTCCAATAGCAGTAATTCTTACAATCATAAAATTCCCACAGGCTTACAAATGAACACACACATGCAAACTGCTTGCTCCTACTCTCTCTAGCCTCTCTTGGCTCATGAATCCCCCTCTTCAAGAGATCTCTCCTCCCTTAAATAGAAAATAGCATCCAAATAGCCTTAGGAGGTCGAATCCCATCTCCTCCATTGGATTCTAAGCCTTGGAGATAGGTGGCAACAATCAAAGAGACAAAAATCCAACAAACTGCTAATTTTCAGGAATTTGTTGGAAGCCATTAATAAATTGTTTCCACCTCATTGCATGAGGCCTTTGATGGAGCTAAAAATTAGGTGCATATGTCCCTTGAAATCTGACTGATCCTTGAGAATCCATTTGAATCCTCCTTGACAGGTGGGAACCTCCCAACAAGGTGAATATCAAAACCATGACCGCCACAGGAAATTCGGTAGCGCCGCTATAAAACAGTTATGCAGATTTGGTAGCGCCACTTCTATGTCTAATATCTCTCAAACCATAACATATTTTTAAAAACTGAGAGAGGTTTTTGTTATTTTCTCTATGATGAACAAAAACTACCTCCATTTTTCAAAAATTCCATCTCAATTTTTCATAACCAAATTTTTAAGTTAGTCACTCAAAACTGGCAGAAGCATCCAAAAATAACTCTGCACAATTGGGTCGTTGCCAAAGTTTCGGTAGCAAATTTCGGTAGTGCCCGCCTGTGTGTCTGCATGAAATTGGGTAGAACCATCATAATTCATAGCTACATCACTTCAACATTGATAGATTTGGTAGAATCCGACATGAAAATGGATTTGGTAACAACCTATGGAATTCATAGCACCATCATTACACTACTTAACAGATTTGGTAGCATTTTAGGTAGTAAAATGGCAGACCATGCTATATAGACAATTCCGCAGCGCCATGGCACTATGGAATGTCTGTGCTCTTTTGTATGATGAGACTAATCAAGAACCTTGAGTTGATAGGTTAGAAGCATGTATATGCATGTAGAGGTTATTTAGTTTCTTATGGAGAGGCAGGCCTCTTCTAGCTGCAAATTCTTGTGCTAACACACTCTATAAAACTCTCTTCATAAATAATCACAATAAACTTCAACAACTCTTCTCAATATCTCTCTTTTCTGAGTAGCCTCTTTTGGGCATAGATTACATACATTTATAGATGAAGGGGCTTCTCGAGCCTTCCCTCCAGACTATTCTAGTGCTTTCATATCACAATTAAAGCATCCTACCACTAAGTCTTATTACAATAAATGAGATATTGTAATCCAGATATGAGTCGATGCTCAAAATATGTACAATTCTACAGGTAATTAAAGAAATTGCAATATCTTGGAGCTTATACAATGACTTTTTCCTCAAAATCTTACAGGGCCTTTAATTACAATACTTTCAAAATATTAAAGTGACGCAATCTCCTTGGAATCCAATCCAGTTTGAATGTGCGCACTGGATGCTGAGTCATCTTCCACTGGGCCTCGTTGAATGTTGATGGTGATACTCAAGAATCACCTTCCAAGAACCCACTTTTCTCTCTTTCCCCCTTTCCTTCCTTTTGTGAGACTTGATATCACCTGGTGACTCCATTGAGTTCTCCTTTCGATCAATGGAATTATGGCACCATGGGATGAACACTCATCCAAATTTTTTTACGACTTGAAGATGGAATTTCTATAGATGGAAAAGGAAAAGGCTGCTAAAGAAATGATGAATTTCACAAAAGAGTTGTTTCCTACCCTTGATGATGAATATTCGAATGAATACAGTTATCATATATTCCCTTCCACGATGAAGAAGTGATCATATCTTCCCTTCCATTTGATGAAGACATCCAAGCCTTTGTTCCTGTCGCACAACAAGAAGAGAACATTATGAGTTGTAATTCTTTTGAAGATATTTATGACACTTTATTCTATGACTTTGGAAGTGAAGAGGTGTTAGAGGAGCCCTTCGATGCAACAAATATTTCTTAAAAAGGAAACATGAAGCACTCTACATTAAGAATCAAGCCTCGTGTGATGAAGAGGTGATGGAGGAGCATGCCCATGAAGAGAAAAAATAATCTTGAAGAAGTGAAACATGTTGAGTCATCATTATCTTTGCTCCCACATGATGTAGTTGAGGTTGTCCATCCGTTCTCTACTCATGTTCATGAAGTTCAAGAAGCAACTAGCCTCAATGACAAATGTGAGGATCTTGTTGAAGAGGTCCATGCCTCTACTCCTCTTGCACATGAAGACAAAGAGATGGCCACTTTCCCTAATGGCCTTATGAGAGAACCTTTACATATGGTTGATGAGAATATAGAAACTTTCATACAAACTGGTAGATGTAGGTGGGATTTTGTTTATCTCATTTTCGATAGAGAGCCCATTTATGACATTGAGGGTAGCCCTCAATAAAATGGGTTTGAGTTTTCATCTTCAAAGGACTACTTTTCATGCATATATGATTCATATGTTTGGGAGCTTGATGATGACATGATTATCGATTTATTTGGGGACACTCAAACACTTTCATCCTCAATATTGGAGGAATACTAGGACGTGGTCACCTTAGAGCAATCGAAGTGTCATTCTTCAAAGCAAAATTATTTTCATCTTGGATATTTTCATGAAGATCTGAAGGTGAAGAGGTGGTGTTTTTCTACACTTTATCCTATCCCTTACCTATTACCCTCTTCTCCAAGAGACCATGCAGTATTCTTCCGATCTCTCATTTCCTCTCAGTCCTCGACAAGCAGTGAGTGTTTGTGAACAGATGAAAATGAGCCTTCATCTACATATAGTATCCCCCTTAAGAGATGTATTGATCAAGCTTGTGGCTATGATTTTAAGAAGGATTCCTTGCATGATCAGAGTGGCGGATATTATTTCCAGCATGATTTCCTCCCTCCCACCCATCTCCATGAGTTTCATTTCATGATTGATTATATATATATTTATGCTCATGATCATTACGTGCTTGAATTATCTTTGTTGTTTTACACAATCAAGCACAAGGGGAGATACTTTGATGGGATGATCTACCAGTTGCACTGGTTGTATGACTTCACCTTACATCACCCATCACTTGATCTTCAGGGCCCCAAGGCTCTAGGTAAGTAGGTAGGTCATATTGATTTCATGCATTTGAATCTTTATTTCTCATATTAGTTTAGATGAATTTCATATTTCATTTTTCTCTACTTGCATATTGATTTCATGCTTAGTTTAGAAAATTTTGAAAAAATGCCGAAAATCTCTTTTCTAGATTAGTTTTTATTTTTGCGATTTTTATGTATATGGATGAAGGGTGATAGCACCACCCTAGATGCTCTAATGTTTTTTTTTGAGTTTTGGCAGGAACATGTAGACCAGGAGATGTTGTGATTCTCATGCACTCTACGACAAACACATGTCCCCACGTAGGAGCCAGATGTTATCCCCATTTTGTGGGATAACTAAGGAGATTATATCTCAAGGCCCTCAAGTTGCAGATATGGAGTTCTGAGAGACTACATGACCAGTATTATCCACTTGCATAGATGGAGACCCTTCTCACCACCACACAGGTCTATTTTTTTAGGATGGTATCCACTGCACCCATTGTCTTCTGGAAGGAAATGAGCCTTGCTCCACGAGGTACAAGTTAGGTATTGTGGTGAGTTTCATTTCAATATTTGAGGCATTTGTGTATGTTGTATCTTATACTGCTTTAGATTTCATGTGATATGCTTGGAAATTATGCCTTTTTCCCTGTTTCACCTTGGTGGTTGACATTGTGCCCTAGTAAGTGGTATTTCTTTGGGATGGGTTTGCTACTAGGAACTCCCTTGAAGATCCATTGTACCATTCCCGATCATACTTACCACTTACTAGGAATGGTACGATGGATCATACTTACCACTTACTAGGAATGGTACGATGGATCATACTTACCACTTACTAGGAATGGTACGATGGATTCCCTAAAGGGGTGATGCCATCTTAAGTTAGGGTTTCTTTTTGTGTAAAAGTAGAATTTTAATTGAATTCTTTAATATTATTTGTGTAAAGGGGAAATATTAGGGTTGTTAACCCCTAATCTTGTGGTTTACCCTAAAATTATGTGGAAAAACTATTTTAGTGACAATTTGTATAAATAGAGATCATAAGATCTCCTTTTAAAACATAACTCTCCTATTTGGAGAAGGATTGGAGTGCAATTTTCACTCTCTTTGGCTAGTTCTCTCTATTGTGCTCTTGTATATGTCTATTTCTTGGTTATTTGGTTGATGGAAGTGATGCGCTAGCCTTGGAAGGCTATTCTCTAGCTATTGTGGTGGTTTGTCTTAGTTTTTTCCTTGAATTGGTAAGGAACTTTTACATTTTGGTATCATTTGTTATTCAAGTCAAGGTTATCTTCTAGAGCTAGGTGGGAAGTATAAGGGCATACACCCCACACTACTATAAATGGATAGAATTTCCAATGCCCTATTTCCATACCCCCGACATTTGACGTCGCTCAACCGCCACTTATGAGGGCTCAACAGGCGTTGAAAAATATCCCGTGGTTTTTCCAATGTTGGACTATCGTCGGTATTCCTACTCCCCTAACTTCTGACGACCGATGGCCTTTAAAAATTTAATTTCAAAGGACAATTAGAAAACTACCAACGACATCCATCAGTCTACTGATGAATATTCTGACGCTATCCCGCCGATGCGGCCGACAAGCGTGTTGTAGTTCCGACACTTTGCTGGGAGCTTTTTTCATCAGAAGTCCAACCTGTAGTAGTCAGAAGACCGACGGACCTGAATGTTTTTTTTAAAAAAAAATTGTTGAAAAGAGGTGAGGCATTATTTTTCTCAAGTTCATAAAAGGCACATAAGGTTTCTTCAACACTGACTAGCCCATTCCGGTTGCCAAATTCAACAAGATCCCAGAGAAAATCATTGGTTAGCTCAAGCTTCAACAAAGGCAGAGATGAATTGGTTGTTGCAATTGGAAATGGGTCAAAGAAATGGCATGGAATTTATGAAAAGATGATTCTATCAAGTAATAGGGCAAATAAATGGCATGTAATTTATCAACATTAGTCCCTCATGGCCGCATAAATGTATTGTCCATGTTCATACCAAAACTTTATTCACTTGTAGCACCTATAGGATTCACAAAATGGGTTTAGTAACTCTAATCATCTAGTCATACAATTTGTTGAAAGTGGCCTCATTGAATGCAAAATTCTTAGTGTCCTTCCAACTCTTCCAAGCATCAAATTGCAATGAAAGAATTTGTTGATTGGGCATGGGATGAAGTTATCTTCCCTACAGGGGATTCCATTTCCACATCCCAAAAGGAACCAATGGATAGCCAAAGATGAATTAGGTGGATTATGTGTGGGGATTAGCACATGTCTGAAAGACTTCATCTATTAATAACTTAAACCATTTCAATTAAGTTCCCTGCACACATAATTTAGGGACAAATTGGGCATCCAGGTTGAATTATTCCTTAGTGTATTTACACATGAGATGGATTGCAATCAACTAGCAAGAAAAATGGCTCTTGGGGTTAATAATCAATGAGATGATGGCACCACAACCTCCCTTATATGTACCATACTTGTGATATAGGCTAGGTTCATCCTTATTGAGACCATGCTTCCTCATAACTTGAAATGCATGGGAGATATATTCCCCCTCCATAGATAACCTTGTTAAAATGTGTACATCCTGCACATGTATAGGGTATTCCCATTCAATCCATATGTAATGCCAAAGACCAACAAGTCATGCAACACCAAAAAATTATATTTACAGAGATGTTCAAACATAGGCTTCCAAACTATGGCAATGTCACTAGACTCGAATGGAATGTAATCAAGATAGGATTCATGTCTAAGAACAAGTAATCATCAATGAAGTTTTTGTTGACCGGTCTCATTTTCTCAACCTTCCAATGCAAATCCTATAAAAATTCAACTCTCAAATCATAGAAATCTATTGGAACTGCTTCTTTTTTTCACAGTGTAGATTTCAGAGCCAAAACCCTTCTTGTCAATGCCTTACAAATCTAATAAAAATAAAACTAGATTTTATCACTCTAAACTCTACAAACTCTCATCAATGCCTTACCCTTCTTATCAATGCCTTACCATTCATCTTTTGCCAAGAACAATCTGTTATACCAAGCAACATTCTTTAGAAAGATCCTCTTCTAATTTCTTAGGCGAAAAATTAGTTGGTTTTGGTTGGAGAATTCCCTTGTCTTGTATAGGTCTTAGCCATGGACACTCTGATTTTACACCTGAGAAATTAGAAGAGGAGCTCTTTGGAAAAATTCAGTTGTCTTGTATAGGTCTCAGCCATGGACTCTCAGGCTTAAAGTGCTTCAAAACCTGCATACAACAATGACCAAATTACTTCAATTGTCACTAAACAACTTCAATAGATAAATATCGTCTAACCTTCAATAGCTAATTAAACAACTTATAAGTATTTAAACAAATACATATCGATCCTTATGGGTATGGGGAACAATATCACATCCCATAAATTGTATAAAAAATTGCAATGGAGGCCAGTTCAGATTTTGTCGGAATTACATATTTAGCCCCAGGAGAATCAAAACAATGTTTAGTATAAAATAGAAATAGACGCACTGCAACTTGATAGCCTTTTGATCCCAAATCCACTTTTCTGTGAGTCAATATTAAAACTCTTGGACGGGACCACCAATGACAAACATAAGAGGATTTAAAAGTTAAATAAAAAATAAGGGCCATAACCATACTCTAGCTACAAACACAAAAATTGCGATAGCTACCAACTCTGAAGTATATATTTACCCCGAGGTGAATCAAAACAATCTTGAGAATA
>JZKD02S1719794.1:514502-528023 GCA_000966675.3 Picea glauca
CTTAACTTCAGGACGAAGTTTCCTGAAGGGTGGGTGTATGTAACGACCCTGCTTAAATAGATGTATAGGATTATTAATTATAATTAATTTAATAATCTAACTATCCTAAAAGTTAACTAAACAATAATTATTTCTTAAATAATATTAACTAGTTAATTATTATTAATTACTTGTTCATGTCTATCAAGGATTAATTAATTATTAATTGACTCATTAATTAATTAAGTAAAGAATTAAAGGGGTTAATAAGTTTAATTTGTTAAAGACTTATGTATTCGGGAAGGGATAGGACATTAAATATAAGGATAAGATAATAAATAAATGGATAAGGAAAGTAATGAAGGAGTGGGAGTCGGTGAAGGGGGATATGAGCGGAGGAGGTTTACGAAGGGAGGGGATTATCATTCTACGGTGGGAAATTTTATTTTGGGGGTTCTCTTGGATTTGCAGAGGAGAGAGTTTGAGTTCTGTAGTCGGGAAGGATTAGTATAGGGTGCACCAGTTTGCTGGGGGTTTTGGGCACGGGGGCCGGGATATCCATATGATATTCTGGAGCTAGGAAGTTGTTCTAGTTGGCAAGGTGGAAACAAGGTTTGGGCAGTGTTTGACACAGTTCAACAACGAACAACCAGAACGACGGGGGATTTAGCATCAAGGAGAGGTAATTTAATTATTTTGTTGAGTAATTCTTATGCTGTGGATAAAATTTTAATTTTTTTCTTGTCGAATATCATATGCTCATATGTTGGTGTTTGAATTATTTTAGTATGAGAAAGAATTATATGCTAAATTAGGGTTAAATTTTGTATTTTTTTTTACGGCTACTACACACCATTATGTTGACCTACAAACGACTATATTAAAGTGTTGGAACTGGGCGTCATACTTCCGACGACCTTAGAACATGTCGGAAATCCAACGTTATTGGGACTAATTTAAAAAAAAATAGTAAAATTTTGTTTTTTTATTGTTTTCGACAAAAAAATTGATTTTATCACAATTGTCGTAATAGTTCATCGATTTTTTAGCCTATATGTAATAGTGCCACCTTTGTCTCCATCATTTTATGCTTACATGTTATTGGTTTAACAAGGATTTTTTAAGAGAAGTATAAGGGCATACACCCTCTTAGCCTAAACCCTAGCTAGATATACTTACCTTGGGGAGTAAGAGGATTTACACCCCCAGGGAGGTAGTACCTCTAGCTCTTTCTTTGCTTGACTCCATTAACCCACTAATCATTAAAGGCACTAGTCATTTTATTGTTGCATTAGAGAAATAAATTGCTGCCTTGGTACACGTGAAAACTTCAAGTTTTAAATTTGTCTCTTTGGGAAAGTGTTCCTTGAGCCTTTGGCTCCCTTGCGTCATTGAGGTGTCCCATTTCACCCACAAATTATTTCTTCTATTACAAAACTAAATTAAAACCATTAGGGCTTCATAAAACTAACCTTTTAACTCTAAATAAATCCTAAACTAACCCTAGGATTTAACCCTAAATTTACCCTAACTCTCTACTAAGCCTAGTTCACCTACTGGGCTAGTGAGAGGTGGTTTCTAGTGGCTGATTTTTCTACTGTAAATCTTGGTTTGCTACAGACATAAGGCTGATAATATCTCTACAGTTAGCTTTTTGTTTCAACCTTGCTTTTATGCTAAAGTATTGCTTATTCATTGTTGGGTTAAGCTAGCTTTCACTAGTTTATATCTTGCTTATTAATTCATATATTTAGAACTTATATTGCATCCTTTATTATCCTCTATGTGATGATATATATATTTTACTTTTTCTGCAAATTATGGACAAAAATATTTACTTGCTTGTCCAACTAACATATTACAATAATCCTTGGTTTTCATTGTGTCTCAGGTAGGAAATTTATTCTCGAAGAGTTACTCAACTATTTTGGCTACCCTTAAACCATCCCGAGACTCTTTCCCAAGATCTTCATACAACTTATAATTGACATCTAGGGACATCCATTCATACTTATCATTTTCCATCTCATTTTCCCTAGGGTTACCGAGATTCTCCCCTTGAGGTGACTACCTCACCTCTGAACTGATGGGGAAACTTGCCTAAGGTGATAGTGGGTAGGTGCCCTCCTAGTTGTCACTAATTAGTGGTTGGGTCAGGATTTTTCCAACCTACAACTTGTGCGATAACAAGTACATCTTGTTAGTGTTAAGGCATATCTTGTTTTGAGGTACATGGTTGATGGCTTTTGGTTGTGAAGCTGTTTGTGTAGTGTGAGGCTGCATATCCATAAGGGTTTGATGTGTAGTCCATGTGAGGGTTATTACACTTGATCGTGATTGTATACACATGTATTGCACATGACTAGAGAAGCATATATGTACTTGGTTAAGGGATATGTATGATGATGTATGCATAGGGAACAACTATGGATTGGACACAATGACATGTTACAGGTTGATGTGATAGAGGCAACAAAGAGACTGAGTTTCAGAAAGGTGAAAATCCTAGCTTTCTGAAGGTGTACACATACTATAGTATAGATAGGCTGTAGTATAGATAGGTCACGTACATACGCAAGCTGCATCATATATAGGTCGCATACTTGTTGGTTTTGGTTGGTATAGGATGATTACTGGTACATGTTGGTCACATGTTATTGGTATAGGTTGGTTACAGGTTGTTGGTACAGATTGGTATAGCTTTATAGTGGTATATATCGTAGTGACAGTGTGGTAGTGGTTTCATCATCTATTTGGCACTTATACTTCTGGGCGGTTGGACGGGGCAAGGATAAGTGGTTGTAGCCAAAGAACATAGGGGGTTGTAGCCTCCTTTTGGTTGGAGTCAGAGAATTGGGGAGTTCGTGATTCCCTTAGGTTGTATCCTTAAAATATAGGGGGTTGGAGCCTCCTTCCAGTTGTAGCTAGAAAACAAAGGAAGTTGGTGCTTCCAATCAATGTAATTCTTAAAGACATATAAGAAAAAAACATTATGTGGTTTTCTCTCGCATTGGGTTTCCACGTAAAAATACTAGTGTACTTTCTATGTGTGTGATTGTTCATTGTTCATGGTGTATTTATTCTTCTCTTGTTGAATGATATTGGTAAATTGATCATAAATATAAATATCACTTATATATTGTGGTTAAAAAGGATTCAATTGATCTATTACCAATTCACCCCCCCTCTCACTAATCCAACAATTGGTTTCAGAGTAGGTTCCTTCAAGAATCAATTTAACCACTGGAAGGTAGATCATGGAGAGAAACAATATGTACAAAAATGGAATACCACATATTCATAGACAAAACTATGCATTATGGAGTAGAAGGATGAAAACATATGTACAGGCACATGGATTTGAGATTTGACAATCAATAGGAGATGGATATAAAAAACCCGTCGTTCCTCCAACAAATGAAAATGGAAGGAATCTTAGTCTAAATAATTCGAAAGCCAAAAATGCTATCCTGAATGGTCTGGTTGATTCCGTATATGTCAAAGTTATGCATTGTAGCTCAACAACGGAGATTTGGGACAAACTTCAGAATGATATGAAGGTGACTCAAAAGTCAAAGATTCAAACTTATAGAGGTCAATTTGAACATCTGAATATGAAGGAAGATGAAAACACTAGTACATATTGGAAAAAGTGTGACGTTCTATTTGCGACGTTATGGACAAAATTGGCCATACTGTCGAAAAATAGAGGAATTTTTTTTTTCTCCATACTACATGATAACGTCGCTCTTGCGACATACTACTAAAAATGTCGCTCTTGCAATGAATTTTAGAGGACATCTCTCTTGCGATGACGTCAAATTTTTGTCTCACTTGCGACGTTGGTCAAATATTCGTCGCACTTACGACGCTGTGGACACTAGGTTTTCCCCACTGCAACGGTTACCTAGTATTTGACCAAGTCAACTTTGACTTGGTCAACTATCGTCGAAATTGCAACGTTATAAAATCTATAAATATGTTTCACTTTATGGATGTTGTGACAAGTTTTCTATAATAACGACAGTTCAAAAAGGGTATAAGGTCTTCTTGGCGGAGAAGAAACATGTATTTTTTTTTTAGTATATGTCTGTGGGGAAGAATGTCATAAAACATTAGAGGTGGGAAAAAAATTAAAGAGGGTGAAAAGGGTGACGATAAATGTTATTGTCCTTGCAAAAATTGTTGTACTAGACGTCCCACAAGAGTTTTAATAGAAACGGCTAAAAACAATTGTAGAAAATATGGGCACATGGATGGGGGATCAAATGAATATCGTCCCATGGTAATTAGCTATATATATATATATTCATTATCTATTTTAATATTTATTGTATTCTCAAACTGTTATACTGTTTTATGCATGCACTAATTTTTCATGATTGTTTGTAATTATAAAGTTAGATTTGCCCCCTAACTTTCTGCAAAAAGCATGAAGTAGTAGCAGAAATGATGTTGTACAAGATGAAGAACTTGAAGAAGATAATGAAGATCAAGTTAATGATCCCATGGAAGTAAATGACTATAATAACATAGTTCAAGATGATGGGACAAATCAAATGATCCAAGACTTATTCGGTCATCCAGATGAGGATAATGGGGACAATAGTGATGGTATTTATGATGAACCTCTAATTGAAAAGGCAAATAAACAACTTTATAAAGGGTCAAAAGAAAATATTCTCTCCACTACATTGGTGCTGGTGAACTTAAAGGTTACAAATCATTTGTCGAACACTTGTATGACACAGATCCTAAGGTATGTAATATGTTTCATCGCATCTACATAAAGGTTGACTTTTTCCCATTTTTTTTAGTGTTAATTAATGTGTAAAATAAAAATGCAATATTTACAATTACTGTTCTTTACATTAACTATTTATTTTTTTATGTTTTAGATTGTTAGGTGAATTTCTGTTACCCTCACCAAATATTTTACCTCACACATATCGATATTTTCATGCCATTATGAAAGACATTGGAATGGAGTATCAAAGTATAGATGCATGTCCTGATGATCATATTATATATTATGGACAACATGTGGTGAAAATAAAATGCCCAGTATGTGGTATCAGTAGATATCGAACCGATCAAGTAACAAAAATGGTCCCTCTAAAGGTTCTCCGACATATTCCCATAATTCCAAGTTTACAACGACTGCTCAGGTGCCAAAGCATAGTACAGTTTATGGATTATCATTCACGAAAGAGAATTGAAGATGGTGTTCTTCAAATTCCTGTAGATGGTTATGCATTTAAGGAAATTGCTGCAAAATGGCCAGAATTTACAAATGAAAATCATAATGTTAGTCTTTCATTGGCAACTGATGGTGTTAATCCATTTGGAGAGCTTTGGTCTATTTATTTAGTGTGGCCTACTTTTTTTTTTATCAACAATAACATTCCTCCTTGGATGTCAATAAAGAGGGAGAACATAATGTTGACAATGATTATTCCATGTATTTGTTTACATTAATTTTTTGAATGTAAATTTTTCATTTTTCTCTTTTTTCATAACATATTTTATTTATTTATTTACATATATATGCATACCATGGTATTAATTTTGTGTAATTTCAAACAATTAGGTAAGCACCAAGTTAAAGATATGAATGTGTATATCGAGACTCTTATCGACGAGCTAATAAAGTTATGGGAGGGCATCACTATGTAAGACATCTGTAAACCAATTGGGTAGAAGAGATTTCAATGTCGTGGAATACTTTTATGGACAATTCATGGTGCCCCAGGACTAACACATTTTTGTGGTATGTAACGTTCCATATTGCATGCTTGAATAGTATATAATTAATTGAATATATCATGCATGCTTTTTAAATAATCATTTCATATATTAATAATTCACATTAATCCATCTGTTCCAGGTCTTCAAATAAAGGGTAAATTTGCACGTCCAGTTTGTGGTCCTAAGATGAAATCTCGTCGGTCAAAAAGTTTAGGAAACGAGGTGTTTGATGAGTATAGACACTTCCTCTCTAAGAACCATAAGTATCGTACTACTGAAAAATATATTTTCAATGGGAAACAAGAGACTAGACTAAAACCACAAAGAATGACACCTCGCCTATGGAAGTTGGCATATGACATAATTAATCCTTGAGGTATGCATTTTGTTTATGTATCATAAATGGAATCATGTTTTGAAATTTTATTTTAGTTATTCAATTTATTTTACCACATTTGATAAATAATGTTCTAATTTTTTTTATGCTTCATCAATGTCGTCGTTGTGAAGGTAGTAATAATGGGCTTCCACGAGGAATGAAATGTTATCCCACTCAATTCATGAGGTTGCCTTACTATGAGGACCTAAAAAATAGTTAATTTATTTGATACAATGCATATCAGGAAGAATGTGACAGAAACATTATGGCGAATTATAGATAGCAGGAGGGATAAAGAAAAAATTGTCAAAATTTGTAATGACATTTGGGAAGCCAATCATGCAATGAAAAGTGTGATACGATCAAATAATGATGGAGACAAAAATAACCTTCCATGGTTATTAACAAAGCAGTAAAGAAATGGTGTAAAAGAGGTCATTCAAAAAATTAAATTTCCCACAGGGTTTTGTTCAAACATAAAGAATATGTTAACGAAGAAAGATGAATTTGGTGGGGTAAAAACACATGCTTGGAATACCTTCATTAAGGTAATTAATCATTTTAGTATTCATATTTATATATTGGTCGTATACATTTTTTGAGATTTTATTTTTTTTGTCTAGTTTTGAACAAGCAATGATTTGTTTTTATTGTTACAATATGTTCTACCTCTATCTCTCCCAAACAACTTTGACAACAACGTCAAACAAGTTATATATGATCTTGGAAAATACATGAGGTAAGTAGCTGCAATATATATGCAAAAAAAAAAATCAAATTTTTTATTGTACTTAATGACATCTGTGTTACTTGTAATGTAATATGTATTATGTTTTGTGGAAACTTGTTATTTTCTTGCGTCATGATCTGTAGATGGTTGTCATTGAAATAAATCCATGAAGATGATATAAAGTATTGGAAGAGAGAAATTCCTCGGCTAATGTGTGAAATGTAGAAGTATCTACCTCCAACGTTTTTCAATGCGCAAGAACACTACCTGATACACCAAGTTGAGGAGATTGAAATATGTGGACCTGTACACACAAGGTCAATGTGGATGGTGGAGAGGCACTTGAAATAATTGAAGGCCTTGGATAGACAAAGAGCACGCCCTGAGGGTTCTATGGTGGAGGGATATATGGTATATAAATCCATGGCGTATATTAGTCAGTATCTTCCTAAATTAACAAGGCAAGCTATGAATACATTGGATTTCATTTGGGATGTGAACTCCATCAAAAAATTTGAAAAGGAGCAGCTGCTAGGGAAAGGTACAATGAAGAAAGTGAGAGGCAATTAAATTGTGGATATTTTTAATAGATATACATTTTCATTTTTTTGTGTATATGATCATACTCATTTAATATTTATTCTTTCATAATTTATTAATATTTACCATTGTTATAACTAATATTTAATATTGGTGAATTGTGATTTTTTGATCGGTCAGTTGCTCAAGATTGGGATGCACTAAATTTATACATTGCAAACAATCTTGATTGGATGAAAGTATGGATTTATATATGTAAACAACATTATGGAGATAGGTTATCATGGAAATAATTGTCTGAATTGGTTAGAGAAGATCGTCATAATCGAGATTCCGATGTTACACAAAGGGAAATAGATTTAGCATATTGTTTGGAAGATGGAAAGGCAAGCAAATTCACCCATTTTATTTAGTTATTTTATATTATATTAATGTGATTGTAGGTGTTTTTTTTCATATTATACGTCACAAGTTATATAAATTTGTTTATTATTAATTGAAAATGCATCTTTTACATGTCCGACATATTGCAGTTGAAACACCACAAGGATATGTGATGCAATGGTCATAAATTTCACATCAAACAATTGGATGAAGCCAGAATTTTTTTTTGATAGTGGGATAACTATAGTATTCCAGGTCACTAATGTTTCCTCTAGGAGTGACATACGTCCTTGAGAATCTGAAAATAGATACTATGGGTTTTTGAATTATATAATTGAGTGTGACTTTAATTCCTTCAAACTAGTTTTGTTCAATGTCAAATGGTATAGATTATGAATGCATGAACATGATGAGGAAATAACTGTTATTCAACATGCCGACAGATTTCCAATGATTAAAACAACAATTTTTGAAAAATAAAATGACCGCTCTATTTTTCCAAGTCAATGCGAACAAGTCTTTTACTCAAAGGTTCCAGGTAAGAGGGATTGGTAATTTGTTGTTAGATATGATCCAAGAGGAAGGGAAGTAAAGTATACTGTAGATGAAGAACACGATATTGAAGAAGAAGATGATGTAGAGCTAGAGAAGGAAGAATATGGGTCGACATATGAAGAAGAAGATGATGTAGAGCTAGAGAAGGAAGTATATGGGTTGACATATGAAGAATATAGGGAAGATGAACTAGGCATAGGAGACAATGTGCCAGTTCTTGATGATGATATCGATGAATATATGCTCGAAAATGACATTGATGATGATGATGATATCATCAATCCTTTCAACATTGTTTTTGCACTGGATTTTGATACAGATGTCGAGTTGGATGATCAAGAAGAATATACAGAAGAAGGATGATATAAATGTTGCATTGGTCGATGAGGTGCGTAACTGTATATTTTAATTTGTATGAATTATTCTCTTTAAATAATTTTTTATGTGGGTTAATTACATGTTTTAAGTTTTATTTCATTTTTGATTTGGTAGTTTCTATGTATGATTACTATGTTTCTTTTGTTTATTTTCTATTTTATAGATTAGGTATTGGGGAATTGAGAACGATATGAGGGGGGGAGGGCCATATGATATTCCACCTTCACGTGGTTGGCCTTGTTTAGTGGAGAATAAATTATTCTCGAAACCAAGAAAAGTTCATTCATTCATATTTATACTCAAAGATCAGTCACATACCCACTCTATATACGTCTCATCTCATCCTTGTTTCGTTTTAATTTTCTTGGTCGAATTTTAAAGGAAACAACTATTAAAATATATTGTACTAGGGCTAGAGTACATGATGGGAAACAATGACCGGTGAATGGGACCAACATTGAATTTTTTTCAAAATGTTTTTGTATGCACCAAAATTTGACATGGACAGTCTGTTCACATGCCTTGACGATATGGGAGGGTTTCTAGACTCAAATATCACTCACACACCCACTCTTTATATTCATCGTCTGTGTCTTTCAAAACCAACATCATGCCAATTAGGCCCATGATTTTGGTCATGGAGAGAAGAAGGAGATAGATGAGATTTCGTATTTAAATAATGATTTTGTACTAATATTATTTATGGACCAAAAGAGTACTTAGATGAGATAAAAAAAAACAAAGACATAAAATAACTTGAAGCTTGTGCGATTAATCAAGTACTTCTTTATCAACGTTATTGCATGCCCTTGCGGTACTAGTAGATGAGGGGATGTGCATCTCGGTCGTATTTTAAAGGAAATAGATAAAAGAGATTGTACTAGGGCTAGATTAGTACATGATGGGAAACATTAACCTGTGAATGGGGCCAACATTGAAATTCTTTCAAAATGTTTCTGTATGCACTGAAATTTGACATGGATAGACTATTCTCATTGCCTTGGCAATATGGAAGGGTTTCCAGACTCAAATATTACTCACACACCCACTTTATATATCGATGCATCTTGTCCTTGTTTCATTTTAATTTTCTCGGTTGAATTTTAAAGGAAACAACTGTTAAAATACATTGTACTAGGGCTAGAGTACATGATAGGCAACAATGACCTGTGAATGGGGCCAACGTTGAAATTTTTTCAAAATGTTTATGTATGCACTGAAATTTGACATGGATAGTATGTTCACATGCATTGATGATATGGGAGGGTTTCCAGACTCAAATATCACTCACATACCCACTCTTTATATTCATCATCTGTGTCATTCAAAACCAACATCATGCCAATTAGGCCCATGATTTTGATCGTGGCGAGAAGAAGGAGATAGATGAGATTTCGTACTAATATTCTTATGGAGCAAAAGAGTACTTGGATGAGAGAAAAAAACAAAGACAAAAGATAACTTGAAGCTTGTGTGATTAATAAAGTACTTCTTTATCAACGTTATTGCATGCCCTTACAATACTAGTAGATGAGGGGATGTGCATCTTGGTTGTATTTTAAAGGAAACAACTAAAATACATTATACTAGGGCTATATCAGTACATGATGGGAAACAATAACCTGTGAATGGGGCCAACATTGAAATTATTTCAAAATGCTTCAGTATGCAGTGAAATTTGACATGGATAGACTGTTCACATTACCTTGACGATATGGTAGGGTTTCCAGACTCAGATATCACTCACACACCCACTCTATATATCAACGCATCTTGTCCTCATTTCGTTTTAATTTTCTCAGTCGAATTTTAAAGGAAACAACTATTAAAAGAAATTGTACCAGGGCTAGAGTATATGATGGGCAACAGTGACTTGTGAATGGGGCCATTGTTGAAATTTTTTCAAAATATTTCTATATGTACTAAAATTTGACATAGATAGTCTGTTCACATGCCTTGATGATATGGGAGGGTTTCAAGACCAAATATCACTCACACACCCACTTTTTATATTCATCGTTAGTGTCGTTCAAAACCAACATCATACCAATTAGGCCCATGATTTTGGTCGTGGTGAGAAAAAGAAGATAGATGAGATTTCGTACTAATATTCTTTATGGATCAAAATATTACTTCGATGAGAGAAAAAAACAAGGACATAAAATAATTTGAATCTTGTGCGATTAATCAAGTACTTCTTTATCAACGTTATTACATGCCCTTGCAGTA
Source organism: Picea glauca (assembly GCA_000966675.3). Lineage (NCBI taxonomy): Eukaryota > Viridiplantae > Streptophyta > Pinopsida > Pinales > Pinaceae > Picea > Picea glauca. The sequence goes on from JZKD02S1719794.1 coordinate 525,425, forward strand.
CTAGTAGACGAGGGGACATGCATCATGGTCATATTTTAAAGGAAATAGATAAAAGACATTGTACTAGGGATAGATCAGTATATGATGGGCAACAATAACCTGTGAATGGGGCCAACATTGAAATTATTTCAAAATGTTTTTGTATGCACTAAAATTTGACATGGATAGACTGTTCGCATTTCCTTAACGATATGGAAGGGTTTCCAGACTCAAATATCACTCACACACCCACTCTATATATCGACGCATCTCGTCCGCATTTAGTTTTAATTTTCTTGGTCAAATTTTAAAGGAAGCAACTATTAAAAGACATTGTACTAGGGCTAGAGTACATGATGGGCAACAATGACCTATGAATGGGGCCAACATTGATTTTTTTTCAAAATGTTTCTGTATGCACTGAAATTTGACATGGATAGTCTATTCACATGCCTTGACGATATGGGATGGTTTCCAGACTCAAATATCACTCACACACCCAGTCTTTATATTCATTGTTTGTGTCGTTCAAAACCAACATCATGCCAATTAGGCCCATGATTTTGGTCATGGCGAGAAGAAGGAGATAGATGAGATTTCGTATTTAAATAATGATTTCATACTAATATTCTTTATGGAGCAAAAGAGTACTTAGATGAGAGAAAAAAACAAAGACATAAAATAACTTGAAGCTTGTGCGATTAATCAAGTACTTCTTTATGAATGTTATTGCATGCCCTTGCAGTACTAGTAGATGAGGGGAAATGCATCTTGGTTGTATTTTAAAGGAAATAGATAAAATACATTGTACCAGGGCTAGATCAATACATGATGGGAAACATTAACCTTTGAATGGGGTCAACGTTGAAATTCTTTCAAAATGTCTCTATATGCACTGAAATTTGACATGGATAGACCATTTTCATTTCCTTGACAATATGGAAGGGTTTACAGACTCAAATATCACGCACACACCCACTCTATATATCGTCTCATCTTGTCATCATTTTGTTTTAATTTTCTCGGTCGAATTTTAAAGGAAATAACTATTAAAAGACATTGTACTAGGGCTAGAGTACATGATGGGCAACAATGACCTGTGAATGGGGCCAACGTTGAATTTTTTTGAAAATGTTTATGTATGCACCAAAATTTGACATGGATAGTCTGTTCACATTCCTTGACGATATGTGAGGGTTTCCAGACTCAAATATCACTCACACACCCACTATGTATATTAATTGTCTATGTCGTTCAATACCAACATCATGCCAATTAGGCCCATGATTTTGGTCGTGGCGAGAAGAAGGAGATAGATGATATTTCATATTTAAATAATGATTTCGTACTAATATTCTTTATGTATAAAAAGAGTACTTAGATGAGAGAAAAAGAAAGACATAAAATAACTTGAAGATTGTGCGATTAATCAAGTACTTCTTTATCAACGTTATTGCACGCCCTTGCAGTACTAGTAGATGAGGGGGCATGCATCTTGGTTGTATTTTTAAGGAAACAAATAAAAGACATTGTACTAGGGATAGATTAGTACATGATGTGCAACAATGACCTGTGAATGGGGACAACGTTGAAATTCTTTCAAAATGTTTCTGTATGCATTGAAATTTGACATCGATAGACTGTTCGCATTGCCTTGACGATATGGAAGGGTTTCCAGACTCAAATATATCTCACACACCCACTCTATATATCGACGAATCTCGTCCTCATTTCGTTTTAATTTTCTCGGTTGAATTTTAAAGGAAACAAGTATTAAAAGATATTGTACTAGGGCTACAGTACATGATGGGCAACAATGACCTATGAATGGGGCCAACGTTGAATTTTTTTCAAAATGTTTCTGTATGCACCAGAATTTGGCATGGATAGACTGTTCACATGCCTTGATGATATGGGAGGTTTTCCAGACTCATAGATCACTCACCAAACCACTCTTTATATTCATCGTCTTTGTTGTTCAAAACCAACATCATGCTAATTAGGCCCATGATTTTGGTCACGGAGAGAAGAAGGAGATAGATGAGATTTCGTATTTAAATAATGATTTCGTACTAATATTATTTATGTTATCCCCTCTTTCTGAATTTCCTTTTCTTACCTTTGGGAACCCTATCTTGTTTTCGTTACGATTCCTCATGTGGGCACCCCTCTTGCAAACTCACCTTGTGTTGCGTTTGGGTGCCCATCCTTGCCTAGGCCATCTTGAAAAACTTAAGTTGAAGCCAAAATTACTCCTTATCTGGCATCTATTTCATCTTCTTGCCTAGTGCTCCCTTGTGTGGCCATGTCTGTTCCTTTCATGTGGGTGGGCGCACCTCTTGTCAACTCACCTTGCGTTGTGCTTAGGCGCTCTGCCTCATTTTTGTTACGATTCCTCTTGTGAACAACCCTCTTTCCAACTCACCTTGCCTTTCCTTTGGGCACCCAGCCTTGTTTTCATTATGATTCCTCATGTAGCCGCCTCTCTTTCCAGCTCGCCTTACGTTGCATTTGGCTTCCCTACCTCGTTTTCATTACGATTCCTCAAGTGGGCTTACATAGAATTCACCTATAATATGAGACACACAATTTTCACAGAGAGCGAATACCTATATATATA
>JZKD02S1719794.1:529178-541267 GCA_000966675.3 Picea glauca
ATATATATATATATTTCGGTTTTTATATTTGAAAGTTTTATGAGAAACAACATTTAAAATCAAGGTCTAGTCCTCTATGTGAAGTGGATCATCCAAGAAGCTTGAAAAGAATTTCTATATTCTAAATACTTTTAATACCAACACTTAATATGATTATAATCTACATTGATTGGGTTCCTTTCCTCTTAACATGGAATTATTATAACTAGAGCGCAAGGGAAATGATTAAGTCATGTCAATTATCTTATCCATTTGATTATTCCTTTTGATGACCTAAAATGGTTGCGGATGTAATCAAGATGTCATCAAGATACATGGTTAGTTTCCATTAACCTCACATGGTGATTGCCATGCCTTTGATATCTATAGCACCACAACTACAATTTGCAACCTTTTACTTGCATGGATCTTTCTTAACCTACATGGTGCATTTTGTTAACATGCACTCTAGGTACTAGTTGATATAATATAAGAGAGCATCAATACATAAACATACTCAAGAACAAGTGAAACACTGAGACATATAAGAGTTGTTGTCATTGATATCATTTTTTATATGCCAAGTTATGAACCCTTGGATCCTATGTCATTACTATAGATTTAAATAAGGCAATCATAAGAACAATAAGGCCTTGGAATTTGAACTTTGTGGGGAGAGTTTGATGCTTTTTCATGGAGTTTGTTGAATTTTTGATACTGCACAAAGAAAAAGTGCAAGCAAGTCCTTGAGAATTACCTCACAATAATACCAGTCTCATTGAATTAAACTCCACAACTTTTTGGTACCTTCAATGAATTGACATGTTTAGATCTGACTAGTCGAAGTGCACTAGAAATTATCCTAGGATGTGGAGTAGGCACTCATATTTATCCACTAACTAAAAAGAAAGAGCACATTTATTGTTCTTTTCAATGTTTGATGCAAACACATTTATTCACAACATGTGGGTTCATAATTAAAAAACCCCTTTTATGAATGAATTACATGATAAGATATTGGTCAACAAGGTGAAGCCCCTATGATCCTTATGAGTATTTAAGATGTGTATGGTGGTCTCTATAATCATAAAATTTTACTATGTTAGAAATGATGACATTTGATTCAATGTTGTATATGTGTACTAAGTGAACTATGACACTTGCATGATATTTTTAAAATTTGGGCCAGTTTGCTTCAATTTATCTATATAATTAGCTCATACTTTTTTTCATTAGCAATGCACACATAGTAATCAATCAAGAAATTATTTGTTTGCTTGAAAATTCTTGCTCCTTCCCATAGCTATTTTTCATAGAATTTGAAATTCTTGCATTTCATTTTCCTCTTGCATGGTTTAAAGAGTTGAGTCGAAAAACCATCAGTTTCACGACCACTCCTTTGAGTAACAACAACCTAAAATCAAGTGCTAATTAAAATTTATCTAGCAACTTTTCTAGGGATATTCAAACCCATCTTAGCTTAGGTGTAGAGCTTTGGAATAGGATTGTGAGAATAACTTTCCAAAGATGCTAAAAAAACATAAATATTTGAGTTAGGGAGTGAAATCTAGTTGTTATATCATTGACTTTGGGAAGCCCTTATAACACAAGGGTCAAGCACAAGGTTGCATTGGGGCCAACAAAGTAATCAACCCTTCTTTGTTGGTCTTGGTGTCGATTGTTGATTGTTCCCCATCTAATTTGGTATAGTAGGTGGTACCATAGAGGCCATAATCTTTTAGAATTCCTACCCAAGGTGACAACACAGGGAAGGTGGTGTTGTACCTAGGATAGACTTTGGCTAGACTCACTCAGACTCCTTGGAGGGTTTCCCACTACTCGGTGAGGTAAATTGCACCAGGGCGTTAGTTTGTTAAGCAGGTTGTCAATGTAACTTTCCCACCCGCCGAAACTTATCCCCTTCGTGCATCTATCCTGCGATGTTGGATTCCATCACCAACTAGCGCTTCTTTGTGAGAAGGTTTGTTTACATGATTGACTCCTAGAGTAACACTATGGTAATCATTATGAGCTTACTGTGATACCAACAAGATACTAGTAATGAAGTAGAACCATTGTACTAATTAGTGTTATAGCTTGATAGAACAATGCTTATGCATATCCAATTTCATAGACTAAGTTAGTGGAGTGATGTTAGTTCTCTTTTTGTTTTTTCTCTCTTAAATACAGGGATTAATACTTTCCACTTGGTTTGGGACATTTGTAAAATTGTATCCCATAAATCTCTTGTGGTCCTTTAATATTGAACTATGGCCTCTTGTTGCATTTCCTTTAAAACTGGGACTAGTTCCACATCTAAAAACATTTAAGGATGTCTTTTCAACACATATTTCAGATTAGTAATTTCAACCTTCACCTACAAGGTCATGGTAAGTTCCTCCTCCTTGTATGTATGGGATTATATAGATCTACTTTCCCCATTTTGTATCCAAAATCATTATCTTCTCAATTTTATCTTTAGTTTATTCCATTTTTCCTTCCATATTTTCTCTCAAATTTAAGTTTTCATTTCCTCAACTTTTAATTGTGTCCAAATGTTGCACCCTTAAAATTTAAGACCTTTCTTATAGGGAAGAGACTACATGTTCATGTTTCTCCAAGGGTATAACTTATCACCGATTAGATTCTACTATAGCCTTACATTTAATGATTTATACCTATGTTTTCTTGATATGTTCCAATAAAACCCATGTGCTTATCTCAACAACTCCCATTCCAGTAGGTTCTTGAGTTTCTTTCATACTTGGAATATTTGGTGTAGGGCCTAGTGAAGGAATATTTGTTTGTTTGGCTACATGTGTCTTTGTCCTTTCTCTAAGTTTATTGATCCTACTAATGTACTCACTTGTTTATAAGGATCATGGTTTATATGGGATGATGATCCTCTTATTTCTAGAAATGTGATAGTAATGTCCTTAATTATGTCCCATGTTTTTGAAAAATAAGTACCTTTCTCCCATTGTTCTATCCTCTCAATTTTCCTTATTTTATTTTTAGTACTAGTTCCTTGGGGGTTAAGGACCTTATTAACACTCTTATTTTTCAGTTTTTATCTAAATTTTAGGGTCTACACCTATTTATGTGACAATCTATAAAGTGTTTCATCACTGGTCTTCATAAATCTATTTGAAGAAATTTTATGTGATTACCTTGTTAAAGCATCACTAATGATTACTTTCACAAGACCGATGTGATAATGCCATTAGCTTCCCTCATTTCAACTTAAAAATATTTTCCTTTAGAGATGATAGCAACGAATGTGGAATAATTAATTGGTTAAAATAGTAGAAATGTTTCCCACCAAAGTGTTGAAAATGAACAACAAATTAACTTCTAATCGCTAAAAATAGTTGTTAGGCATCTTTAAAACTCATAGTTATAGCTTTTCCTGGGACTATAGTGACATGTATGGAATCCATCCAAACATTTTCAAAAATCACATCTACATCAATTACGATTCCCTTCCAATCAGAAGCCACAAAGGAGAATGAATGTTACACTTAAAGACATAGTTAAATGTAAACTATATAAAATTTTAGATGTAGGTTTTATATACCCTATCTTAGATAGTGAATGGGTTTTGCCTTTGATTATTGTTCCAAAGGAAGGAGTAACTAGACAATTTGTGTGGACTATAGGGAACTTAATAAAGCCATTAGAAAGGAAATTATTCCACTATAGGACTATATGGATAATATGTTTTTAGTAGAATAATTAAGGGATAAGTATTTCCGTCATGCATAATTTTTTTTATGTGTTTGGTTGGTATTTACATCCTCTTTGTCAAGGTATTCCTGAATTTGTATGGTGTTGGGAAACAAATTTTTCATACACTTTGAAAAGAATGTGTCTGTATGTATTTCTTTCAATGATAAAGCATTGTCAAGAGTGATAATAGACTAGATACTAGTTCCAAATACTTCTTCATCATCCACTTGTCCTACCCACAATGGTATTTTAGTTTCAATAAAATGTTTAGCAGGAGGATATAGAGAGAGTCTCTTTTGGGACAATCCTTAAGAAATTTTCATGTCTCATATTCCATAACCAATGTAAGTATCTACTATAGCTAACCATGGTCTTCCAATGATGATGGGATTTCTATTAATGAGTTTATCCTCGGGTTACAACATGATAAAGTCTACTAGATATTCATGGGAGCATATTGAGATTATCACATCTTATAATATTCCTTCAAGGATGATAATAGACATGTCTATCAACCAAAGTATAGTGGGTGTGCATCTTAATAATTCTCTCAAATTTAATTGAGGATTGTCTCCTTGTCATTACATTGCTTGCGACCCCTAAATATATCAAGGTATTTTGGATTAAGTACATGTTTATGTAGACATGTACTACAAGGATGACTAGATTAGAATAAATAGGGGCCTTACTATCTATATATGGGTCATCGCAATCCAATGCAACAGCCTTCAATTCAAAACATAAATTATTCAAGCCATAAAACCTACCTTTCTCCCTCCATTCACAAATCAATATCAATTATGGAGATGATATTTACAAGATATAATTGAACAACATTTAGATCCATTTCCATTGGATATAGAGTATTTGGGAGTGAAAATATTCCCTCACATCATGAGATCAACAAGCTACCCTACAACATTAATTGTGGGTGGATCTCTTTTCGTCATTCTAGATCTCTTAATGCATGGTTCCTTGATAATTTTTTTGTATATGGGCACATCTTTGATAGCTTATAGGATTGGAATTTTGACAAATAGAGTTTTTATTTATCCTAAGAGTTTAGTTGTAAATTGGTTGTATGTCCTCTTTTGTTCAATCCTCTTTAGATAAGGCATTTTTTCTGGGTGCATCTTATTGAAAAGGCAACTAGGTTTCTTCTTGGACATATAGATTCTAAGTCTATAGGTGGATTTTCTTTCACTTTCTATCTTTCAACATTATCTAGGAGTTTCTTCTACGCTCCCACATTGTATTCACATTGGATGTATCTTTTAGTCCCATTGACCTACTTTTGTGGTCATTTGTTGGACATTAATAACATTATCTTATCTTATCTACATCTCTATAAATTGTTAACAACTGACCATGGATGCCTTTTCAATTTCAACAAGTTGTTTGGGATTGAATCACCCTCTTCCCTCTTCATTAGGAATCCACTAAAGTAGGTTGGTCGACTAAAGGATCAAAGAGCATTGGCGTTGTCAATGAAGGTACTTCCAAGAGAGACCAAGATCACAATAAGTCAATGAAATATGTTACATGAAGCATTTCAAATAAAGATGGTCTAGTCGTAGTACAAAGCTGGTTTGTTTGCATGCTTAAATCCTAGATTAATTAGCGTGTGTTGTTTGTTCTCCTTAGGATTGATTCTGTGTCTAATGGAATCAGTTCCGAGGTCTTCCAACTAACATCATGTCCTATTACCGCCACTTGTTGGCATCTATAATTTGACTCGAAACATGCCCCTATAATTCCTAGATAGTATACCAATAGTAATAGAGCATAATACAAGTGTGAAAGAGTAAAACTATGGTAATCATTATGAGCTTACTGTGATACCAACAAGATACTAGTAATGAACTAGTGTTACATCTTGATTGACTGACTGTTTCTGTCATTAATGGTGTTATAGGACATACAAGTAAACATGTATTTGTCAGATCTATCTTCATTGAGTGAGGGAATTTCAGGTAGAATAGAGGAAAGTGAGACATCTAGTAGGTCTAACAGGCAGAGATCAACTAGAGGTGAGAAGATTAGAAGAAAATTCCATAGACGCATGGATTTTTTTCTTGCGAAAGGTGGATCATGTTCTTATGATCATGAGAGCATAGACAACATCGAGGTTCCCTTGAGGTACAAACATATAGTGAAACGATGGGTACCCAAGGATCTTCCTGAAATAAACACTAATTTTTGTGTAAACGGAAGGATATACCAGATTTCTCTATCATCATTACATGGTTTGGGGCTATTTTCCATGGATGGAATAAAGGTATATTACAATGGATTAACTGAATTGATGGAGTATGTAGAACCCTGTTATACCTACAAAGATTGGATACAAATAGTCCAATATACAAAAAGTATGTGAAGATATGGCTTGGCTGCAAATTATATACATCTAAAAGACAATGATCAAAATAAAGGAGCAACTATCTATATTGACGAAGGCCAAAATCAATGGGGAATATTGCAGGGTTTATAAACAATACACAAACCACGACCACAAACAAGTGACCCAATTGCGTATTTGAGGGGTGTGAAAGAAATCGTGTATTCATATGTGCAATAAAATCAATAGATGCAGGGGAAGAGTTATTGATTGATTACAATTTGAATCGAATAGATACAGATGTTGTTATTATGGGGGAGGTATGTATACTAATTTAACCAACCTGTATGTAATGACTTGTATATTTTATGATTTTCATTATGTTCTTTATGGTGTTAATCCATTTGGAGAGCTTCAGTCTGTTTACTCAGTGTGGCCTATTTTTGTTATCAACAATAACATTCCTCCTTGGATGTCAATAAAGAGGGAGGATTTCTCATACATTTGAATTTATTTCTCATGATAATGATCACAGTTCTAATTTTACTATAATGTGGCAAGATGATCATGTTAAATCAAAAGCGGCCTTAGAACATGTAAACGAACAAAAATTTTCGAATTGCATTTAATGTGCATTTTATTTATGTGGAGTTCTATTATTTTATTTGTTTACATAACTGAATTATTACTTATTTTGTTGAATATGTAGTCGACGGGCCATGATGTTGATGAAAATTCACTCAGAGAAAGGGATTTGTATGAATCCCCCACCTTATGGTTTTAATTAAAAAAAATATCAATAAAGAAAACAAGGAACTAGATCACTTGTTAAATATTCTAGATCAAACTCCTGAGGTCAAAGAAAGGATCAAAGTAGTTATGACAAGGCTTAAGACATATAAGGTAATAACCATAATTTCAAGTGGTTTTATTTTTATGTCATAAGATCAATTATGAAAGCTTGATTTTTAACTTTTACATTATCTAAACAAAAAAAATGTTTTCTTTCTTATATAGAGATTTTTGGATCATGTTGACCCCGACATGCATGGTTTTGGTAGTAGTGGTGCTGCACAGATGCCACAGGGTCCTGATGCATGCCCTCGTAAAGATGTTAGGACACAGCTATTCAAATATCCACCTTCCACACCATTAGGTGGGAGCCATGACACGCACACCGAGGAAGTGACCACACAGTTAGGCTTTAGAGGTGGTGATGGAGATGAGGATGATGATTTGACCAAATATATGGTTGTTTTTCGTAAAGCAAGACGTGTGACCAGCACAAGGAACCTTAAGGGAACATTTATGGTCAATGAGGAAGGGCTTCCATTAAAGCAAGTTAAAATCCCAGGTAATTTTTAAAATTTTAATTGTTTCATGTGCTCTATGTAGACAAATATAAATAATCTAAATTATTGTTTTTAAATTAATAATCATATAATGTTTTTGCGTGTAGGGAATAACAATTTTTATAGGTCCTTGGAGAATAAGGCGTTGCTGATTTTTGGGCCTACCATACAGGAGAGGTGGAATTCCCAAAATTCCAACCTCAAAAAAAATTGATGGATTATCTTGAAAGCCTTTTTGCTGTAGACACATTTAATAAGACCTTGGCCACCACCGCAACTGGAAAATATTTAAAATATATGCGAGAAATACATAGGAATAATTTGAAACAATACGATAGGTATGAGCATCCTCTGATGATTATAGAGAGGGAGTGGAAGGCCCTCATTGAGGACGCAAAAGAGAATAAATTGATAGATGAAGGAAAAACACCCTCTTGTCCCAGAAGGTAAATTACAATTTCAATTCAATACCTTCAATTTGTTTTTAGATGTAAATAAAATTGTGGTATGTATTAACATACTTGAAACTTTTGATGATAGGTTGATTGACACGTCAAAGGAAACAAAATCAAGGCTTTCCAAATGTGGCCAACACAGGCTGGGCCAGGGTGACTACTTGAAGTTGCAGTCACAAATTGTAAGTACCCAAATATATTATTTGTATCGCCTTCAAACTTTTAGGTAATTGGAGTGAATAAAATTAAAAATACATACTTTTATGAAATGTAGGGTGATGAGTTTGGTACAGAAACCACGAAGAAAGACCTCCATCTTGGTTACAAGTAGGGATATAAAGTTGTAATTGAAAACCGAAAAAGATTAGGGAGGTTACCAAGAACCACTTTGTAGGATAAGGTAAATAAAATTCAATCCACTTTAACCTTTATTATTAATATAATAAAATCATGTTTGATATCATCGATAAATTTAATGTTTTACAACTTTGTTTTAATCAGGGGAGAAACACTGTCAACAAACACACTAGTATTGGAGAGCAGTGCATTGATAATGGTTTGCAACCAGAAGATGGTTCTACCGTGTAGTCCTATTCCCCGGGGGTGAAGCCCCATGATGGTGCTACGACCGAGCTAGCACATGACGGTAAGATGGCTGTATTTTAATCATATACTTAATAATTCCGTAGTTATACATTTTGTACTTGTATTTTTTTCACTTATACATTTATGATTGTCCTTATAAATTTTGTGGTTTCAATATAAGAGAATGTTTTACTTGAGGGTCATACAGTCGAAGAGGAGAACTCAGGGGAAACCATTTCAATGGTGCCAACCAATGCACTAGGTAAATAATGAAATTGCAGGTGTTTTTTTTAATATTACTGAACTAGTTCAATGATATTTAAAAACTAGCCATCTAAATTTTATATTTTTTTCTTTTGTAGGTGATGCATCATCACAACGGCCTCCATTACCCCATGAGTACCCCATGACTAGGCGTTCTCTATGTGAGAGGACACAATCACAATCACACTTTTAAGAGAACCCATAGAACAAAGACATAGATATTGATGAAATGCTTAGGAACTATAGAGCTAAGAAGAAGAGGTCGGCTAAAAGTACTAAATGATGATGTACATGAATATTTTAATAACTATTTAATATAAAATCTATTTTCTATGAAATTCTTTTTTTTACTTGTTGGGTCGCCAAAATTCCATTCTTTTACCAAACTTTTACTTCACTTTTCACCATATTCCACTTTCCTGCAGCCTTACATTAAGACCATTTTCATGATTACATATGCGTTTAGACCTATTATTTTCCCAAGAATTCATTTTATTTTGAGTGAGTTTATGATTAAATATTGGAAAAATTACATGTTTGCACTTATATATCAAAGTGGTATGAGTTCTATGATGTTTACAGGTGCATTTTAATACTCCAACGAAGTCATATGATGGAATAGAATAAAGCCTCTTTTCACATCAATTTCCATTCTCTAGTTTTTCGATGTAAAGTAGTGTATGAGTTATGGAATAGTTGTTACTTTTCTCTTAGGAAAATTGAGCTCACTCCAAATGGATCAAGGAAACATTTTGTTTAATTGTAAATAGTTGTGAATATTAGTATGAATATATGTTTGTTTTTGTTGTAAATATTTCAATAGATTTATATGTTGGGTATTGGAGAATTGAGAGTGATGTGTGGGGGGGCATAAGAGATCCCACCTTCACGTGGTTGTCCATGTTCAATAGATAATAATTTATTGGAGCTGTTTAATTTTGGAGCAAACCTCCCTCGATCCACCTGAGGAACAACATTGTCAATGTTGACTTCGTTGTTGCTACTTCAAATCAAGGGAGGCAGTTTGATCAAATATTAGAAGCGTGGCTCCAATAAATTATTCTCAAAACCAAGAGGAGCTCATTCAGGTATGTTCTGAAACTCTCGTAAAAATGCATCTTAGAGTAAATAATGCACTACAAGTATGACTAGTATTGATTTTGTAGATATTTATGGAGGTTGAATGATTTTGGCAGGTACTTTAAGATATTTCTTAGTCATTTGAGGGAAGCTCAAGACTAACAGAGGGTCATACAACTGAAGAGAAACATGCGGGGGAAACCATTCGAACTATACTCCTGACCAGTTCATCAGATCAAGTGTGATTGCTCCTTTAAACATAGTTTATATAGCCATCAATTCCAGTTATGTTTAATGTTTATGAATTGTTATGTGATTATTTATTAATGCAGGGTTTGCTATGTGATAATTTATTGAGATATATCATCTGTTTAGTACTTGTCATGTTCTCTCCTTGCATCTATTAATGGTAGATACAAGTCCATTTATATTGAGTGAAATAAACCTTGGCTTCCTGTAGGGATTGATGAAGTGTTAGTTCATGCATCTACTACTAGGGGTCCTCCTAGAATAAGGCCAAATGAACTGAGAAAAAATTCCATAAATAATGTTGTTGTACTATGCCTCCTTTTTTCAAGGCATTGATCCAGATCATGGAGCATGTATTATTATCATCCATCCTAATATAAAGATCATCTTATACTATGTTTGTTTCATATTTGTCTTGTCATATCCATTCCCATAGTTCCTCCTTTGAGTCATCCCATGGATACAACAACTTATTAGTGCTCTGTTTTGAGCCATAAAATAAAGGACTTTCATTTGACAAACTTCTACAAGTTTGCTCAAATTGCTTTCTGGATCACTTTAGGCTTATTTATTGGGCCTAGTTAAGTGTAAACAACTTGTTGTTTGTGTTTTCTTACTTGCTTCCCCCAATTTCCAACAATAATAAATAATTGGGTTTTAGGTTTCATGACACCCTTCTTCCATTATATAAGGTGTCACGAGTGAAATCGTTTTGGGCTTCCACCTAAACTTGGATTTCTCCTTTTGTGAACCAATTTTTGAAAAAAAAATTATGTCGGGTGATTTTTGCATGTTGATCATGAAAACCCAGAAAGTGCTTCAACGATTCAATTTTCCTCCTTTACGCAAAGTCACCCGGGGATGATAAGTCTCTGTATGAACACAAAGAGATAAAAAGGAATCAAATCATGGGGACATACAACCTCTCACTGGATATCCCTTTGTCTTAGCTTCATCCATCATTTCATAAAATCGAAATCGAAGGTATTACACTAAATATATCTCAATTTTAGTCCAAAACGTCAATTTTGGGAGTGGTGTAGAGAGCATTACAAATGTTAAGTTATCAAAAGGGTAAGGTCAATTTTCTTTGGAGGTGTTCTCCATATGTTTTCCGCATCCCACTCTTCCATGTCCTCCACACTCCACATTCTCCTTTCCCTCCACATCCATTTTCTCCACATTCCTTTTCTTCCACATCCCACTATTCCACATTCCTTTGCATTCCCTTACTCTCCCCTGCATTCTATATTCCTCCCTTTCCCACCTCCACATCCTCCCCACTAGTATGCATTTATGCATCCATGCAAACCTCCTCTACGCTCACTCCCCTCAACCTCCTCTCTACATGCCTATCTCCACTCACCACTGCATCACCCCTATCCCTCTTCCTCCACACCCATTTTTCCATGCGAGATGTAGAGGTGGCCTCCTCCATACCTCCACACTTGTTTTCCTCCAAATATGTTTTTATCTATCTTAAGTTTTTTTTCCCCTTCCCCTTACACACATCCCAAGACACCTTTCAGCAAAACACAAGCTAACATGTGTCACATCCAACCAAATCATGACATGTGGATTTATCCTTGCTGGACACTTCGCAAGTATGGTTGGTTAGTGGTGACTTAGCAATGACATGGCAAGGTTACTTGGCGGTGATATGGCAACCAAAAATTACAATAACAACAAGCTACATACGTTTTCCGTGGCTCAATCTCTTCTAATACACTATATACTAATAAGGAAGCACTCTTCTTTATAAACATCTCAATATGCCCTCCCAAAATGCATGTGGGATAATAGGGCGAATTTTAATCAATAACTCAGATTGCACAAGGAAACTAATCGACGATGGTTGAGTCTCCATATTTCAAAGGCCATGTATTGAGCTCCCGGTGTCGATATTGGGTAAACAAGAGCTCATTGGAAATCTAAGAAGGTGAATAACATATTGGTTGTAGTTTTAGGGATGAATGTTGCAATATTTTTCTGAAAAGTTCAAAGAACATTCTCTCTCTCTCTCTCTCTCTCTCTCTCTCTCTCTCTCTCTCTCTCTCT
>JZKD02S1719794.1:553953-576166 GCA_000966675.3 Picea glauca
GAGGGCCCATAGTGATAATAGTGGAGGTCATTCAATGTAAGGTGGACTAGGTCCACTATATTATTAAATAAGGCCCACTATGGTAGTTAGATATAGTAAATGTAAGAGGACTTCTAGAAGGTTCTACTTCTTAGGTGATGGTAGCACTATATAAAGGGGTTAAAACAATGTAATGAAACATGAAGAGAAGTATTGTATGTGGAGCGGTAGCTCAATAGGAGGATGCCCCCTCGAAGAGGCAAGTGAACAAGAGATGATCCCTTCCATAATAGGATCCATTGTACGGTGTTACCCTACCCTAAGGGTTTGATAGTAATAAAGAATATTTTGCATATTGTTCTTGTATATCTGTTGTGGTGCTTTTGTATTCAGTCTTTAGTTCTTAACACTTCCCCTTCGACTGGACGTCGTTTGAGCCGTGTTAACCCCGCGACTGAGCAGCAAAGTAAGCATCAAGGTGATCTGGCTAATGCGAAGTAGATCTCGTCAATATTACCAGATTATATCCTGCCTTTGACTCTAGTTGTTAACCACAACAACATCCCATGGGACTTCAAATACACTTTGATCACCATGTACATCCTGAAAGGAATACATGTAGTCGAGAGTCAGTTGGGACAGATCCCTCTATTAAAGAACAATGATTTCAAACTCGACAACAAAAAGAACTATTTGATTCTCACACCTCATAGATACTTGACAAAGACCACTGGGAAGAAGCCTCACCTAGTCTCCCATCCATGGATTAAGGAGCTGGCACAGTCCACGATACTTAACATGATGAAGATTTCCCATTTTGGTCGAAAACAGGAGGTTAACACTTGCGTTAAACACCTCTTGTTGTGCTACCATGGAGGATACCTATGACTCGACCGATGGATTATTGTGGATCCAACGCTGATCCACCTAATCACAGGATTAAGCATGAAGGGACCCGACCCTTAGTAGTTTTACCCAGGAAATACCTCGTATCGCTCCTTCTCACAACGCATCAAGGAGGCTTACGTCGAAGTCGAGAAGAGAAAGAGATGCTACAAGGTAGCCTCTATCCAGGATGCCATAGTGCACCTCACTTTCCAACTCATAGATGGAAAGCTCGTAAGAAAGAACTGCCCCACACAGGTCATCGGGTTTGTGGTGGACCTCGTAGGAAAATACATGGAGGGGATGTAGATTAATTGGGCAAGTTACCTCATCAATGAGCTCAAGAAAGACTATCGCGAAGCTCAAGATCAGGGATACGAGTTCCACTTTAGCTGGCTTCTCGTATTGATTTCATTTGTCACTTGGAAAATTCCAGAAGGAGCCACCTTCCCAAAGATTGAACCATCAGAGTCATTGGCTGCTAGGTTCTCAACCTTGTGGTACACCAATGACATGTCAAAGAAATGACAGTTGAATGATGTGTTCTATGCCTATTATCAACAACTGAATGTTTCCATTGAGTCGGTCCCGTGCATGACACCTCACACCTTGCACCAGTACAGATCGATAGCCAAGCTCCACATAGATTCACATTTTATCTATATCACTGTGCATAGAGATGAGAGTAAGGAGGAGCTACAATCTTATTACAAGATGACAGACGAAGACATGGAGAAGATAATGAAGGAATGGCCAGAGGAATTTCAGACACATGTCACTGATGTTGAACTCTCTGATGCTGACATTATAGGAAGCCCATTGGTCACCTGGTTCGAGCATGCAGGACAGTCCAGTGTGAAGAAGAAGAAGAAAAAGGAAGAAGTTCAGAATATAGAGACTGATGAGAAGGACAACGCTAAGAAGAAAATAGATCCGGCTCGCCCGTAGGAGGAGGAGGAGGAGATGAAGTAAATGGAGAAGGAGGAGGGGATGAAGGAGAAAAGCAAGGAGAAGGTGAAGCTACACCGCTGAAGGATCCCCCTTCTAAAACAGAAACATCGCAGAAGAGGAAGGTTTCTCTGCATAAACCTTCATCAAGAAAGAAGACCCGCGCTAGCAAGCCCCAACTAGAGGCCATGCTCATAGAGGATGATAGAAGTCTAGTCCATAGAGCAATGGAGGATGCGTCTGAAGATCTCATGCAGAGATATGGAGCGAAGCAGGAGGAGCTTTATGGAAGGGTCAAGAAGGAACTAAAGGAGATACAACAAGATATTCAATTGATCTACAGAGTACCTACTGTGCCTTCCTCATCGAAGACTGCATAATTGGGGGATGAGCCCGACCAATTGAGAAGATTAGTAGATGCAACAGAGGCTCAACTTCAGAAAGTTCAAGAAGAAAAGGAAAAGGCTACAGAAGCCTTGAAGCAAGAGAAAGAGGAAGTCTTAGAGAAAATACAAGTTTCAAGGTATTGTGTAACCACTTATGAAAATGAGAAAGATGAGTTTTGGGTGATGCTCGAGAAAGACAAAGTGAATATACAGAGAGAAAATGACCATCTACTTCCAGAGAAGATTGCGATCAAAGAAGCGGTGAGAAAATCACTTTGCTCTGTGCTAGGCTTGGCACAAGAGGAACATGAGTCAGTCGAGGTTCAAGTGGTGAAGCTTGTTGAGGCCATCCAATAGCTTCAAGCCAGGATAATGGAGTTGGATATTCAAGCAGTATCGAGCACTCCACAGGAAGTGCATGATCAGAGGGAGGAAGTCACTAAGAATGTAGTTGGAAGAATCAGGGCCCTTGCTTTAGACTGCAAGCAGTTGAGCGACAGAAGTGCACAGACTTATGAATGCCTCACAGAAGATCCAGAGCTAAGGAAATCGGAAGTGTAGTTACAGGAAGCACAACAGTAGGAACTGTCAGTACAGGTGCAGATGAAGCTACTCATTGCAGTAGAAATAATGAAAATATCTCAGGAACAACGCGTGGTACATCAACATATTACTTCCATCCAAGGCAAGGTAATGGAAGTCACATAGAAGCTGCAACCTGTGCAGGATGAAGCCTGCAAGGTGTTTGAAGAGATTGAAGGACAAGGCTCACAACTGGACCAAGTGGTTGCGATAGTGGAACAATGACTGGAAGGGCCCGTTATAGAACAGATGATCCAAGAAATCACTGAGTAGGAGGCTCAGGAAAAGAAGCAAGTCAAGGCCGCTCGAGTGAATCTTGAGGATTTTGAAGCAGTGTTTCCTAGACCTGAGTGACTTAGGACGAGTCATAAGTGAGTGTTGGGGGCTTGTTGGCCCTTGGCCAATTTTTGAGGAAATCTTGGTCAGGTTTGACCACTTTTTGGACTTCGACGCAGTGATCGAGGAAAGAGCGCCTAGGTGGAGCTGAGATCATAGATCTCACTTGTTTTGTGGGCTTTGTGGACCCAACAAGGGGTTCTTAGGGTTTTGTAATGGGTTATGGGATGTTGACCCATGGGTTTACCCATCATTAGGCCTTATTTTAAAAGTATAAATAAATGTAAGTATGTATTGTAAGCAGAGAGAAAAATCTATGTAATAGACTTAGAGAGAAAAGTCTAAGTGGCTATGTGCAAGTAAGTCTGTGTGCTTTGTGCAGCAGAATGTGTATGTAAGGCTTTGTGCTCGATAGAGGAGTTGGCTCTTTGCCTTGACCTAATTTTGGGAAGGAGGATTTGGTGCTTAGTGCGCAGATCTGTTGTCCTCTGCAAAGCTTGGCTCTGTGTCTTAGTGCACAGGAGCAGATGAATGTAAGAGACTAAAGAATAATAGAGAAGAAGAAGTAGTTGGTGGACGTAGCCCCACACTGGGGTGAACCACATATATATTGTGTCTTTTGGTTGCTTTGTTCTTTGTTGTTTATATTATGAATTTGATTTATGTATGTTAGATAGATCTATAGATTCTTAGTGCTTCACATGTGTTAAGGATGAATGAATGTTAGAGCTAACTCTGTGCTGTGTGATAAGTGGTTGAAGTACTTAATATTTATTGTTACTGTGCAGATATACCTTAGGGCTTATTTTGCGATGTGAATGAAGCTAATAAACTAATGCATATCATATTCTAAGTGTTATTAAAGTACTTTGCGAAGTGTTATAATTACAGATCTGTGTCCCATCTTGGTTAAAGACACCTGAGTCCTGTAACCCCCTTGCCTCTACTTCGGGTGAGACTTTGCTTGCTTCGCAGGTGTTGCCGAAAGGTCTGGTAGTTAGGGTTTTTTTTGGTGTGATTTTGAAGAGTTGAAACCTGGGTCTACCCCTGTGCCAACAAGAACATGATTCAAATAGAAAACAAGTATATGGAGGCAAAAGAACCAAAAACAATTTTTCAATAAAATTGTTTGCACTAAAAAAGACAACACCTCATCAGAAGAAGATGAAGGCACTGAAGGTGATACATAAAGGGTTATATTCATGGAAATATAAAAATCCTATAAAGAAGGCACCAAAGAAGAATATGAAGAGGAAAAAGTTGACTACAAAGAAGAACCATTGAGCGCTATAGAATTTATAAAAATGGAAAAGAAGAAAAACAAGTCACTACATGCGGAACTAAAAAGAAAAGAGGAAACTAAAAATTCCAACTTTGATGAACTAGAGAACATGATCACTAAATTAAAAATTCAAGTTGAAGAAGAAAAAATATTTCATGAATCACTCAAATAATGGTTAGAAGAAAGAGACAGGATCATTGGAAATTTGGAAGAAAATATTGTCACATTGAGAAAATATCTTCAAAAGAAAAACATGTAGAATAGATCTAAAGTTTTGGATAACATTATTAATAGTCAAAGGCCACATCATGAAAAATATGGACTAGGGTACAATCAGACAGAAAAGGGACCAAGTTCCAAAATATAAGATCAAGAAACCCAACCAAGAAGCTACGCATAAACAATCAAAGGAGATAAGAAGTTTCACAAGGAAGATCACAGAGACACTCCTCCACTCAAAAGATTTAGATTCCATAATCAATGATAGTCAGAGATAAGAAGGCCTCAAGAAGAAGTAGGGTTCATAAGAGTAACTCGTTTTAGAAGATCTACAACTCCCAGGTATCAAACTATGTTTCTTGGTTTATGTTATTCATGTAATTATTTTGGACATAAGGTTGTAAATTACATAGAAAATAGAAGAAATAGAAACAACTATGAAATTCATGTGGAAAATGGTTATCCAAGAAGGCCTAGTGAAACATAGAGAATAAGCTACAATAGGCTTGAATCCTTGGGCATTGGAATGAAATGATACAAGTGCAACAACTTCAGACACATGGACAAATATTGTAGAATGGCAGTTCCTCCAAGAGAATCACCATAGAATATTAACAGTCATAGACAGGAACCTCAACAAAGAATATGGATAAGAAAACAAAAGCAGTATAACAATGAATAATGCAAACTCGCTCTACAATATAAACACAAGAAACATGGTTGGTATGTTGAAAATGGTTGCTCAAAGAACATGAAAGGTGATGCAGACATGTTTCTAACCTTGAGAAAGGAAAGAAATGGATCAGTCTCCTTTGTAAACAACGACTCAGCTAGAATTATTGGAAGAGGCACAGTCAAAATTGGAAATAAGGATACAAAGACAAAGAATGTTCTACTAGTGGAAGATATGAAACACAATATTTTGAGTGTAAGTCAATCGTGTGACCAAGGTCACCAACTTGTGTTTGATTCACAGAAATGTGAGATAATAAAAGCAGATTCAGGTAGAGTGGTGGGGACAACTATGAGAACTTCAAGCAACATATACATGCTAAGTGAAATTGGAAAGGAAAAGTGTTGTTTAGGAAAGAAAGACGAAGTTTGGTTATGTCACAGACGAATGGGTCACATGAATTTTGATAATCTTGTCAATGTCAGGAGAAAGGAAGCAGTCAAAGGAATTCCCCAAATCGTGAAGCCAACAAGCATATTATGCAAGTATTGTCAACAAGCAAAGCAAACAAATACCAAGTTCAAAACAAAGGAATACTCCACAACAAGACTGTTGGAAATTGTGCATAGTGATCTAGTTGGACCAACTAGAACAAAAGGTTTGAAAGGTGAGAAATATTTTATGCTATTAATTGATGATTTTACAAGAATGACGACAGTTTGTTTTTTCAGGAAGAAGTCAGAGGCATTTGATAACTTCGAAGTGTACAAGGAGATGGTTGAAAATGAAACTAATTCAAAAATTAAATGCTCAATATCAGACAATGGAGGAGAGTTTACTTCAAAAGAATTCATGGAATTCTTCAGTAAGCATGGGATAAAGAGGAAATTATCCATTGCCAAGACACCACAACAAAATGGAGCCATTGAAAGAAAGAACATGACAATACAAGAAATGGCTCCAATTATGTTAATGGATTCCAAGTTGACAGATATATTTTGGGCACAGGCAATGCATACAACATTTGACATTCAAAACAAAGGAATTATCAGAAACAATAGTGATAAAACTTCGTATGAGCTATGGAAAGGAAGACCAATGAATGTGAGTCATTTCAAAGTGTTTGGAAGCAAATGCTACATTAAAAGAGAAGATGGTAGAATGGGAAAGTTTGATTCTTGTGTTGACAAGGGTATACTTGTTGGGTACTCGAGTACAAGGAAAGCATACAAATGCTTAAATGTAAGGCTCAACAAAATTGTGGAAAGTATCAATGTGACTTTTGATGAGACAGGTGGACGTAGAATAAATGAAGAAGAAAATAATTCAATAGAATAGGTTCACGAAGAAGAAGCAAAGGAAGAATAAGTAGCATAAGTGGAAGATGAAGAAGAGTAGTTAGAAGAAGAAGAGAAAGAACAAAAAGATCTTCAGGTACCTCCAAAGACACCTAGAAAACAAATACAAAAGAATCATCCATCATATCATATTATCGGGAACAAAGACAAAGGAGTTGAGACTAGAAGAAGAATTCGTTCACCAGAACAGCTTCACCTAACAATCTTATATTCAATTGAGCCAAGTAGTTTTGAAGAAGCCATCAAGGATGAATTCTGAATAAAATCCATGTATGAAGAGTTGGATCAGATAGACAAGAATGACTGTTGGGAATTGGTTCCATGTCCAAGGTAAAAGAATGTGATCAATACAAAGTCAGTCTTCAAAGATAAATTGAATGAATATGGATAGGTTATGAGTAACAAAGATAGATTGGTATGTAAAGGATACACACAGGTTGAAGGTGTTGAATTTGAAAAGACATTTTCTCTAGTTGCCATAATTGAAGAAATCAGATTGATCCTAGCTTATGCATGCTCCAAGAATATTAAAGTGTATTAGATGGACATGAAATCAACCTTTCTGAATGGGGAACTAGAAGAAGAGTTCTACATTGAGAAACCATAAGGATTTCAATTATTAGAGAATGAAAATTATGTTTGCAGGTTGAAGAAGGCCTTGTATGGTCTCAAACAGGCCCCCAGAGCATCGTACTCTAGACTGGATAGATATTTACAATAGCAAGGGTTCAATAAAAGAAATGAAAGCAACAACCTCCACATCAAGGTAACTCAAGATAGTATTTTATTAATTGAATTTTATATTGATGATATTATTTTTGGAAATGATGATGACATGATGAGGCAAAAAATTGCAAAGGATGTGCAGAATGAATTTGAAATGTCATTACTTGGAGAACTATCCTTCTTTTTGGGTCTTCAGATATGTCAAAGCAACCAAGGCATTTTTATTTCTCAAACCAAGTATATGAGAGAAATGCTAAAGAGGTTCGGAATGGAAGATTGAAAACCAATCAATACTCCTATGTAAACCAGTTGCAAGTTAACTAAAGATGATGATTCAAAGTCTACATATCATAGGAAGTATATGTCAATGATTGGCAACTTATTTTCTGTGACAACATCCAGGCCAGATGTAATGTAGGAAGTTGGATAAGTGGAATGATTTCAAGCAACATGAAAGGAATCACATGTTATAGCAGTAAAGAGGATATTCAGATATCTCAAGGGTACAAAAGAGTTTGGATTATGGTATCCAAAATGAAAATATCTATCACTTATTGCCTACACAGATGCAGATTGGGACGATTGCATTAATGACTGGAGAAGTACAAGTGGAGCAATGTTATACTTGGGTGAGTGTTTGGTATCTTGGATAAGCAAGAAAAAATCATCAATATCTTTGTCTACAACCGAAGCAGAGTATATTGTAGCAACAACATGTTGTACATAGGTTCTATGAATGAAACAAACTTTGACAGATATATAGGTTGGGTATGATGATCCCATTCTGATATATTCTAACAATACAAGTGCCATCAGTATCTCAAAGAATCAAGTGATGCACTCCAATACGAAGCACATTCCAATCAAGTATCACTTTTTACGGGAACAGGTTGCAGAAAAGAACATTTTAGTTGAGTATGTTGGGACCAAAGAATAGATTGCAAACATCTTTTCAAAACCTCTTCCAAGAATCCTTTGAGTATTTTTGTCAGAAACTTGGCATAGTTTCTGCCCCACAATGAATTTTGAATGCTATTCTTATATGTCTTATATTTACACGAGAAGCACCATAAAGAGGAGAGTTAAGTCAGGGGGAGGAACCCTATGGACAGTTCAGATAGAGGGAGCAGGCCCGATAGGAAATTAACTTTGCCATTGATGTCAAAGGGGGAAATATTTCTCATATGCATGGATATAGAGTTATATGCTTGGAGAGAGAGCATAGAGGAATGTTTCCAGGGGGAGTGATGGTCACATGGGGAGCATGAGTGATATTACTCCAGAGTTGCATCAGATTGTTGCCATCAATGCCAAAGGGGGATATTGTTGATTAATTGGGTTGGTTTTCATTGATGTCAACCCCTGAAGGAAGTCCAGTAGCAAATTCCGATAGCCCCAACAATATGGTTAAGGGAATCAAGTGTGTTTCATGTATAATGGTATGAGGATCTGTATATTTTCATGTAAGACTATTCTAGATGGATAGTACATGTCATGCCATTTCCGATGATATGTGGAACATCATATAACTCCTCACACTTAGAGAGTTATTGCTATATGAAGTTGGAGAACCCTCACGAGTTATCTAGAATCCCCTAGAAAGTCAAAGAAGTCAAATTATTCTAGAAACTCATAGAAGAATTTGACTAGTAAAAGTGGGTGAAACTAGGAGTTAATCATGGTTTAAGTTGTTGCAAATAAGAAAATAATTAAAAATAAATTAGTTGCAACTAAAAGTTGAGAGTTTACTATTTGTGAATAAAGTGGTTGTAAGTGGACAAGTGGTTAGAAGTGGGTTAGCCCTAAAAGAAGGAAGTTGGGTAAATTTAGTTAGAAGGTAACCCCTTGAGGAAGCCACTTGGGGCTCCTATTTGCACCTAATGAGCACAATGAATATCTATTATTTTTGAAAATTTTACTGCAGGTATTCATTGATACATATGAAATTACGCAAGTTTGAGGTAGAAAATGAGGGTTGATGATGATAGTTTTGGAATTGTAGAAAATACTGAAAAAACCCTAGCTTTTGAGGTGTACACAAGTTGCAGTGGAAGAAGGCGCGTACATACATGGGATAAAGGAGAACATGGCACGTACATACACAGGTTGAAGAAGAATAGGGTGTGTATAGTTGGGAAAAGCCATGAAAGCTTGAGGAGATGAAGATGCCATATCTCTAGAGTTTGAAAGCAAGCTCCCAAGAAGGTCTACAATGATCAGGTACAACAGATCTATCTATAGGTTCAAAAGGTATATCTTATTTTTGTGTGTGGTTGCATATTGTTGTCTACATGAGATATGGTTATGGAGGTTTGAGGATTTTCCCTAGAGAAGCTATCGGTTGTATGGCACTTACAATATAAGCCAAATCTACATAAGTATAGTGTTGGTATATATGATATTTATTATTGGTACATCTTGTTAGTGTTGAGGCATATCTTGTTTTGAGGTACATGGTTGAGGGATTTTGGTTGTGAAGTGGTTGCGAAGTTGTTTGTGTAGTGTGAGGCTACATATCAGTAAGGGTTTGATATCTAGTCCATGTGAGGGTTATTATACTTGATCATGATTGTATACACATGTATGGCCCATGAATAGAGAAGCATAGATGCACTTGGTTAAGGGATATGCATGATGATGTATGCATAGGGAAGAACTACAGATTGGACATAGTGACATGTTACAAGTTGATGTGACAGAGGAAAAAAAGAGACTTAGTTTTAGAAAGGTGAAAACCATAGCTTTATAAAGGTGTACACATGCTTCAGTATACACAAGACACATACATACGCAGGTTGTAGTATAGACAGGTCAAGTACATACACGAGATGTAACATATACAGGTTGTGTACCTGCTAGTTTTGGTTAGTACAGGATGATTACTGGTACAGGTTGGTCACAATTTATTGGTACATGTTGGTTACAGGTTGTTGGCATAGATTGGTACAGGTTTATAGTGGTATATCTCGTAGTGACAGTGTGGCAATGGTTTCATAATCTATTTAGCACTTATACTTTAGGGCGGTTGAACAAGGCAAGGATAGGTGGTTGTAGCTGGAGAACATAGGGGGTTGGAGCCATAGAATTGGGGAGTTGGTGCTTCCCTTAGGTTGTAGCCTGAAAATGTAGGGGGTTGGAGCCTCCTTCCAGTTGTAGTTGGAAAACAGAGGAAGTTGGTTCTTCCAATGAATGTAATTTTTAAAAACATATAAGAAAAATAATTCCATGGTTTTCTATCACATTGGGTTTCCACGTAAAAATATTGGTGTACTGTGTATGTGTGTGATTTCTCATTGTTCATGGTGTATTTATTCTTCTCTTATTGAATGATATTGGTAAATAAATCATAAAGATAAATATCACTTATATATTGTGGTTAAAAAGGATTCAATTTCTCTATTACTAATTCACCCCCCTCTCTGTAATCCAAAAAATGCTATAAGAGTAGGTTCCTTCAGGAATCAGTTTAACCACTATAAGGTAGATCATGGAGAGAAATAGTATTATAATACCATAGTTTGATGGACATAACTATGCATTATGGAGTAGAAGGATGGAAACATATGTATAGGCACATGTATTTGAGATTTGGAAATCAATAGTAGATGGATATAAATAACCGTCCATTCCTCCAATAAATGAAAATGGAAGGAATCTCATTCTAAATAATTTGAAAGCCAAAAAATCTATCCTGAATATTTTGGTTGATTCAGTATATGTCAAAGTTATGCATTGCAGCTCAACAAAAGAGATTTGGGACAAACTTCAGAATGTTTATGAAGGAGACACAAAAGTCAAAGCAACAAAGCTTCAAACTTACATAGGTCAATTTGAACAATTGAAGATTAAGGAACATGAAAATATTGCAGCCTTCTTTTTACGAGTTGATGAAATAGTGAATGCAATTGGAGGATTGGGAGAAGAATTTAATGAATCTATAATTGTTAAAAAAATGCTAAGATCTCTTCTAGCGAGATTTGATCCTAATATCTCATCACTAGAAGAAAGAACATATCTGGATTTAATAAGCATGGATGAGCTACATGGAATATTCACAGCCTATGAAATGAGAACCGAACAGGGAAATCCAGTCACAAAACAAGCAACATTCAAAGTGTCCAAGAAGTCAAAGCAAAAGGGAAAGAAAAAGGCAAAGTCAGATAGAAACATAAGTGACATCTCATAAGATTATTAAGAAATAGCCAACTTTGTTAGAAGACTGAAAAAGGGAACCAACGACAAATACATAGGTAAGCTTCCATTGATTTGTTTTAATTGTGATGGTATTGGTAATTTCACTAAAAAATGTCCCCATAAGAAAAATAAAAGAAATGAAGAAGATGACTAAAATAGAAAACAAGTATACAAAGGCAAAAGAACCAAAAATAAAATTTTCAAGAACAACTTTTGCACTAAGGAAGACAACACCTCATCAGAGGAAGATGAAGGTAGTGAAAGTGATACAAAAAGGAAATAGAAAATTATGATGAAGAAGGCACCGAAGAAGAATATGAAGAGGTAGAAGTTGACTACAAAGAAGAATTGTTGAGTTCTATAGAAGTTATAAAAAGGGAAAAGAAGAAAAACAAGTCACTACAGGCGGAACTAAAAAGAAAAGAGGAACATCAAAATTCCAACTCTGAAGAACTAGAGAAGATGATCACTAAATTAAAAACTCAAGTTGAATAATACAAAAGAATTGAAGAAGCACTCAAAGAATGGTTAGAATTAAGAGAGAACACTGATGGAAAAATCCGAGGCATCCATCGAAATATGGAATGGAAAAGTCCAATCAGGCCCTCGCAAGAAACATTTTTTCAGATCTGTAAGAAAAGTTTTGGCATTTGTCAGTCCATATAAATTTCATGTCCTTCGAAAGTAATGCAAATAGAGGAGATGGAATCCTAGAATATTTTTTCGATGAAACAACGATAATAACCAGTTTTTCCCAAAAGACTTTGCACCTCTTTTTCTGATTTTGGAGGAGGAATTTTTAATATTACCTCAACTTTGGTCAGATCCACCTGTATCCTTGCAGATGAAATATAATGACCAAGTAAAACTCCCTCATCCATCATAATGTGGAACTTTTCTGTGCTTAGAGAGATATGAGTTTTTTTGTAGCGTTTCAACACTTTTTCAAGGTTAGCCAGAGTGACATCAAATGTATCGCAATATGTCATAAAATCATCCATGTAAATATTAAGAGAGTCATTAACCATATCCACAAACATTTCCAATACAACTCGCTGAAAAGTAGCGGGTACGTTACAAAGTAAAAAAGGAAGGGCTCAACATGAAAACATACCCAAGGGACACGTAGAGGTAGTTTTGTCCTGATCCTTAGGAGCTAGTTGGATTTCGTTGTATCCGTTGAACCCATCAATAAATAAAAAAAAAATTCTTGCCTGACATGGCATCAAGGACTTGGTTAATAAAAGATAGCGGAAAATGGTCCTTTTGGGTGGATTTGTTCAACTCAGTCTATAGTCAATGCAGATTCTCCATTTTCCATTTTTCTCATGTACAATGACCAACAAGGATACTCACTGACTATCTGAGATTGGGTAGATGAATTTTTCATTCAACATTTTTTGCAATTCTTCTTTTACAATGTCTTTTAGGGTTGGGTTCATTCTACGTTGCGGCTGGTGAATAGGCCGACAATCTTATTTTATATAGATGTTGTGGGTACATATATCGGGGTGAATTCCCTTCATGTCTGTGTAATCCCACGCAAAGGCCTCCTTATTTTCTTCTAACAATTGAACCAACCTTTCTTTTTATGAGGGAGATAGGTTTGGATTAATATTTAAGGTTTTTCTAGTCTTGATTTCAATTGGGACACTTTTACGGTTTGGTGTTGTAGGTATTAGTTCTAAAGAGAAATCATCAAGAAGAATTTCTTGGTCAAGTTTATTCATTATAGTGTCTAAAATATGGCATGTTGGTTCAGTAACGAATGGGGGGTGGCTGATAAAGAAGGTGATAGTGTTGTCCATTGTCTCATTCTTGAAGTAGAGAGCCTTACCGAGTGTGAGGATTGGTTGTACTCCCCCCTCCTTTGGTTCAAATTCATCCCACAAGGGTTTTTCATGGTCCACACTTGGTTTGGAAGGGGGGTAGAGGACAAGATTCTTGGTATCCTTTCCATCAAAAATCATCATAAACCCTTATCTGCAGCTAATAAATGTGTCATGCATAGCCATCCATAGTTTTCTTATGATCAGGGGGTGTCCTCCTAGATGGGTTTTAGGATGCAATACTAAAAAGGTAGCTGGGTATTCCCAGAAGTCTACGAATATGAAAATATCTTCTAGAACACCTTCTGGTTGTATTTTAGATCGATCAATGAGTTCCAACACAATGGGAGTGGGTCTTATTTTGGTAATTCCCAACATTTCTGCAGTTTCTTTGTTTATATATTTATCGCAACACCCAAATTGATGAGGGTATTGGGGATGCTCATTTTTCCGATCTGGACGATTACTGTTGGGTTCCCAGGTTCATCATATTTTACGAGTGTGATTTTTCCCAAAATTAATTCTGACATTTTTCTTACTACCTGAACTGTGGGTGGATCCATGGGTTTCCTACCGATCTTTTTAATGCACAAGTCCCTCACTGTTTTGGTATGTATTAGGACATCTTTAATATCTTGTAGAAATGGGATTTTGACACACAAGATTTTCAATTCTCCAAGGAAGTCAAAATCAGGTTGAGGAATGATTCTAGGCACTACTAATCTTTCTGGTTATGGGGCAGTTTCAACAGTGGTAGGAATAACATTCTACATTTTAGCTCGTTTATTGGGAGTTTCAACATAGGTTTGTTTAGTGTGTTGATTCTTGGATTTCTTACAAGTTGGGATTGTTTCTCTGTGTGAATCTGTTTCTACATGTTCTGTGATTACAGGTGATGTTTCTTGGTTTATTATTCTCCCATATCTTAATTGTACATTGTTACATTTGATAGGAGATATGAAATATGTGGGAAAAGTGGGTGTTTAAATTTGTTGAACCGCCTTATTGTTTGGTTTTGTGTTAGGTTGGATAGGAAGTTGGGGGCATAATGGAGGATTGCTTGGTAGTACCCTGGATGAGAGTGGCAATGGTTGTTGTTGTATGGGAAGTTGGATTTGTCTAGGAAACTTCCCTCCTAAAAAAGGAGAACCCCGCCATCCTTGGGACCATGGGACAATTTGATTTGGATATTGCATCCAGGGTGTGGGGTATTTTACTTGGGGTGGATTGGGAATTTTCCATAGGGCTGAAGGGTATTGGATCTCTTGTGGAATTTGCGGATTATACATATGATTCCAAGTATTGAAAGATGAATATGGGTCTTGAATCATACATGGTAAACGTGTATGCCATGAATTCTTGGAGATAAAATATGCCTACTCAGTTTCTTCTCTCGATCCCCAGAATACTGCTTTCAGTCCTAGCAATGATGGGAAAATTTTTGTTGGGTCGTCTAGTTCACAAATACCACAAACCTCCACACTGTCAAGTGGGCATTCCTTACAAGGATCCTTATCTCTACATTTAGGACAAAATATTGCAAATGCCTTTTCTGCTTCAAATTGACTTTGTTTTACCTGCAAGACATCCAATTGTGTATTTAAAGAGATAAGGATGTTAGTTTTAAAATTTTCAAACAAATTACCAATTTTTTCCCTTGTTACTCCACAGTTGGCTGAGTTTTGTATTTTGGCAGAGGCATCCCATGCTTGGGTTTTGTTCTTTGATGATACTCTTGAACTCCTTAGAAAGAGAGAAATGATTTCATCATAGGGTTCCTTTGATATGTCTCCTTCACCCATTAAATTCAACATATCTAGGAAGTCATCTCTCATCCCCTAGATCAATTTTTTTTTTCAAAATAACCTTGTCCAGATCACTGTGTTTGGACCTATAAAAGTTATATTGGAAGCACTCAACATAGTCTTCCAATATTTCTTCTTCCTTCTGGGACATTTTGAAGATTTCCTCTCTCTGGTCTCTTGTCCTACATTAGTCTTGATATTTTCCTAAGAATATTTGTTTCATATTGTCCCAAGAACTTACAAAGTCAACACCAAGGCCCATAAATCATCTTAACATAGCTCCTTCAAAGTAGTAGGGAATATTTTCATCTTATGAGCATTCGAAGTATAGTCATAATTTGAACACATAACATCAAATTCGAACATGAAGGTATCTGGATCCTCGCTGGCCAAGCCATGAAAATTCAGAAGGGAAGAGAGGGGGATATTTTTCATTGGTGCTTGTATAGGAATATCCCCAATTGGGAATTCAAAGGTGGAGACTGTGTTATCTACATTTTCATTCGCCATATTTTTCTACCAAAAAATGCGAAGTTTTTTCCAATCAGGTTTGGGAATATCCTCTAGTTGTGGCAAATATTCTAATGACTACTTAGGGTGTTATGAAACACTTCCTTGGTATGAAAGATGGTTGTCAATGGGATGATTGGCATCTAGCATTGAGTTTAGGTACTCCTGATTTTGTTCTCCTATGTCCTTTAGGCCTTCTGCCAAATATTGATATTATGCTTATGCTACTACTACAGATGATCCACCATGAACAAAAGACTCAGAATCAACCCTTTTCCAGGGTTTGTTCTTTTGAGAACCTAGCCCTGAAATAGAGGATTCTTCCTTGGAAATTATTTTTTGGATAAATGTCACCCATCCTTGATCCTGATTTCTTTTTCCACCATGGCCCCTTCTACCTGTGGGTTTAGTATTTTTGACGACACCACATTATTATCCTACTTTATTCATGCACCCAACATATCTTGAAATACATCAAGACAATTTTAGGTATACTCTTGCACCTTTAATAACCTCCCCGACATTGACGCCAAAATATTAATGTATTTAATTGCCTTATTAAAAAATCCAATACATTTAATTGTCAACCCAGGGTTCGTTTTATTATTGCAAGGTTATCATGCAAAATATATGCAAGAAACAACTCCTAGATAGAACTATCCTGAACTTTGAAAAAAAAATCTCACCAGTCAAACGTACATTATATATTGCTAAAAGAAAACACCCTTATAGATCACACTTACTGAATAAATCACTCAGTTGTATTGAAAATCACCAGTACTCTTAATCTACAACATACCCAAACTATTGAAACATAAAACCTCACTCCTACAATTGAAATCCTATTGAGACCAAGCATACTGCTGGAAATAAAACTACTTCCATAATGGTATTGAATTGAGAATACATCGTGGAAAAGGAAATCACACTTATATTGAAATGAAACAAATTGTTGTAAATGAAATCACAATTGCATGGAAACAAAACACACTAATGTAAATAAAATCACTCTTGCATTGAATGTAACACACTAATATAAATAAAATCAAACCTCACTTGCATTGGGATGAAAACACACTGTTGTAAATGAAATCACTATTGCATTGAATGTAACACAATGTTGTAAATGAACTCAAACCTCACTTGCATTGAAATGAAAATACATGGTTGTAAATCAAATCAATCCTCACTTGCTGAAATAGAAAGCATGCTTGCATAAATGAAATAAACCACTATTGCTGAAAAAGGGAAATCGCTGCTTAAAAGGAAACAAACCACACTTTTGTGGAAGAATAAATCAGACCAAACTTTATTGAAAATGAAATGGGTTCACTCTCTATAAAAGAAGTATTTCATCTAACTGGAAAGAAGCACAACTTACTTATAAGAAATAAATTAACAAGAAGTTGATGATTCATAGAATGGAGATCGTTTACAAAATTTTGAGTCTAGCTAACTTTATAACATAATTAACCCCAATCAATCTAACACAAAATATCTGTAACATGAATAATCTTTCAAACTGAAAGAACTTCACAATACAATCTGAGTAACAATACTCTGCACTGACACACAAGGAGACTCATAATATAATAATGAACAACGGTAAAAAAAAATATCTGAAACAAACTACAACAATCACTCTTAATATAAATCTACCTAATAATACAGTAAAAATGACCCTCCTAAAGAGGAGGGCCCTTCCTCTTTAGCAGGGGTTGGAAAAGATACATAAACTACAACTTAATTGCACATCAAAATGGAATCACAAAATTGCTGAAATTTTATTAATCCAACTCAAGAAGTACATGTATGAATGCTGTTTTTCATTGACCGGACTGATTGATCTCCAAAACTAGACTAGTTTGGGAGCGAAAATGCTATGCTTTTTAAATATCCCTCCTCTAAACTAATCTTGGAAAATTAACAATTATGAAAAACCTTGAGAATATTTTGATTCTCAAGCTATTCAATACAATCTTAACTGGGAAGATATTTGATATTCCTTATAACTAGTCATAACTAATCATGACTAATTATAGATCTCACCCACTGAACTATCCTATAATTTGGGCTAAAATAACAGATTTATGACAAATACAATATCCGTGACTTGGAAAATATCCATGTCATCAAGATGACAAGTCATTACCACAAGGGCATGTATATTGACGACTTGATCAACATCAGTATGAATGATCCTCAAATAACATTGTCGACCTACTGGTAGTAACGAAAGTTGAGATTAACAAAAATTCTAAGTAACAACACCTTGGAGTAACAACACCTCAGAGCAACAACACCTCAGCGTAACAACACATGTAGCATATAATTATCCTGTAGGGAATTCTTAGTACCTTGTTAATAAATACCCAAAACAACTATTTTCCTTCTCGAATGAAAGAAAAACTTAATGAATTGAGGCATCATAGAGACTTCGCATACCTGGAAAAAAGGACAAGATTTTGGACCGTAATAGTTATGAAAAGAACATGGATCATATAAGAAAAGAGGATGAAGTAATAATAAAAGGGTGGCAAAAAGGTGTCAATTTATCAACCCAACAAACACCATCATTCTCCACTGTCCCGGGTGTCCATCCCAGGGTGAGTCATGACATTCCTTCATGAGTTCCCTCCTGAGGTTGGACAACTTAGGGATGTAGATTCGCTCCTCAAATCACAACAGTCCATTGCGTAGACAAAAATTCCATGTTTTGTTTTCCTTCACCTGCTTCATTATGTTCTTTGTTGTTTGATCATGCTCTAAACCTTCCTTGATCTATTCGTGCAACTCTTCCAAGAGATGAATTTGATTTTCCCCTGATGTAGGAAACTCATCTTCCTCCTCTAGGACAACTCTTTGTGCCTTTATTATCAAGCAATCCATGACAACGTTCAATTTTCCTGGCCTATGTTCAATGGTCATGTCAAATTCTATGAGGAAGTATTTCCACGTTGCTTACTTGGGTGATAACTTTGGTTGCATTGTGAAGTAACTTGTCGTAACATTTTCTGTCTTCACGAGAAATGACTTTCCCAGCAGTTAGTGTCTCCAATTCTGCAAACAATGTAATATTGTATCCATCTCCTTCTCATGAACAAGGTATCTCCATTCGCGATATTGGAGATTTTTCTATCAAAGAAATCCATATGTCCCTCCTGCATTAAAACTCCTCTAATGGAAAAGTATGATGCATCTGTCTACACTTCAAGTGAAATTTCTCAAAGTCGGGTAGCTTCAACATGGGAGCAGTGACAATTCTATGTTTTAGCTCCTCAAACGCAGACTTGCTCCTCTCAGTCCACTTCCATGCCTTCTTTTTTTCAACAAGTTAGTTAGCGGTGCAACAATATTGGAGTAGCCTTCTACAAACATACGATAGTAGTTGGATAGTCCAAGGAATATTCTCACATCATGAATTGCCTACGAATCTTCCCAAACTTTGATTTCTTTGACCTTTGCAGGGTCCATGTGAATGCATCCTTTACCGATTCGATTCCTCAAGAATGATATCTTAGTCTTTCCAAAAAAACACTTGGACTTCTTCAAGAATAACTAGTTCTATTGCATTGCCTCAAATTCTCGTGCTAAATGATTCTTTCGCCCCTCCATACTTTCATTGTACACTATGATGTCATCTAAATACACCACAACGAACTTGTCCAAAAACGATTGCAACACATCATTCATCAATGTGAAAAAGGTTGCAGGAGCGTTGCACAACCCAAAAGGCATCACTAGGAACTCAAATCTCTCGTACCTCATCATCATGGTTGTCTTTGCTTCATCTCCTTTTGCAATTCACACCTGATAATACCTGTCAGCGATAATTTTTGTCTTGGGCTCGAGAGAATTCGGGTCTGCAAGTTACACGAGAAGCACCTGAGCGCAGCATGGAAAAGTCTCGTCTTTCGACTTCCGATCAAGTGAGTGGGAAAAGTATGTTGTCAATGGCCAGGATCCATGTATAGAGCAAATCAACGATCGACGGGTAATCGTGGTTAGCGGAGTTGCACCAGGATTAGTGCAATGGACAGTGCTTACATATCACCAAAAAGATCTCAGCCATCCATCCAGAGGGGACACTTGGCAGCAAGTAGAGCCATCTTGATGCCTCGCTCATCGCAGCTCCAACGCACAGAAAACAGCCCCATCATACCCCGATACGCGAAGTAGCGAGAGAATTCAGGACCTGGGGCCCACAACGGTGTTGGGCGAGTTCAAGACCATCAGATCTTAGAGGGACACGTGGTGCGTGATTGGGCTCCATCGCCTCCCCGTCCTTCGCAACTTTAAAGAATGAGGACCAGCCTCATCCCAGCTGCGAGACGTGAAGCGCCGAAAGCATTCAGGACTCAGGCCCACGGTACCGTCGAGAGAGATCTCAGCCGTCCATATGAAGCAGACACCTAGCGCACGATTGGGCTCCTCACCTTTTCGCCCATCGTAACTTTGAAGCAAAAGGACTAGCTCCTCCCAGCCGTGAGTTGCAAAGTGTTGAAGGTGTCCAGAGCCTGGGCCCACAACATTGCCGAGAAGATCTCATCCGTCCATCCAAGGGGACGCGTAGTGCATGATGAAGCCATATCATCGTTTTGTCTATCGTAACCTTGAAGCATGAGGAGCAGCCTCCTCCCATCCATGAAACGTGAAATGACGAAAGCACCTTTGAAGATAGGTACAGGGTCACAGCCCATGGTCACTTGGGGGGTGGTAGAAAGAACTGCGCAAAGGGCCGAAGCACCGGGTTTGGCTGCAGGAGGGATCACTGTGTTCTCCAGGTGCCAGTTCAACTTGATATCAATACTATTCTTCGCTCGGAGTAAATGAAGGTAAGGAGGGGTAGTTGAAACCTCTCCTCATTCATTAAGTGCGAAGTGTGGAGGGCCTAGCGAATGGTCTGTTCGAGAGGGTCCTGTGTACCCATTTTTCCAGAGAAGCCATGCTGAGTTCTCGACCAGCCGGAGGAGGCCTGCACACGCTAGCTCAGCATTTACTGGCTCAGCTACTTTTCCCCTACAGAGGCCATGCAAAGTTAAGAAGACGTCTAATGAAGGACTTCACCCGAAGATTGATTGAAGAGACGCTATGCCTTGGAGGGCGAGCGTGCCTCTGTTGGGCAAATCCACCCAAGTATATGTACTCAGTTTTGGTATTTTGGAAGGTATCGATGGTAGAGCAGAGCTCCCAGTTGTAAAGCTTTAATGAAGCACTGTTATCTCTGGTTATGTATGAACTCTTGAGACTTCTTGCCTTATGAATGTCAATTTCTTTCATGTCTTTGTTCAAACTGTGTTAGAAGCAGCTCGGAATTGGAGAATCCAGTTGAGTGGTAGCTGTCATAGTATGATGTATAATTTGATCACTGTGACAGTTGCATCGTCTCTAATCAGTCCTTGTGATTTTCTTAACGCTGAATGACTTGGAATTGGAGAATCCAGTCAAGTCCCTTTATCAGTACCTCGAAGCCCTGAACCTGAGGATCTCGCGTTCAGGGTTTTTCTTCAACAAACTACAAAAAGACTGTTGCCTAAAGTAGCTTGTTTACTCCTCTTATCAAGTCCTCCACTTGTTCACCTCTTATCAACCCATTGATAGAAGTTAGATCAAGACCTCCTTTGTTTCATACATGCCGGACCCAGTCTCTGCGTTAGAGTAACATTTCCCCGAGTCTTTGTCCATTTGATCACCCATAAAAAACCACTGTGACATAAACCTGATGGGCGTCGGGCTGTTCTCCTACTAGCAATCCAGGAGTGACTTCTATCACAAACATTTCTGGCGCCGTTGCAGGGGATGAAGTTGAATATTTTCCCTGGGATTGAACGACAACGACTAACTGATTCTGAAGGTGCATCAGATATCAGAATTATCAAGATTACTGCTGTGCACCTGGAGACTCCATTGTGACGACTCTGTTAGGGAGAACCTGCTCTATCAATTGTGGCTTTCAGAGGCAGACACACACGGTCTCATCCACAGCTTCCCCTGGCTACACTTGAAACCGATCCAGAGGTAGTTCTCAGAAAAGGAAAGGCCCCTGAAGAAGCAGCTTCCACCGCCGAAACAGGTAATCCGCCATCTCCTTCTGTAAGAGCTCCATTTTCTCCTCCTCAGTTTCTTAATAGACCTCCTTCAGAAGTTTCCTATTTCCTAAATTTTGGGAGTGTTCCTACTGAGTTTTCCCTTCCTGGTCTAGGATTGGATGGAGAAATCCTTGTCACTCCCCTCTCCTCTGAAGTTTTACCTTGGCATAGACCCACGACCACAGATGATTTCACCACTCCTGCACAAGGAGGAGCACCTGCTGACTTGAGCTCAGTAGCCTGCTCCTTGAATCACCTCTTGTTTCCCACCCCACTCCGAGATTCATTCCTGGTAGACCCTTCGCGAACTCCTTCTCCTCCAAATTCTCCTCCACCTAATATTCCTATGGCTGGTGCTAATCCCCCTCTGAATAGAATGGATGCCATAGTTGCTGCTAGGTATGCTCCCTTG
>JZKD02S1719794.1:582454-596735 GCA_000966675.3 Picea glauca
ATTAGCTTGGTTGGAGTGGCTTTGAGATTTGCCTTTGTCAAGATAGATTGTGAATATTATCAGATCTATGCTCTCAGAATTCTTGGAGTGGAAGTGTGTGGGGAACAAAGGACAGCTAGAAGGGACCTTATGACATCAAGGCAATGGTTGTAATCTCTCTTTCACATTTAATATGATACAGTAATATGATTCTTTCCTATAAAGTTGGTTGTGTTTTATTGTATGATTCCTTGATCACATACATAGGTTTATATTGAGTTTATGCTATTTCTATCACTTTGGTTGGTTGCGTTCTTTTGCAGGATCATCATTGTATGAATGTTGGAATGGAGCTAGGATGGACATGGTGAGAGGAAGTGACATTTAAATGGTATGTCACCTATCCCTCTTTAGTTAGTAAATTCAATATTTAAAACTTAAGGAAAGCGTCATGTTCTGGTAACAGTGGGACACCTGATTCAACCTTGCTTGAGTCATCTGCGACCTGATTCCATCATATGATTTCATCCATTTCTATCCAAGGAGTCACAACACCATTGGTCTCCCCACTTCCAGACTATGCGAAGTCTATCGTACTATGCGCTCTATTTCTACAAATCTTTTCGTTGCGAAATTGCTCTAATACCATCTGTCATGCCCCCAAAATTCATGCCCAAGTACGACCTTGGCATCTCAATGTTGTGTTGCATAGCAGTGGTTCTCCCTTGGTAGCTTGACTCAACCAAGGACTACACCTCTTAACCTAGAGCATACCCATACTACGTTCTAGGATATGGGATGCTACTCAGAGGATGAAGGGGAATAGGGAGACTTGCAATTTCTTCAGCATAACTTTGCACCTAGGTTTTCTAACTCATACAAAGGTGCCTTTATACCATCCTCAATAAGTTAAGGAGGTTTAATTCTATTTGGTACATGCTTAGGGAGGTTTGGAAATGAGCACAACTAAAATCCTTGCCCGAAAATATGGAGTTATTTTATTTTTCATATTTTTGGGGGGCATTTGCAGGTTGTACACTAGCAAGGCACAGATATATGTGTGTTTCACAAAGGTGACCCACATATATAATCAAAATCACTATTTTGTAAGTGACTTTTATGAGGAAACTTGGGATTTAAACTTGCAAGTAAAGGACAGGGACTAAGCCATCTCACAATGTAAATGGTGTGTAAAATTGTGGTATAACAGATGCCCCCTAATGTGTGAGGTCAGAAGAGAAACTAATGGTCGAAATACATTATAAATATAAGAGGCAAGGATGCATTGAAGTAGATCCAAATGAAGGTTCCTGAACAACTAATCAAATAACATAAACCATCAGCAGTGATCAAGTAAGAGTATTCTCTTCCAAAGTCGTACATGCCCATGCTTATGAGTGATGTAAGCATGGCCGCCAAATTAAATACACTACAGATCCATGGATTATATATGAAAGTATGACTATTTTCCATAGCCACGAACAATACACAATGGATCCATGTGATATATATAAATTAGCAAGCATGGCCATGAGGAATACACAGTGGATCCATGTCAAAGTAGATCATAGCCACGAATAGATACAAAATGGAGCTGTGTCTCAAAATAAAAAATAGAGGATATTTGGGACCAATGGAGTGAGAAAATTGATCCTATGCAAGTACCAATGTCTCTAGGGTGGTATAATATATGTTGGGTAGGAGAAAAAAAGATGTGATGCTTGTACTTCACCCGAAGTCTTCAAAACGATCCTCCGTGGTACGAGTCTACACTATGTGAATAGATGTGTTGGGGTCGAACACAATGAGACATTGTTTGATTACCGTTGATTGATGTATATAGTTAAAAAACATGGGATGACCCACCGATAATTATAATGGGCATCAAGGTACCATGGTACAATCTAACAAGTGTGAATAAATGAGATGATGTCGAACACCTGGTAGAATCTATCGAGTAGGGGACATTGATGTATTCCCACTGTCAATAGCAAGAAAACTTGTCACTGATGGCTATAATCCCCAAGGTACCAAATTTGAATATAGATCCCTGTCCTAGAGAAATATGTGTTGAAGTCGATAGGAAAAGATTTGTTGGAAGGAAGGCATTAAGGCATCCTCCATCATCCAACATGAGGGGTAGCAGAAGGGAAAAGATTTGGATGGACTCGAATGGACAGATTGTAAGGAACACACCGAGGTACAACTTCATCATGCACTAGATGGAATATCACATGGAAGAGACTTTCTAAATAGTAGCCAATAATGAAGAATATTGACAAAGACGAGGAATACACCAATGGGGTGAGATGGAAACCGAGGTACCACACGAATACTATGTTTGATGATTGTTGTTGATGTTGAACACAAGGGAAATTTCTCAGTCATCAACCAATGATGGTTTGTCATATGTTGAGTATAACGTCACCTATCAATAATGGAAATAGGCCCAAGGTGCTACTCTAGGTCATACTCTCATAGAAATGTGTCAGAGTTGATAGGAGTAGACCCGCTAGAAATAGGTCAATGGAGACATTCTATACTAGCATGAGTAAGAGACACATATACTTGTGATAATGAGATGAACTGGATGGACTTAGGAAGGATGAATTGAAAGGTTAGAGACATACTGCAGAATGGCAGACTCAAGCTGGAACTTCCTTTAAACAAAAAGACGACACATTATGTGACTTAGGCAACATGACTATAAACTGGGATACATTTGTGATACAAGAGGCATCCACAAACACTCCATATGGTTGGAAGAATAACCAACTAGGAAAGATTGCATTCAACAATGCAAAAGAGTCTCTTAAAGCTATACAAAAACCCAAAATATTGACATACTGACTCAATATTGTTCTTTGTTCAAGGGAAACAAGACCGTTGCCAATAAAAAGAGATAGACACTTTCCTCCTCTTTTTGTTTTATTTTTTCTTTTTTTGTCTTTTTCATATTATTAAAGCCTGGAAAAGAATAAAATAATGCTATAGTATAGTGGAGGAAACAAGTGTTATGGGAAAGAAAACTAGTTCCAAAGCGCAAGGAACATACCTAAGCTCAATGCAAGGAAGCATGTGAAAGAGAAGGACACCCAGGGAATGTTTACTCCAGGGTTAAGGTGTTAAGTCGCAAAGGTATAAATTTCAAGGCCGACAATTGATAAGAATGCATAAGGAATTTTCTAAATAAGATCAAGCTGGGGTTGACATTAGGCCTAAAAGCATGAGTGGTTAATATGTAATGCAATTACAACTCAACAAATTTTGGAAGCCCTCGAAGGTGAGTTAGCTAGAAAAATATTTAGAGGAAATCATGAGGCTTAAACGAAAAGGCATGGAAAGACTAAAGAGGGATTTTGAGCCTACGAAGAAACTGCATCATAGGTGTAAAAAATTCTAGTGAGGTACTAACTAGGAAACCCATGGAGAGGTAAGCTCTACCATCCATAAGCGACACCTTTAAGAAACTGGAATGGTATGATGTCACTAACGAATGGGGTGGACCCTATGATAGATCTGTGAATGATATAGATAAATGAACAGTGTAGGAAGGAGTGACACCTACTCTATATGCATGTAAGCCTACTCTATATGCATGTAAGGAACATAATACTTGATTGAAGAATTCAAAAAGTGTTGACATACGTAGCAGCATATGTTTGAGGGAGTCCCATAGGTAATGGCCATAAAATGATTGAGTAGAAGAAATGTGGCTTCAACGCAAAGTCATAGCAGGACTAAATAGGACTCTCAAGACCAAATTTTGTACTATGGACCTCTTTTTGATATCTATCTATCTATCTATCTATCTATCTATCTATCTATCTATCTATCTATCTATATATATATATATCTTTTTATGCGTTATTTTTATATTCTATTTGAAAATGATAAATATTTACATGTGTAAAATGTGTGTGCTTATGTTATGAATGGGACAAATGCTAATCTAAAACGTCATTAAAATATGTGCCAGTTACTATATTAACACACCTAGGAACATGTTCATAAGTAATAAAATCAAAAGATCATTCCAGAAGACGTACCCTAAGGAATCATTGTAACAAAATTGGATCTCGAATATGATATAGGCCATTCAATTGAAACACAATAAACTAAGAGTCTAAGAACATGTGAAGGAGTTGAATGTCATGTGACAGAGTGTCTCGCAAATTTTTTATGAAGATTCTATATTCAACAACATTATTTGTAGTTGCTCCTAGATAAACACCTCCAACATATACCAGCTGGTTAGTGGGTGAATAAATTACCCAAGCAATGGAAGCCAAATTCTGAGTGTGTAAACTAGAACCGTCTGTGAATCCAAGATAGACTGATGACTCCCTTGGCATCTGCCACACACCAGAAGAACAACAGTAAAAAATGCAGAGAAAATGAAGGAACCTATACAAATCTATGTACAAAAATAAACAATAATTACAAAAGAACTAGTAGTCGAGTCATCAAGCTCAAGCATAACACTTCTTAAAGTAGATCCCATTTCTAGGCTCCAACAACACATTTCCCTCATAATTTTCTAACTCATAGGATGCTTTTTCCAACACCCATTGCATGATGTATGGACCGTGACACATGGGGTTAAACTTTCTTTACCCTAGGAAATCCTTGTCCTGGTCATAGACTAAAATAATCTCTCCTTCATAAAACACCATTGGGTGAACAAACTTGTCATATTGAGACTTGACACATTTCTTATGTGCTTCATTTGCTAAAGTTGCATTTCGAAATTTCTCATCAATATGTTCAAGATAAATGAGGCGTTCTTCAAGTTGCGTCGTGTCGTGTAAGAGATCGACAAAAAATTTAAGCGAAGGTATTTCACATTCAATGGGAAAAACTGCTTCTACTCTGTGAGCAAGTTGAAAACGTCAGAAGCCTCTTGCAGTTTTGAGTGAGGTTTGGTAAGCCCACAATGTCGGATATAGCATAAAATTCCAATTTGATCTAGTTGAGTTAACCATCCTCTTCAATATAGTTTTTAAGGATTTGTTAACGACCTCAGCCTGAGCATTAGCTTGACAATAGTAAGGAGACAATTGCTCTTATCTAAAACCCAGGTTTGATGCTAACTTAGACATCATGTGGTTCTGAAAGTGACTGCATGGTCAGTGACAATCTCTCTCATAACCCCAAACCTAGCGATGATTTGATTAAACATGAAAAGTGCTATGGTTTCACCATCGTTAGCAAATGTCAGCATGGCTTCTTCCCACTTTGTAAAGTAGTCAACAACCACTATAATGTATTGATTCTCTCTAGATGAGGAGGATGAGGATGGGTGGGTGTCATTCATCAAATTATAAAAATATGGAAAGTGGAGAGTTGCTAGAAAAGGTATCCTAGGCTAGGTCATTGACTGATTAACATCTTAAAAAGAGGGTCCTGGATTGTAACTGGCACCAGGTTTCTATTAAGAGTTTTTCGATGGACCAAATCTTTGGGTAAAAACTTGTTGGCTCTTGTTGAATGGAGGATAACCTCCACCCTTCTGATTCCCAGATGGAAGAATAGGGTTTCCCCCTTCCAGACCACCTTGCAAAGGAACTAGTCCTTGCATGGGGTTATATTGAATGAGAAAGGGGTTACCCCCTGATGGCATCCCTTGCGAAGGGAAACACCCTTGCATGGGATTCCACTGGTCTTGGAAAGGATTTCCCCCTGTCAACATTGTAGACATGGTGAAAGGATTACTCAGAAATCCACTGTATAATGTGAACAAAGTGAAATTTGAAGGCATGCTAGTGGAACTCGTAGAAATGCCCCAGCCTCCGAAGGGGTTAGGACCGAAAGATGGGAAAGACCCACTCCCAATGGATGGAAATGATGGAGGAATGTGACCTCCACCCCAAGGGAATGATTGGTATGGAATTGAAGAACTCCATGCACCAATGTTATAAACCTGGGATGTCGACTCGGAAACAGTCAACGTGTTGAGCATGCCCATTAACGACATACAAAACAAAAAAGTGTTTGACGTCGACAGTAATGACATGGCCACACTCATGGAAGGAGAAGAACCAATGAACAATGGAGCAATGTTGTTGATCGAAGCAACTATGGTGGAATTAACCACACTAGTCATTATGTTGGACACACCAAGTGAAAAGATCCCACTGGTGACTATTGCTGAAGTGGGATGATCCAAGGGATCAAAATTTTGCTCAAAAATCAAAGTGCTCAGAATCGCTTCAAATCGAACTTGTGTGTAGGCCTCGTCGTTACAAACCCAACACAACTTGAATGGGCTCAATGGGACATCATATGAGAAATATATCACATTTTGTTCATTTTTCCAAACAGGCAAAAATTTTGCTGACTGTACAGTCTGTACAGTGCTGACGTGGCAGTTGACCGTACAGTTCGTATGACCGTATAGGTGACATGGTAGTAATGCATTGGTAGTTGAGTGGACCAGTGCATTGGTGACAGGTGGCAGTGATTCGTATGGGAGAATGGTGTTTTGACACATGTCCTCATCTTAGTGAATGGTATGGTGCCATGTGGCCTAATCACAGGCTACCACGTGACACCCCTCCGTTGGTTGGCTGTGGAAAAATTATATGTGACTCCATGGGAATTGAACCTATGACCTCTAGACATGGGGGAAAGGTTTGGCAGGGCTGGGGTACCAGGCCGCCCACGATAATACTTAACATCTATTATCTAAATTAAATATTTGAACTGTAATGTTGGTTCAGATGGTGGAGTAAAGGGTTGGGGCCTAGCCCCAACCCCCGATGGATTTATATAAAACCATACCATATAAAATCCTCCCTATATGTTTGGCGTGGGATTTTGGTATGCGGTTTTTTGCTATGATTTAAGCCCCATTTTGGCATTCATCCCCCTGCGCTTTGCATATGACTCTTCCATATGGCCTTTTGCATCAATCGTTGGTGCAGACATTAATATGGAGGTTTATCCCTGGTTCGTTAAACACCTCCACCACATGTGACTGATAGTTGGTGAAAATTTGGGGCATGGTTAGCCACAAAGCCCGTTTTAGGCGTTGGGACGTGGCCACATGCCCCTCATGCGACCAACACCTCTACCTAAGGGGGTGCTAATCTCGGTAATTGTTTGAAAAATTGCCCTATTTTTCCATATGCGCATGTGTGTTGGGATTTAGGCCCAGTAACACTGCGGGAGCCAAATGAGTCATTCACAAGTGTGTTTTGGCGAGCAGGTACAACAAACTTGATGGGGAAAACTTCATGGAAGTGTAACTTCTTCATTT
Source organism: Picea glauca (assembly GCA_000966675.3). NCBI lineage: Eukaryota > Viridiplantae > Streptophyta > Pinopsida > Pinales > Pinaceae > Picea > Picea glauca. Next base: position 589,695 of record JZKD02S1719794.1, read on the forward strand.
TTTGGCCAAACTAGGTGCCAAAAAATCCCAGCTAGGGGTTTTTGGACACTCTGAAGCCATTGGAGCAATATATTTTGTATTATGAGCATTGTAAGAGAACATTTTAAGCATAATGAAAATGATCCAAGGGAATTTGGACCAGGAGATGTAGCCCAAGAGAGGGGTGAACTCATTTATCATTTGTTGTGTTATGTGTTCATTATTGATGGTTTTTATCAGTCTGATATGTTTCTCATGTTTAAGTAAAAATCACTAAATTTGTGTGTTAGTAACTTGATCCAATTACCCAAACAAATGCCATTTTACACTTGCAATTTAAAGAGATAAGTCTTCTTCATTTTTAAGATCTATTGGAAACATATTCATTCCATTTTCAGATCAGTTTGTATTAGAGATTTGGTTTTTGAAGGCTTGATTGTTTGCAATTTGGTTTTGTTTTTCTCATGCTTACAAGGTTGAAGCTCACAAGAGGACAAGGTCAACTTGTAGAGCCAAGTTCTCAACTGTCAAGAAGGAGAACTATCAAATCACCTCAAGTTTCAAGGAGATATTAACCAAGTATGGCTCATGAGGACAGCCATGGAACTCTTCCTTCAGAGGAGGAAACTTTCAAGAAATCCTTCTTTGATATGGCTGAAATGGTGAAAGTGTTATTTGATGAAAGGAATGCAAGATTGCAAGGTGAAAGCTCCAACCCTCCAAAGGGAAATCAAGACAGTGGTGATAAAACTCCAAAGGGAAATCGAGACAGTGGTGATAAAACTCCAAAGGGAAATGGAGGGAGTGGTGATTCTCCACCTCCTTCACCTCCATCTTCCACCTCTTCCACCATTTCACAACCACCTCCAAATTCTCCAAAAGGACATGGTAAAACTCCTTTACACACTCCTTTGCTAAATCTTGATATTAAGTTTGAATTGCCAATGTACAATGGAGAGGTAAATGATGAGAAATTAGATAACTGGATTTGTCATATTGAAGTGTATTGTAGGATACAAAGAATCAAAGATGATGAAACTAGGATTAATCTTGCTTATTTAAGATTGGACAGTGCAACACTCATTTGGTGGGAAGCCAAAACTCAATAGGACATGAAGAAACATGGTAAATTTTTATCCTCTTGGAATGATGTTATTGATGCAATTGAAAGGAAATTTTATCCATTAGCATACATGCAGAAAGATATTATGGATTGGCAAAACTTTAGGCAAGCCAAATGGCAATATGTGCAAAGTTTCACTCAAGAATTTAGGAGAGGAGCTTTGGTTTTGGGTGTAGATTTGTCTTCACAAGATACCTTTCTCAAATACATTGGAGCATTGCATAGCTACTTGAGGCATACAATAATTATGTTTAATCCTTCAAATCTAGATGAAGTATGTGTATAGGCTACTCATGTAGAGAGAAGATGAAGGAATGAGCCTCAAGAGGGAAGGAAGAAGTCTTTTAATGAAGACAAGGGAAAGAGGAAGTTTGAAGGAAATGGAAAGAAAAATGCTTCAGTCAAGAAAGAGAGGGAAAAACTCTCTTGTAAACATTGTTCAAAGGATGGCCATGATGAAGACCATTGTTGGAAACTTCATCCCGAAAAGAGACCCAAAAAGTTCAACAACAAAGAAAAGACAAACATTGTTGCAACTGTACAACAAGATTTAGGATTTGATTCAGAAGATGAAACAAAGATCACAACCATGGGTTTACAGGGTAATAATTTTGTTGCAAGTACTAGTTCTTCAAATTCTACCATCAATGAAACTCAACATGAAAAAGAAAGGATAGAGATTTTCCACATAAGGATAATTTCAAAACATACCAAGATAGATACTCTTTTTGATACGAGATCACAAGCAAGCCTTATTTCTGAAGACATTGTCAAGAAACTATATTTGGAAACTACTCCTCATCCTAAACCATACCCTCTAGGTTGGATATGTGACAATTCCAAATTGCATGTGATAAGAAGGTGTAAACTCAGATTTTCCATCACTGCAAACTATATAGATGAGGTAGAGCTTGATGTTATTCCTTTGGATATTTGTGGTATTGTGTTTGGAAGCCCATACTTATATGATAGGAGAGCCATTTTCCATCTTCATGAAAACAAGTATCATTTGTTTAAGAATGGTGTTGAGTACATTGTTAGAGCACAAACAAAAAAGATGAATTTGTCACTTACAAATGATGGACAAATGAAAAGACTAGTCAATCCTAGTAAGAACCTTGTACTTTTGATGACTAAACCCAAAGACAATGATGAAGAACAAGTTCTCAAAGGATGTGATACACAGTTACAATCTGATTTGCATGAGGTTGTTAACAAAAATGTTGAGATGTTTCAGGAACCAATGGGATTGCCTCCTAAAAGGGGTTTCCAACAAGAGATTCTATTGCAGCAAGGAGGTCCTCTTCCAAACCTTGACATGTGCAGGATGTCATTCAGGGAGAATGTTGAAAACAAAAAGCAAGCCCAAGATTTTCTTGACAAAAGGGTCATGAAACCAAACACTTCACCATGTAGGTCACCAATTGGTTTGGTACCAAAGAAAGATTGTATGTGGGGTATGTGGGTAGATTTCAGAGCCTTGAACAAGACTACAAAGATGATTGATGAAGGAGACATATGGAAGAAAGATTTGAGATCAAAGCAAGCTCCATTGCATGCCTTGACAAGTTATGTTTTCCACTTGATGATAAAGTATAAGAAATAATTTTATGATAAAGTTGTTGATATGCTTACTAGGCCTATTGTTAGTGCTTTAGTTATTTTCAAGCATAATCCTATCATGCATAAGAGTTATTGGGAACAATATGATTTAGATGTCAATGGAAAACATGTTTATGCAACTTTATTTCATGCTAACCAAGTTGAGGAATTGGATTCCTATGTGCATGGTAAACTTTTGTATCTTGGCAAGGTATGTTTTTCACAAGGTGAAAGTGTCAACATGATAAGGGAAGTACATTCTTCTCTTGTTGCTGGCCATTTTGGTATGGGTAAGATGGTGGCTAGATTGAAAAGAAAGCATCCTAAGTTTTGGGATGAGCATATACATTACATTTAGCATGCTTATAACCAGGCCAAGAAGTTCATTGAACCAGTTCAGTTTGTGCAACAAACTGTTCAAGAATAGTTGAGAAAGAGCCAAGCCAAGTACATAGCAAGGCATGACAAGTTTCGTATTGGTCTCAAAGACACCAATCCAAGGAAGGATGGATGGATTGAGATTGTAAGGGTGAGGGAACTGTACCCTCATCTACAGATTGACTAAAATTAGTCTTTTGGAGGTCCAAAAGCTTCCCAATGGGGAGGTGTGATCCAGGGGATCAAAATTTTTCTCAAAAATAAAAGTTCTCAGAATCACTTCAAACCGAACGTGTGAGTAGGCCTCATCGTTATGAACCCAAAGCAACTTCAATGGGCTCAAACATACATCATATGAGCAAGATATCACATTCTATTCATTTTTCCAAACAGGCAAAATTTTTGCGGACTGTATAGTCCATATAGTGTTGATGTGGTAGCTGACCATACAGTTCGTACAGACGTACAGGTGACATGGAAGTGATGCATTGGAAGTTGAGTGGACCAGTCCATTGGTGACATGTGGTAGTGATGCGTATGGGCAAATGGTGTTTTGACATGTGTCCTCATCTTGGTGAATGGTATGGTGCCACGTGGCACCCCTCTGTTGGTTGGTTGTGGAAAAATTATATATGACTCCACGAGATTTGAAACCATGATCTTTGAGCATGGGGGAAATGTTTGGCAGGGTCGGGCTACTAGCCCACCCATGGTAGTACTTAACATCTATTGTTTGAATTAAATATTTGAACTGTAATCTTGGTTCGGATGGCGGAGTAAGGGGCTGGGGCCTAGCCCCAACCCCCGACGCATTTATATAAAACCATACCATATAACCTCCTCCCTATATGTTTGTCACGGGATTTTTTTACGTGGTTTTCTGCTGTGGTTTAAGCCTCGTTTTGGCATTCAGTCGCCGATGCTTTGCATATGACTCTTTCATATGGCCTTTTGCATCAATTGTTGGCGCAGACATTAATATGGAAGTTTATCCCCGGTCCGTTGAACACCTCCACCACATGCAACTGACAGTTGGCAAAAATTTGGGGCACGATTAGCCACGAAGCCCGTTTTAGGCGCTGGGACGTGGCCCGTTTTGGGTGCTAATATTGGTAACTGTTCGAAAAATTGCCCCATTTTGCGAGATGCGTGTGTGTGATGGGTTTTAGGCCCAGTAACACTGCGGGAGCCAAGTGAGTCATTCACATGTGCGTTTTGGTTAGAAGGTAAAGCAAACTCAAAGGGGAAAACTTCCAGGAAGTGTAACTTCTTCATTTTTTGGCCAAACTAGGTGCTGAAAAATCCCATCTAGGGGGTTTTGGACGTTCTGAATCCATTGGATCCGTATATTTTGTATTCTGAGCACTGTAATAGTACTTTTTAAGAATAATGAAAATTATCTAACGGAAGCTGGACCAGGAGATGCATCCCAAGAGAGGGGTGAACTCCTTTATCATTTGTTGTGTTATGTGTTCATTATTGATGGTTTTTATCAATCTAATATGCTGCTCATGTTTAAGTAAAACTCACTAAATTTATGTGTTAGTAACTTGATCCAATTACCCAAACACATGACATTTTACACTTGCAATTTAAAGAGATAAGTATTCTTCATTTTTAAGATCTATTGGAAACATATTCATTCCATTTTCAGATCATGGGAGTTGTAGGAACTCCCAACCTAGACACTTGTGAAGTGCCATCCATAGAGGCCCAATGAAGAGGGATAACATTAGTAAAGTTTGATCTAGGAGGGGGAACTTGCACCACAGGTGATGGGAAAGTTCCAATTAGTGGAGGGTTATAAGCTAGAGCATATTGTTCAGCTCCAAGATCTTAAACAGTTACAACCTCCATTTCCGAAGTGTTAATCTCTGAGGGATCCGTAGTTGTGATATTGACCATACATGTTGTTACAAAAGCACCAGATTGATCAAGACAATTCCTTAGTGGAGGCGGGGGAGAATTGTTTCTAACTTCCTCTCTAGGAGGAAGACCTTGAATTCTCCTCGATCTATGAGGTGGCTGGTCAACCATTTTGAGTTGTCAACTCTTGGGCAACCATGTACACACCTACCTAAGTGATTCTATGATTGTTGATCACACCACTAGAAAAATCCTAAATGGAAGCAACATACTTGAATGACATTGATAATATCCCAACTCAGGTGGATTAGGTCCTGCGATCACAATAGTCACAAGGTAGGGTAAAGGCCTTCCAGATGGAGGCATGGGTTGATTAAGTCCCGTGGAACAACGAACAAAGGAATGAGAAGCATTTATATTGACCTCCACTAACCAGCCTTATCTGGTGAAAGTACCCACACTTCGTGGGGAACCCTCCAACAATACTTAAAAGTGTGATGAAAAATCCACCCCGGGTACCACGACAAAACCTTGTAGTCACATCTGATATCCATAGGAATGACCACTAAGGTCACCAACTCACAATGAACATCTGAGGGGTATAATCGATAGTCAGGATCAAACATATGGGTGGGGTATCTAATCCTGAAGCCTCAAAAGAATCACCTCTCACAAAGAAATGGGTACTAATGAAACCCCAATATACGATCTCTCCACTACACTCAGTTAAGCTTCAGAGGGCTCTCTCCTCGAATTTCCTTTACGTGACCTCGTGTTTAGCTATTGTGTTAGAGGAGGATCCTAGCTATACTTATATGATATATGGATTTAGGCTCACCCTAAATCATACTCCTATGTTTGTTTTATGTCCTTGGAGAAATTCACTCACCAACCTAAAGCAAAGCCCTAGCCTGTAACTAGTTTGTTCACCCTACAAAATGAAAGTTTCCAATAAATTTTATTTAGCATTTATTTTATGGGAATTTTTGTTACTCAAAAGGTATGGATGAAACTTATATGATGTTTCAATGGACTCAGAGAAAACACTTTAAGAACATTAAGAAAAAATGAATGTGGTTTCTTCATTGAAAATAAGAAATGCTAACAATGCTTCAGAAAAAATAGACTCTTTTCTTTTGTATTTTTGGAAATGGAAGCAATATACGTTTGAATGTATGCAAGATATTTAAACTAATTTGCACTGCAGCCTTGGGATGGTTTGTAAACAATCATGCAAAACAAAGAGAAACAACATGACACAATGAACTTCTTTTCTTTTGAAAAAGGATAACACTAACCGGAATCATTAACTATCAAAACAAGTAGAAAGTATGAAGGCCTAAGTTCCAACAAACAATTTCTTTTCTTGATGAATTTAAAGGCAAAGGAAACAAGAGAATAATACTAACAACCAAGATATATATTTTTTTCGTTAAAAATAAATGAACATGCAACTAACAAGGAAAAAAATATTTTTCTTTTTAAAAATGAAGGGGGGAAATGAAAACAAGAAGAAAGGAAATAGTATCTAACCACTAGAACAAAATTCAACCTAGAAATCAACCCATATATACAACTGACCCCTCAACTAACCTTGACAACCCTAAAACTCAAAGACTAGCTTACAAGCAAGTAAGAGATTTTTAAATAAAGTGAGATTTTTCACAAACTTTAATCAACAATCTAGAGAATAAACCAACTCAGGAGGCTTAGTCTACATTGTAGAACCAACTTAGACTAACCAATTCTGAAAAAGAGACTAAAAAATTTAGGACAATTACACAGGTTCACGATTGTGTAAACTATGACTCACAGATATCCATCATTCATACAAGTGCAACTTGTGGATATCTGCGACTCACAGAAGGACAAAGCAAAAATAAATCAGTTAGACTTGAAAAATAAAAATCAACCTAGAAAGAGGGGTTGAAAAAACTTTTGGAAAAGATTCTAAATGAGGAAATCTTTGAAAATAAATCCCAAAAATAGGAAAATCTTAAAAAACCTAAGACAACCAAAGAAACCGTAAAATTGATCCAAACTAGGAGAATCCCCAGTATGGTTGCCAATTTTGTTATGGGATTCCCCCCCCC
>JZKD02S1719794.1:606508-618107 GCA_000966675.3 Picea glauca
AGTGTCCAGCACCAGCTTCGGGCTCTGAGACTTCCTGATTCGGCCTGTTGCCGAGACCCAGAGAGGGAGGTTACCACCGATGGACTGTTCTTGTGAAGGTGTATACTCCCGAGCGGAACATGCATGTGGGGAATGAGAGTCTGGTAGTAGTGGGCGTAAGATGGCATATTGGGAAGAATCCTTCTGATTTTCTATGTTGTTTTCCCTATAACCTCACCCTAGCTTAGGATTCCTTTCCTTGGGGTGGATCTTAGACCCAGCTCAGGGGTGACCCACTGCTGAGCTGATGAGCAGTGCGATCTAAGGCTGGGAGGTTCGTGGAAGGCCTACACGTGGTTGGTGGAATCTACCACTGTTTCGAAGATAAGTATCAGATGATGTTTATTCATGTATTCCGCTGTGTATATCAATTTAATGTTAATACTATTGATTGTTGATTATAACAACAAATCTTATGTTTACTCTGAGTTTAATTGAATTTCTTGATTAAATTCATGTTATTACTATAATTTCGGTATGAGCTATGTACAAAGTGGTGTTATAGTTTTATTGAAGAGCGGTTAAGCCTCGAAAACCAAAAGGTGGTGCTACAAATTGGTATCAGAGCCAAGGTTTTGACACTGAGCCTAGATGGGCTAGTTGAGTGGTCTTTGGATCGAGGGTGAGAGGAAAAATTGTGTCTGGAGGACCAATTTTGGACCTTGGTATGGTCTGGAGTGTCAAGGAGTTACTTGATCGTGCCTATAAGCTTAGGAGGTATAGCGGTGTTGTGAAACCACAACTGGTGTGGTATATGGTCACAGGGAGAGAGGACTCCACACCAACAGTACTGGAGCCTTAGGATTGGTTCGGGAGGGAAGGTGAGCCCTCGTAACCATTGGACTTGGAAAATGTGCAAAGGGATTAAAATCCCTTTTGAATTGCACAAGAGTGTGGGAATCGCGATACACGAACTCCCGAAAACCCAAAAACTCGAGAAGATCTACGTTGTAGATCTAGGAGGAAGGCTCGATCATTAGATCTGTCGGAGTCGCGCTCAAGTTAGTCACAAAAACCTTTTGGATTTTGCAAATTCGAGAGATGGGAAATGAGTAAGGTGAACGCCTCCGAAACCCGAAACGTCGAAATGATCTACACCATAGATCATAGGAAGGTAGTTGACCGTCCGATTCAGTGGAGGAGTAAACAGTAATTTTGGGATTTCAGTAGATGGAAGTTCAATATGAGGGGTGCATGAACTCCCATTTCCTGAAACCCCGAAACGTCGAAAGGATCTATGCCGTAGATCTGAGAAAGATCTAACCATTTGATTTCATTTGGGATGGATGTAGACACACGGGTGTGTACCACGTGCCAGTGAGTCGAGAGGACAGGTGAGAGTGGTGGGACCTGATGACATCACCGAGGGTGATGTGGACCCTCCAAAACATGCCATGTGCCACTACAGTTAAGGGTGACAGCTGTGTTGTGGGCCCAGAGAATAAAGTAAATCGAAATTTTGGGTTTCGGGGATTGTAGTGACAAGGAGTTGGAAGTCGCTGCATAGTGAACTTTCGGGTACCGAAACCCGAAGTCCTGAAGCCATCGGAGACTAAAGAACCGTAACAGGTTTTAAGGGTTACAACTATGTTGTGGGCCCGGAGAGCAAGGAAACTGAATTTTCAGAATTCGAGAATTGAGGCAATAAAGAGTGGGAGTTGTTGCATCGTGAATTTCTGGTCATGAAATCCCGAAAGGATCTGGACCGTTAGATCTGACTCATCGAGGATCGTTAGATCTCATACAAGAAACCATGTATTGAATTTTAGGGATATGAGTGACAAGAGGTTGGGAGTCACTACATCGTGAACTTTCGAGTACCAAAGACTTGAAAACCAAAGTGCCGAAAACCCAAAATCTCTACCATAGTTGGCGACACCTGTGTTGTGGGCCGAAGGAAAAAAAGGTCATACGTTTGGGAGTCGGGAGTCAGAGAGAGAAGCAAATGAAATAACCTCTGGGGAACCAAAACCCCAAAATCCTGAAGTCCCGAAATTTTCGAAGGACATAAGAACTGTCGAGGATTTAACTGTTGGATCCTCGTGGACAAAAACCCCGAAAAATGAAGTCATAAAATTACGGAGCCGTCAGAGCTCATGAAACTTTGTGAAGCCAAAAAGTTTTTTCACTCACATTGAATTATGAATATTGTGATTTTGTAAGAGTTAAGGCCTAAGAGACTTCGGTTGATTTCACGTTGTGTGTGCAGAGTTCAATGAGTGTCAGGACTACCGAAAACTGACGTCGAGTATAGAAATGGAAGAGGTGCGGATTGCCTCAATTTCAGAGGATGAAAGAGAAGGAAGAGATGTCAACCTGGGAGTCGAAGGATCGAACTCCAATGGGCATGGAAGAGAATTATACAAGGAAGGGCACATAATGAAAATCATTGAAGGATTGCAAAGAGATGCCCAGGCACGTCGAGTTGATAGCTGAAAACTCATGAAAGTCAAGGATCGGAAGGGTGAATTCAACTTAAAAATGTTGAAGAGCCTGGAAAGAATAGAAAATAAATTAGAAAAAGAAAGTAACACAAGGAGATCAAGAAGTGTTAGAACCCCTGAGAGGAGAAGAATATCAAGGAGTGGTAGCAGACATTACCATCTCTCCCCAAAGCATTCTGGCAAGGAAACACACAGTAGTTCAAGCTCGTCCCCTACTAGAAAACACCGAAAATATGGAAAGGATGAATTGAAAGGGGAGATGAACAAGATTAAGCCTCCAACATTCGATGGAGAACATAAGAAGGAGGAAGATGCCGAGACATGGTTGCTTGGCATGAGGAAATATTTCCAACTGCAAAATTATTCCACCCATGCAGAAGGAAGAATTGCAATGTATCAACTGAAAGGAAAAGCATCCATGTGGTGGGATCAGTTTCTATAGGTGCAACACATCAGAGATAAAGAAGTCACTTGGAAGGAATTTAAGAGGTATTTAGAGAAGAAATACCTGACTAAAAGATACTATGATAGAAAGATGAAGGAGTTCTTCAAACTCAAGCTAGGCAACATGACTATTGATGAGTATGAACGAAGTTTTCTGGAACTACTGAAGTATGTTCCATTCATCAAAGACGAGGCTGCCAAGATTCAAAGATATTTGAGTGGACTGCCACCTTCCATGGGTGACAAGATTCAGTATGACGATCCTAAGACTATGAAAGAAACAATAAGAAGGGAGAAAATCTTATATGAACAACAAGGAGAAAGGCCTATCCTTCGGAAGGCTTGGAATGATCAGAGGAAGTTTAAGAAGGAATAGAGGCAGAAGGGAAACAAGCATTCCTTTTTCAGAAACAGTCTTCACGGACAACCATCATTTAGAGAGCTAAGAATGACTGAAGAGGGAGCACAAATACAGAGACAAATGCCCATTCAGTGTTGGGTCTGTAAAGGAAACCACAAGTATAGAGATTGTCCCCATAAAAATGGTAAAGCGAGAACTGTTCATACTGTTTAGCACGCTGAAACAATGGAGGATATGGGTTGTAGAATGCCGAGGATCTACATAGCCCTGGACAACAAGCAATAAGAATTTCAATCGCACATGATTGAAGTGGAAGGTATGATTAACAACGGACCACTAATTATTTTAATTGATTCAGGGGCTAGCCATAGTTGTGTATATCCTAGGGTGGTGGAAAGTTTGCGTTTATCTAGGAGCAAACATGAAAAGTCTTGGCTAGTGCAGTTAGCGATAGGAACCAAAAGGAAGGTCATTGAATTGGTTAAGTCTTGTTCAGTGGACATGAAAGGATTGAGCACTAAGGTTGAATTGAATATTTTTCCTTTAGGCTCTTATGACTGCTTAATTGGGATGGATTGGTTGGACCAACACCATGCCCTTCTGGACTATCATAACAAGAATTTCACATTCCTATATGAAGAGGGAAATCAGATAACATTCCAAGGAATTCCCAGAGCCGTGGCTATTAGAGAAATCTTAGCCATGCAGCTGAAGAAGTGTTATAGGAAAGGATGTCAGTTATTTGCAGCCCATGTGGGAGAAGCATCCAGTGATGTAGTCTCAAATCTGGAAGACCATGAGGTACTCACAGAGTTCAAGGATGCATTTTAGGAGGTACCTAGACTACCTCCAAAGAGGTACATCGATTTTTCTATAAATTTGATGCCTGGAGCAGCTCCAGTTTCAAAGGATTCTTATAGAATGAGTACGCCAGAATTAAAGGAGTTGCAATTGTAGCTCAGAGAGATACTAAAGAAGGGATACATTCGCCTCAGTGTGTCACCTTGGAGAGCCCCGATCCTATTCGTGAAGAAGAAATATGGGATGTTGAGGTTGTGCATTGATTTCCGGTAGTTGAATAAGATAACTGTCAAGAACAAGTATCCTCTGCCAAGGATCGATGATCTTTTTGATCAGTTGAAGGATGCAAAAATATTTTCAAAAATATATCTTCAATCAGGATATCACCAAATGAGAATAAATGAGGAGGACATCAGCAAGATCGCCTTTAGAACAAGGTACGGTCATTATGAATTCACAGTGGTGTCGTTTGGATTGTCAAACGCACCTGTTGTTTTCATGTGCTTAATGAATGGTGTATTCAGGGACTATTTAGACAAATTTGTCATAGTCTTCCTGGATGACATCTTGGTGTATTCCATGTCAGAGGAAGAGCATGAGAAACACCTGAGAATGGTGCTAGAAGTGTTGAGAGAACACCAACTGTACGCCAAGCTGAGAAAGTGCTCATTTTATCAAAGGCACATCCATTACTTGGGACATATTATTTCATAAGAGGGGATCGTTGTGGATCTCGAAAAAGTTGAGGCTATCCGAGAATGGTCGGCGCCAAGGAATGTGGCAGAAATTAGATCTTTTATGGGTCTGGAAGGCTACTACAGAAGGTTTATAACCGAATTCTCAAAGATAGCTCACCCTATCACTTCCTTGCAAAGGAAGGAGAAGAAATTTTAGTGGACTGAAGAGTGTGAGAGCAGTTTCTAGCGATTGAAGAAACTGCTAAGCAATGCTCCAATCCTAAAGATTGCAGATCCAAATATGAATTTCATGGTGTGCACAGATGCATGTGAGGAGGGGCTGGGAGGATTTCTTAGACAAGAGGGATTTGTAATTTTTTATGAGTCCCGAAAGATGAAAGAGCATGAAAGGAATTATGCCACTCACGATTTAGAGCTGGCAGAAATATTCCACGCATTGAGGAAATGGAGACATTACCTCATGGGAAGGAGATTTGAATTAAGAACATACCACAATGGTCTGAAGTATTTATTTGATCCACTGAATTTAAATTCCAGGAAAACTAGATGGCTGGAGTTTCTGTGTGAATATGGATTTCATATCAAGCATATCAAAGGGAAAGAAAATAAGGTGGTTGATGCACTTAGTAGAAAAGTGCACGAATTACATGCTACATCCATTAACATGTACAAGATTGAGATTAAGGATAGAATTTTGGAAGCTGCAAATGTTGATTTGCAGTACAGAGGTCTGATAGCAAAGATACAACAGCGTGAGAGACCACAGATCCAGGGAATTTACACCTTGGGAACTGATGGATTACTTTTGTATAAAAACAGAGTGTATGTACCCAATGTCCGAGATTTGAAGCTGGCAATTCTGAAAGAAATGCATAACGTGGCTTATGCTGGGCATCTCGGATGCCAGAAAACTATGGCAGTAGTCAAAAGACATTACTTTTGGCTGGGTCTGAAGAAGGAAATCACTGAATACATCGCCAGATGTATGGAGTGTGTTGAAACAGACCTTGAAATTTTTTATTCTTAAGGATAAAAGATTTGTATTTTTGAGTCTTTGTATTTTTTCAAATTTCCTAAAACAAGAATTTCATCGCCGATAGATTCACGATGCCTTTTATTGTTTATTTTTGGACAAAGAATGGGAAAATCTAAACGAACATAAGTTTTCCAACACTATTCGAAACAATCTCTTAAACGAGCAATAATTTAAAATTTAAGTTTTAATTTAAACCTAAAATCGGGATTCGAAGTTTCGCGCAAACAAAAGTTTAATGCAAATTGAATTGCGAAATCCCGATCCCCGATTTCCCGATACTTTAAAAAATTAATTAAAATATAATTTACTTAAATCAGAATTAAAAGGGTTTTAAACACTTAAGTTAATCATGTCGCAAATCGGGATTCGCGGTTTTGTGAGATCAAATAATCTTGTCATCGCATTTCCCGATTTCCCGATTTCCCTATACATTTAATCCTTGAGTAAAGTTTTGAATTAATATAATCACGGCTAAGAATGATTAAGAGCTAATTAATTACATCGCGATATCGGGATTCGCGGTTTTGTGAGAAGCATGTTTTATGTCATCGCGTTTCCCGATTTCCCGATCCCTGATTTTCCGATTGACGAAATCCCAAAAAGGTTTAATCTTGATTAATTAAGATATTAAAAACATTTTAATTTAAATAATACATCGCGATTTCGGCAATCGGGGTTCTTCGATGACATTTTTCCTCAACATCAAAAGTTCTGAAACTCCGATAAGAAGGTTTTCAAATTTAATTCAAGATTAATACTAATTGATCATTCTTCTAAACAAGGTTTAAAGTTAAACTTTTTATGAATGTTCTTTAATGCGGCAATTGTTCGATTTGGTAAGTTTCTATTATATTTGAAAACACCGAGAAAGCCTAAGTACAAACATTAAATACATATCTTCGGAAATATCTTTTGCATTAAGAGCCTTAACTTCATAACAGAGGTACGAATCTCAATGTTTTTATGATATATTCGAAATAAACTTTGAAACGGCTGTATTATCATTTCAAAGATAAATCCCTCTCTGTTACAGGTTTTCAAGTAAACACAGAGCTATGGCACCCAAAAAAGCGTCGAAGAAAAATGAAGATCAACCAGAAGGTGATATTATCTCCGATACTACTGCATCTGGAGTACACTCTGTTAAATCATGGAATGGAATTGCCGAAAAACTGGAGGATGAGCTTAAGTATGCAGCCACTGATTTGGAAAATCACATTCGAGATATTGCCGAGTCTAAGATTCATAAAATTGCTTCACGTCCGAGGCTTGTCTCATATACCGATATGATCGCCTGGGCTCTGGATAAAGTAGATGTCCCAACCAAAAGTATTCTGAATGAGCAAGGAGCTGTCATTGGCTGATTCAGGCCTGAACATATTCAAGTAATGTATAAGCTCTCACCCAATTATAGACACACTTTTAATTCTGAGTTTTTAGCCGAGTTTCAAAGAAAAGAGTGCATTGAAGCTGGCCAAACAACCCTGACATGATAAAAGGATGGGCTGGAGATGAAAACAAGTTTAGGGCTGATTTACATGGAATTTATGCCACAGCTTCCTTAAACGAATATATGGTTTATGTAGCAATGATGTTATGTAGACTTTTCTAGAGAAAGGATCCTTGTCATTTTAATGCAGACTGGACACCTTTCTTAGAGGAAGTTTCAGAGGGACGCAGTTTTAATTGGCACAAAATTCTGCCAGATAACCTCACATCAGAGGTTATGAATTACAAAGCAGCTAGGTCAAAAGGACAACCAATGTCTTTTTATATGTCAGCTTATATCATGGATGCCATTTTTTTTATGACTCCTTTCCCACTAATGAATTGGAGTTGGAATGCTTCTTGCCCAGAGCCTGTTCATAAATACCACTCAGGCCTCTGGGAAGAAAATGCAAAAAATGTTTTTTATGCGGTTTGTCATTATGTAATTATCCCCTTGCACAAAATATTCTTTGGATGCAATCCTCCTCGCATTTCTAATACCATCATAGAAAACCTCAAGTCAGTTGCTGACTGGTTCATAGAGGAAAATGTTTCATATGTTAGGGTTTATGGCTATTCTATTCCGCCTCATGCACTCCCAAAAATTTTACCAGACAGGTTGATATGCAGAGAAGTGGCTTATCAATCAGTCAAGGGTGGTATTGGGTTAGAATTAAAAGCTCAGCAGAAAAAAGCATGGCCATCTTTTCCTGTTTATATCGGAAAATTCATTTTATTAAACATAGGCCATTCTAAGGCAGARGCCAAGTCGWTGGACRAAGTGAAAYKAGCAAGTATAGAGCACAGGAAACACGACCCTTACCAAATAATCAGTCGGCATTACATACAATGTAATTTAAAAGCATATGAACATGAAATTTCAGTTTATGATGATGTTTTAAAAAATGCTAAGTCTTATGAGGAAGTGCAGAATAGAGTGCAAGCCTTGTCACCTGATGCACAGGTGGGGTTTGCATCCTTTCAAAGACATAGATGGAGCTGTCTGCCAAAGATTTTACAAGGTTAAATGTTGGCTTCATTGCCAGAGCAAGAAACAACTCCTCCAGGGTTTGAAATTGATATTCAGGATAAGTCAAGTGACAAAGATAAGTTGAAAGATCTTGAAATACCTCCTCAGAACACAGAGGGTTCTCAAACAAAAGAACCAGAAATAGGAAAGGGAAAAGGATGGGAAACAAGTCAAATAGTTCTTGACAATACTCCAGAAAATGTTGGAGGAACAGCTTCAAAGGAACTTCACAGTCCTATTACGGCATTGACTCCACTACAGTCTACTTTTGGAACCCCTCATGAAGGAGTTCTATATGTAAGTGACTTAGAGCCAATATCCAGAGATGAAATACCCTCATCTGATTATTTTTTTAGTAAAAAATGAAAAGCTGTCTTGAAGCAGGAACTTCATCCTGTAGGAGAAAGAATGATAAAAAGACATAAAATTATCATTGATGGAAAGAAACTCAAAGAAGGAGAATTCGCTACAGAGTTAGCAGGAACCATGGGTGCTATAGAATCAACTAACATGTATTCTGTAGGAAATCTAACAACTATGCTTGAGCAAAAGGATCAGGAAATAATACAGTTGCAGGACAGATTAAAGGAAAATGAAAAAATTATTGGCTGGTGAATACAAAAGGGTCTAGAACAAGCTAGACTCAAAGACATCCAAGAAATCCAAAAGTTGAATAAAAATTGGGATGAAGCAAAACACATGATACAGGTTACTCAAGAACAGGTTCAGAAGCTAAGCGATGAAAATAAATGTTTGCAAGATAAGATTATTTCAATTACTAATCAAGTAATTGAAATTGAACATTTTAGGACGCAAGCATCAGTGATATATGCAAACATTGAAGAAGAACAACAGAAAATATTTTGTAATATGGAAATCATCCAGAACTATTTTCAGTAGTCAAATAGGTTTATGGGAAAGGTTGTTCAGAAAGAGATAGAAGCTAAAGCAGGAAGGAATTCTTTTCAAAAGTAATAACTTCTTTACAAAAAGCTGAAATTGGAAAAAACCAAAAATTATCCATTTCGGAACAGGTAAAAGGAGATATAATGATAAAAGTTTGGGAATCCAAATTGGCAGAATATAAAAGAATTACAAAAGGAATTAATGAATATTGTCAAAGGATCTTCAATCTTATTGAAAAAGATTCAATAAATATCAGGACAGATGGTTTTTCTAAGTTATTGGGTGAAGTCAACATTGCCAGACATCAGTTGAAGTCAAAAGAAGAACACGAAGAAAGGAAATCAGAAATTTCAAATATTAAATCAGTCAACACTGCAGAAATAGATAAGTGGATGATAGCATCAAGTTCAAAGTTGGAAAAGATTAAATTCACAGAGAAAACAATAGAAAGCCAGTTGCCAGGCTTACAGAGAAGATTTTTCTCTTTCGAAGCAAATGAAGTACCTGAAGCTCCTAGAGTTCTGGTAAACATTTTGGGGAAATATGTTCAATGCGTTGAAGCAGAAAAAGAAAGTTCATCAACGCAAATTTAAAATTTTGTAAATATTTTTATATTTTTAGAATTTTGAAAGAAATTGTAAACGGTTGACATTAGTTTATGTAACCGTAATATTAGGAAGTTGGTTAGTTACCAACGAAAATTTTTGATAGAAAGATATAAATATAGTTTCAAAAGGCTGAAACGAGGCTTCAGAAATTTTTGGAGAAGGCCAATTTTTGTAATATCAACTTTGAAGTTCATCGGAATATAAATCGCAAACAAGATTCTAGATCCTGCAATTTCGTGACTATGTTTCTTCCCCTGTTTATCATGCTTTGTTAAATATTCCTCTTAATGTGTGTTTCTAGAAAGTAAATCATTTTAAAGTTATATACATTGTTGTTTATTATTTCAGATTGGTTTGGATGTTGAATGTATTACAGTTTTTCCTCTGAAATTACTTTAGTAATTTTAAGACCTGTAAAACCTTCTGTTCCTTAATATTTCACTCTGTTAGAAATCTTGTTTTTTTTTCATCATTGTTAATTGAAATATAAGATTCTTTCTAGATAAAAGCCTTATATTTCTCTGTATTGTGTTTCATTGTTTACAATTTCAAAATTGTCACAAAACCAGGAACGGCCTTGAATGTGTTTTTACATTACTGTTTTGGATTTTAAGGTTGTTCTCATTAATATCATCTCTAAAAATCTGAAGTAACCAATCGATAAAAAACCATTTACAAACCTTTAAAACCTTATTACCCATTACAGTTCCTAACGGCAGACAACCTAACGTAGAACCTGGTCTTCAGGATCAAACTAGCAATGCCCTAAACTTATTTAACATTATTCTACAAACAACTACCAATAGGACTGAGTTAGAAAGATCATGGGCTTCCATTGAACGTGACATTAGCATCCAAGAGCAACGGGAAGCAAGACAAAGACAGTTGAGAAACTGAATCTGATCTAGTCTTTCTTTGTTTCTTTATTTCAAAACTTACTGATAAAAACCTTTTTTGGATGCCTTGACGGTATGTTTTATAGCCTTAAAACATAAACTTAGGAACAACATATTTTTGGCGCCATTGTCGGGGAACGAATAAATGACTTATTTACCTGGGAAGAACGACATTGACACTTTCTGTTGTTGATAGTGAACAAGAACAAAAAACTTTATAAGGCTAAATTATCTTTCACTTGGTGACTCCACATTAAATAAACTAGCTAGTAGCCGTAAGAACACCAGAAAAAACCCGGATAGCAAACAGACCTCGCCAGTCTCTAATATGAAAAAAATCTTAAAATCCAGAAAAACAATTAAACAAATCATTTTTTCAACTTATACTATAGATCAGCCTAATTTTACACAATCAAATTCATCGGAAACTTTTGAACGATCACTTTCACTTCCCCCCTCTTTTGACACTTTTTCTTTTCCCAAAGTTTCATCTCTAGTTTTCCAAGAATATTCTCCACACATTGTCCCAACTTCAGTCCCAAACCTAACCATGGCGGCATAAGGAGGTGCTGGAGGTGGGGGTGGTGCTCCTGGAGGTGGTCAAGTACCAGTTCCCGGGATTTTTGCCAAAGTGGCTGCTAGATATGCTCCCCTCGTCCTTCCTGTTCCTCTTCATGATCTCCCTGAGAACTATATGAAGAGCCTCCGTAAATTTACCGGGGAGGGTGATCTAACTGCACAAGAACATATCAACTTTTTCGATCAATTTGCAGATATACTTGGAATAGAACATGAAGATGTTTATTCCAGATTACTTGTTCAAACTTTTGAGGGACAGGTGAGAACTT
>JZKD02S1719794.1:620996-643901 GCA_000966675.3 Picea glauca
CTAGGCAACTTTAACTTGGAAAACAAAATAAGCAAGATCAAAATTCCTATCCCCCTTGTCGAATTAGCTAAAAATCCAGTATACCGAAAACAAATAGCCAAAATGATTAATTTTTATGAAAAGGAAAGTCAGGCCGACACAATTAACTTAGAAGATGATAAACCTATCATAGTTTTCGGCTCACACGTCGAAGGGGCAAAAGATACAATGGCTCCTTTCTATATCACACTAACTATTTTCGACCACCTTTTACATAACTGTATGTTGGATTCTGGAGCTTCTCATAATGTTATGCCTAAAGCAATAATGGATAAACTTGGTCTCAAAATCACAAGACCCTATGGTGATTTGTATTCTTTTGATTCAAGAAAAGTTAAATGCATAGGGATGATCAAAGACCTAGTGGTAAATTTGGCCCAGATACCATCCAAAAGTATCCTTATGGATGTAGTAATCGCAGATATCCCCCCAAAGTATGGAATGCTACTATCTAGATCATGGGGCGCTAAGCTTGGAGGATCCCTCCAGCTAGATATGACCTATGCTACAATCCCCATTTTCGGAGGACAATTTACCCGTCTTTACAGGGAGACTCGGTTGGCTTTCACTGTAAGTGACCCAAAAAATCCAAAAAATCATCCAGTGTATATTACTGATCAAGATTTAGGGAACTGTATATTATTGTTAGATGATGATTTTGAAATAGATGAAGATGATAAAGATACAGAAGAAAAACTTCAAAAAGAAGAAATAAAAGAAAATGTATATAATACTGGTACATGGAAAATGTTTTTTGATGGTGCTTCCTCCTATCTTGGAGCTGGGGCTGGAGTACTCCTTATTGCTCCTGATGATCAATTTGAATTCCTTTTTCTTATAGGCTTTAATGGTATATAGATTGTACAAATAATGTATGTGAATATGAAGCTCTAGTACTTGGCTTAGAAGCCGCAAGAAGAATGAAAATTAAAAATATTGAAGTCTTCGGTGATGCTGAATTAATCATAAAACAAGTAAATCAGCAATATCAAGCTAACCATTCTAGATTAAGGTCTTATAGAAATTGTGTATGGGATTTAATTGAAAATTTCTTCACTTCTGTGAATTTTCATTTCGTCACTAGATCCAAAAACCAACAGGCTGATGCTTTAGCTAAAGCTGCATCAATTTTTACACCCCCGACATCTTTTAATTTAAAATACCATATTCAAATGAGACATCGTCCTTCATACCTGATAATATACAACATTGGCAAGTTTTCGAAGACGATGAGCAACTTAGAAAGTTTCTTGAATCTTTAGATGAGTTTTCAGAAACATATAACGATTAGGAGAATCAAAATGATCCTACTTGGATCATGCAGGAAGGAGAAGATGCAAAAGAGTTTCATGATAAAATAGCTAACCACCGGATGCTTGTTCTTAAAAACAATCAAATCCCCAAAGGTATGATTCCTTTAGAAAGACTCTTTAATAAAGATGACATTCCTTCTAAAACTACTCTACAACCTCAACCAGAAGAGGTTGAAGATTGTAACATAGGAACTGTAGATAATCCCAAAATGGTTAAGTTATCTAAGTTTTTATCAGTAGAAAATACAAACAAATACACAGAGTTGTTGAAAAAATATAAAGATGTGTTTGCATGGTCATACGAAGATTTGAAAACATATGACACTTCGGTGATAGAACACAAAATACCACTTAAACCTGGTGTCAAACCTTTCAAGAAAAAACTCAGACAGTTTAGCCCAATCTTATTACCTGTCATTGAGAAAGAAGTTAAAAAGCTTATGGACGCTAAGATTATTGTTCCCTTAAGATATTCTGATTGGGTTGCTAACCTAGTACCAGTGAGAAAGAAAAATGGGGAAATCAGATTATGCGTTGACTTTAGAAACTTAAATAAATCTTCTCTTAAAGACAACTATCCTCTACCAGAAATGGATCATGTGCTTGAAAAAGTAGTAGGAGCTACTAGGATGTCCATGATTGATGGTTTTTCAGGATATAATCAAATTGCTGTAAGTGAGCCTGATAAGGAAAAAACTGCATTCACCACTCCTTGGGGTACATTTATGTATGATAAAATGCCATTTGGACTAATGAATGTAGGAGCTACATTTCAACGAGCAATGGATATTGCTTTTGTTGACGAACAAGATAAGTTTGTAGTTATATATCTGGATGACCTTACTGTTTTTTCGAAATCAGATGAAGATCATATAATTCATCTAAAACAAACTTTTGAAAAATGTCGTAGGTTCGGTCTTTCATTAAATCCTAAAAAGTCTCATTTCACCATGCAGGAAGGCAAGTTGTTGGGTCATATAGTATCCCGATATGGAATCAGAATTGATCCTAAGAGAGTAGAGGCTATAGAAACTTTAGCTATTCCTAGAAATGTTAAAGAAATTCAATATTTTTTAGGAAAAATGTTTTTTTTGAGAAGATTTGTTCCTAACTTTGCTGAAATTGTTAAATTGATTACAGATATGCTCAGGAAGAACAACGAAGTTAAGTGGACAACAGAAGCAAAGGCATCATTTTCCCACATTAAAAAAGTTATAAGTGAGGCGCCAGTATTAGCAAGTCCAGATTATCTTAAGGATTTCCTCATTTTTTCTTTTGCCTCTAAACATACGCTTGCTGTCGTCCTCCTTCAGAAGAATGAAGAGGGTTTTGAGCAACCCATCGCCTTATTTAGTAAGAGCCTCCAAGATGCCAAACTTAAATAAAATATAATGGAAAAGCAAGCTTACACTATGGTTAAATCATTGAAAGCTTTTAGAACGTATGTATTGCATTCCAAAATCATTGCTTATGTACCCACTAGTGTTGTTAAGGATATCTTAGTTCAAGCAGACAATGATAATAAAAGAGGTAGATGGTTGGAAAAATTTCAGGAATTTGACTTGGAGGTTAAACCAACTAAATTAGTAAAAGGACAGGGTTTAGCTAAACTTCTAGCTGAATCTAATTTTAGGGCTCTTGGGATAAACAGTTCTCAAGAGGAAGAAGAATGGATAGATATGAGTGAAATTGATGATCAAATAATCGAAAACAAGATCGAGGACAAATTTGCTTCGTCAGATTGGTATAAGGATATAGTAACATATTTATTAACTTTGAAATGTCCAGATGATTTGTCACCTTCCAAAGCTAGAACACTGAAATTGCATGCAGTTAAACACTGCATTTCTGAGAAAAGATTATACTGGAAACACCCTCTTGGTTTCCTCTTAGTATGTCTATTTGAATCAGAGACAGAGGAAGTTATAAGTCAGTTTCATGAAGGGGTCTGTGGAGGGAATCATGCTTGGAGAGCAATGGCATATAAAATCTTAAGGGCTGGTTATTACTGGCCTAAACTTTTTCCTGATGTAAATGCTAAGGTAAGAGCCTGTAGCCCTTGCCAATTTTTTACTGGAAAACATAAGCTACCAGCTATGTCGTTAGTTCCAGTCAAAACAAAATCTCCTTTTCAGCAATGGGGGCTTGACTTCATAGGTGATATAAATCCCCATTCAAGTGCCCAAAATAGATGGATTCTCACTGCCACAGACTATTTCACCAAGTGGGTGGAAGCGATCCCTACAAGGAAGGCCACTGATTCAGTGGTTATAGACTTTTTGGAAGAGAATATATTGGCAAGATTTGGCTGTCCTAGAAAGATAGTCACATATAATGCACAGGCTTTCAAGTCTATGGAAATGGTCATCTTTTGCCAAAAATATAATATTGTGCTAGGACATTCAACAACATATTATCCACAAGGAAACGGTCTGGTTGAATCTTCTAATAAGAGTTTGTTTAGTATAATTAAGAAAGTCTTAAATGAAAATAAGAAATCTTGGCATTTACATTTAAAGTATGCTTTATGGGTAAATCGGATAGGCACGAAGAAGTCTATCGGTACTTCACCATTTCAAATGGTTTATGGGACAGATGTAGTATTTCCCATAAACTTAGCATTTCCTGTGATGAAGCTGTGGCAGGATGAGAAGGAAGAGCCAAATCCTCTCACTAGAAGAATAAACCAATTAATTGAAGTTCAGCAGCACAGGGATGTAATAGATGAAAATCTACAGAAGTACTAGGATAATATGAAGATGTTATTCGATCGAAAGGCCAAGAACAAGAACTTTCTCCCAGGAGATCTAGTTTTGAGGTGGGACGCTCGAAAGGAAGATTCGAGAAAAAACGATAAATTTGATCATATCTGGTATGGACCCTTTAAGATATCATCTTCTGAAGGTAAAAACTCTTTTCTACTGGAAAATTTAGATGGTAAGATCCTAAATTCCCCTGTTAATGGGCGGTTCTTAAAGCATTACATGGAATAAAAAAATAAAAAAATAAAAATAAAAAATAAAAATCCACAGAATTATTTTTGAAATTACATCTGAGGTATTCTGGGTTATAGATTGTTGAAAAGTCTCTTTTAAATACCCTTAGCATTTTCTTTTATATTTTAGAACTTTGTATCAGAGTTGAAAAGATTTTGCATCAACTTTGAAAATCATCAAATGATTGAATTCAGTTAGGTCAGTTTTCATGACTTTTCTCTCTGACTAAAAATGGCTAGATTTGAGTTAACTCTGAATATCTTAAGTTTCTTAACAGATTGTCTGAACTTTTAAGCTTGCTCAAAAGAAGACCCCCTGAAAATATTTTCCCTTTTTCTCTATAGACTAAGAAGTTTTGAAAGTTGAAAAAAATTGGTCTAGAATAACCAAAACAAGTTGACAAATCTTTATTATAAAATTTTATACAGACCACCACCCCTGATATATTAAGTATCACTGATTTCCCCCGCTTCGTAAGCATAAGATAACTATAAGACAGATGGTGAAAGGAAATTCATAATTGATTGCTCCCATCTAGTCCTATAGACGATGAAAGGAAATTCATTTAAATTATTGCCCTCGTCTAAAAATAAAAAGAAATAGATAACTTCACCGGGGTACTGAATAGACCCGCTGGCAGTGAAGCAATGTCTGAGCATAAAATAAGCACTCGAAGCGGTGAAAGGAAATTCAGTAAAAAGGGACAGATAAATTCACCGGGGTACTGAACAGGCCTGCTGGCAGTGAAGCAATGTCTGAGGTATCTGTAAGGTTGTCATACTTATCTATAACTCTATTCTAATTATCAATTTTTCAAAAACTGGATATTCATCTTAAGTCAAAATAGAGCTTCCCAGTTTTAAAATTATAAATTTTATTTCAATTGATGCAAGCTGAAATGTTCAATAATCTATTGAGGTTCTAAAGATTGTTCTAATCATCTCAATACTAACTCAATTTTGGAACAAGAAGGAGAATTTTGAAGAAGACTATAATTGAATTTCAAGTAAATGAGAAGTTTTCAAAAGGTTTTCAAAGACTTTTTGTAATCTCTTTTCCTGTTCCTTGATCAGTTTATCAGAGATAAACCCTTGACACCATTTACCCAATGAAGGCACTGAGTCTTCATGTTCTCCTCATCCTGCAGGGAGACGAGGTCCCCGGTTGGAGCCTATGTTGAAACAGACCTTGAAATTTTTTATTCTTAAGGATAAAAGATTTGTATTTTTGAGTCTTTGTATTTTTTCAAATTTCCTAAAACAAGAATTTCATCGCCAATAGATTCACGATGCCTTTTATTGTTTATTGTTGGAAAAAGAATGGGAAAATCTAAACGAACATAAGTTTTCCAACACTATTCGAAACAATCTCTTAAACAGGCAATAATTTAAAATTTAAGTTTTAATTTAAACCTAAAATCGGGATTCAAAGTTTCGCGCAAACAAAAGTTTAATGCAAATTGAATTGCGAAATCCCGATCCCTGATTTCCCGATACTTTAAAAACTTAATTAAAATATAATTTACTTAAATCAGAATTAAAAGGGTTTTAAACAATTAAGTTAATCACATCGCAAATCGGGATTCGCGGTTTTGTGAGATCAAATAATCTTGTCATCGCATTTCCCGATACTTTTAATCCTTAAGTAAAGTTTTGAATTAATATAATCACCACTAAGAATGATTAAGAGCTAATTAATTACATCGCGATATCGAGATTCGCGGTTTTGTGAGAAGCATGTTTCATGTCATCGCGTTTCCTGATTTCCCGATCCCCGATTTTCCGATTGACGAAATCCCAAAAAGGTTTAATCTTGATTAATTAAGAAATTAAAAATGTTTTAATTTAAATAATACATCGCGATTTCGACAATCGGGGTTCTTCGATGACATTTTTCCTCAACATCAAAAGTTCTAAAACTCCGATAAGAAGGTTTTCAAATTTAATTCAAGATTAATACTAGTTGATCATTCTTCTAAACAAGGTTTAAAGTTAAATTTTTTATGAATGTTCTTTAATGCGACAATTTTCTGATTTGGTAAGTTTCTATTATATTTGAAAACACCGAGAAAGCCTAAGTACAAACATTAAATGCATATCTTCGGAAATATCTTTTGCATTAAGAGCCTTAACTTCATAACAGAGGTACGAATCTCAATGTTTTTATGATATATTCGAAATAAACTTTGAAACGGCCGTATTATCATTTCAAAGCTAAATCCCTCTCTGTTACAGGTTTTCAAGTAAACACAGAGCTATGGCACCCAAAAAAGCATCGAAGAAAAATGAAGATCAACCAGAAGGTGATATTATCTCCGATACTACTGCATCTGGAGTACACTTTGTTAAATCATGGAATGGAATTGCCGAAAAACTGGAGGATGAGCTTAAGTATGCAACCACTGATTCGGAAAATCACATTTGAGATATTGCTGAGTCTGAGCTTCATAAAATTGTTGCACATCCGAGGCCTGTCTCATATACCGATATGATCGCCTGGGCTCTGGATAAAGTAGATGTCCCGACCAGAAGTATTCTGAACGAGCAAGGAGATGTCATCGGCTCATTCAGGCCTGAACATATTCAAGTAATGTATAAGCTCTCGCCCAATTATAGACACACTTTTAATTCTAAGTTTTTAGCCGAGTTTCAAAGAAAAGAGTGCATTGAAGCTGGCCAAACATACCCTGACATGATAAGAGGATGAGCCAGAGATGAAAACAAGTTTAGGGCTGATTTACATGGAATTTATGCCACAGCTTCCTTAAACGAATATATGGTTTATGTAGCAATGATGTTATGTAGACTTTTCAGGAGAAAGGATCCTTGTCATTTTAATGCAGACTGGACACCTTTCTTAGAGGAAGTTTTAGAGGGATGCAGTTTTAATTGGCACAAAATTCTGTCAGATAACCTCACATCAGAGGTTATGAATTACAAAGCAGCTAGGTCAAAAGGACAACCAGTGTCTTTTTATATGTCAGCTTATATAATGGATGCCATTTGTTTTATGACTCCTTTCCCACTAATGAATTGGAGTTAGAATGCTTCTTGCCCAGAGCCTGTTCATAAATACCACTCAGCTCTCTGGGAAGAAAATGCAAAAAATGTTTTTTATGAGGTTTGTCATTATGTAATTATCGCCTTGCACAAAATATTCTTTGGATGCGATCCTCCTCGTATTTCTAATACCATCATAGAAAACCTCAAGTTAGTTGCTTACTAGTTCATAGAGGAAAAATTTTCCTATGTTAGGGTTTATGGCTATTCTATTCCGCCTCACGCACTCCCAAAAATTTTACCAGACAAGTTGATATGCAGAGAAGTGGCTTATCAGTTAGTCAAGGGTGGTATTGGGTTAGAATTAAAATCTCAGCAGAAAAAAGCATGGCCATCTTTTCCTGTTTATATCGGAAAATTCATTTTATCAAACTTAGGCCATTCTAAGGCAGAGGCCGAGTTGTTGGACGAAGTAAAATTAGCAAGCATAGAGCACAGGAAACACAACCCTTACCAAATAATCAGTCGACATTACATACAATGTAATTTAAAAGCATATGAACATGAAATTTCAGTTTATGATGATGTTTTCAAAAATGCTAAGTCTTATGAGGAAGTGCAAAACAAAGTGCAAGCCTTGTCACCTGATGCATAGGTGGGGTTTTCATCCTTTCAAAGACATAGACGGAGCTGTCTGCCAAAGATTTTACAAGGTGAAATGTCGGCTTCATTGCCAGAGCAAGAAACAACTCCTCCAGGGTTTGAAATTTATATTCAGGATAATTCAAGTGACAAAGATAAGCTGAAAGATATTGAAATACCTCCTCAGAACACAGAGGGTTCTCAGACAAAAGAACCATAAATAGGAAAGGGAAAAGGACGGGAAACAAGTCAAATAGTTCTTGACGATATTCCAGAAAATGTTGGAGGAACGGCTTCAAAGGAACTTGGCAGTCCTATTACGGCATTGACTCCACTATAGTCTACTTTCGGAACCCCTCATGAAGGAGTTCTATATGTAAGTGACTTAGAGCCAATCTCCAGAGATGAAATACCCTCATCTGATTATTTTTTCAGTAAAAAAACGAAGAGCTGTCTTGAAGCAGGAACTTCATCCTGTAGGAGAAAGAATGATAAAAAGACATAAACTTATCATTGATGGAAAGAAACTCAAAGAAGGAGAATTCACTACAGAGTTAGCAGGAACCATGGGTGTTATAGCATCAACTAACATGTATTCTATAGGAAATCTAACAACTATGCTTGAGCAAAAGGATCAGGAAATAATACAATTGCAGGACAGATTAAAGGAAAATGAAAAAATTATTGGCTGGGGAATACAAAAGGGTCTAGAACAAGCTAGACTCAAAGACATCCAAGAAATCCAAAAGTTGAATAAAAATTGGGATGAAGCAAAACACATGATACAGGTTACTCAAGAACAGGTTCAGAAGTTGAGCGATGAAAATAAATCTTTGCAAGATAAGATTATTTCAATCACTAATCAAGTAATTGAAATTGAACATTTTAGGACGCAAGCATCAGAGATATATGAAAACATTGAAGAAGAACAACAGAAAATATTTTGTAATATGGAAATCATCCAGAACTATTTTCAGGAGTCAAATAGGTCTATGGAAAAGGTTGTTCAGAAAGAGAGAGAAGCTAAAGTAGCAAGGAATTCTTTTCAAAAAGTAATAACTTCTTTACAAAAAGCTGAAATTGGAAAAAACAATAAATTATCCATTTTGGAACAGGTAAAAGGAGATATAATGATAAAAGTTTTGGAATCAAAATTGGCAGAATATAAAAGAATTACAAAAGGAATTCATGAAGATTGTCAAAGGATCTTCAATCTTATTGAAAAAGATTCAATAAATATCAGGACAGATGGTTTTTCTGAGTTATTGGGCGAAGTCAACATTGCCAGACATCAGTTGAAGTCAAAAGAAGAACTCGAAGAAAGGAAATCAGAAATTTCTAATATTAAATCAGTCAACACTGCAGAAATAGATAAGTGGATGATAGCTTCAAGTTCAAAGTTGGAAAAGATTAAATTCACAGAGAAAACAATAGAAAGCCAGTTGTCAGGCTTACAGAGAAGATTTTTCTCTTTCGAAGCAAATGAAGTACCTGAAGCCCCTAGGGTTCTGGTAAACTTTTTGGGGAAATATGTTCAATGCGTTGAAGCAGAAAAAGAAAGTTCATCAACGCAAATTTAAAATTTTGTAAATATTTTTATATTTTTAGAATTTTTAAAGAAATTGTAAACGGTTGACATTAGTTTATGTAACCGTAATATTAGGAAGTTGGTTAGTTACCAACGAAAAACTTTGATAGAAAGATATAAATATAGTTTCAAAAGGCTGAAACGAGGCTTCAGAAATTTTTGGAGAAGGCCAATTTTTGTAATATCAACTTTGAAGTTCATCGGAATATAAATCGCAAACAAGATTTTGGATCCTGCAATTTCGTGACTATGTTTCTTCCCCTGTTTATCATGCTTTGTTAAATCTTCCTCTTAATGTGTGTTTCTAGCAAGTAAATCAATTTGAAGTTATATGCATTGTTGTTTATTATTTCAGATTGGTTTGGATGTTGAATGTATTACAGTTTTTCCTCTGAAATTACTTTAGTAATTTTAAGAGCTATAAAACCTTCTGTTCCTTAATATTTCACTCTGTTAGAAATCTTGTTTTTCTTTCATCATTGTTAATTGAAATATAAGATTCTTTCTGGATAAAAGCCTTATATTTCTCTGTATTGTGTTTCATGGTTTACAATTTCAAAATTGTCACAAAACCAGGAAACGACCTTGAATGTGTTTTTACATTACTGTTTTTTATTTTAAAGTTGTTCTCATTAATATCATCTCTAAAAATCTGAAGTAACCAATCGATAAAAAACCATTTACAAACCTTTAAAACCTTATTACCCATGCCAGTTCCTAACGACAGACAACCTAACGTAGAACCTGGTCTTCAGGATCAAACCAACATTGCCCTAAACTTATTTAACACTATTCTACAAACAACTACCAATAGGACTGAGTTAGAAAGATCATGGGCTGCCATTGAACGTGACATTAGCATCCAAGAGCAACGGGAAGCAAGATAGAGATAGTTGAGAAACTGAATCTGATCTAGTCTTTCTTTGTTTCTTTATTTCAAAACTTTCTGATAAAAACCTTTTTTGGATGCCTTGACGGTATGTTTTATAGCCTTAAAACATAAACTCAGGAACAATAGAGTGCAAGAAGGTTAAGGCTGAGCATAGGCAACCAACAGGGCTGCTTCAACCTTTACCCATTCCTGAGTGGAAATGGGACGTGGTAACAATGGATTTTATCACCGGACTACCCAGAACAAGCAAGCAACATGATTCAATCATGTTGGTGGTGGACAAGCTTACAAAATCTACCCATTTTATTCCACTAAAAACCACACATAGAGCAGTTGATGTTGCTAATATCTTTTTAAAAGAAGTTTCACGCTTGCATGGAATTCCTAAGACAATTGTGTCTGATAGGGACTCGAAATTCACCTCGAATTTATGGAAGGGATTGTTTAAGGGATTCAGAACGAATATGAACTTTAGTACAACATATCATCCCGAGTCTGATGGACAAACAAAAAGAGTGAACAGAGTAATAGAAGACATACTAAGAATGTATTTAATGGATAAACCATCAAGGTGGGAAGACTACTTGCATTTGGTAGAATTTGCCTACAATAATGGGTATCATGGATCGTTGAAGATGAGCCCATTCGAAGCACTTTATGGAAGAAAGTGCAACACTCCAGTGAGATGGGATAATCTAGCTGACAGAGAAGTATTTGGGCCTGAACTGCTCAAAGAGATGGAAGACCAAATGATAAGAATTAAACAGAATCTAAAAGCTGCCCAGGACAGAAAGAAAAGTTACGTTGATAGTAACAGAAACCACAGAGAATTCAAAGTGGGTGACCATGTTTTTCTGAAAGTGAAAACTAACAAGAGTTCCCTGAAGTTGGGAAGTTGCGCCAAGTTAGCAACAAGATTTTGTGGGCCATTTGAGATCCTAGAAAGGATTGGGCTAGTTGCATACATGCTTGCATTACCTGCATCTATGACTATACATAATGTATTTCATGTTTCACTGCTTAAGAGATATATACCTGATGTTAATCATGTTATCGATTGGAATGTGATTCAGGTGGAACCAGAAGGTGTCCTGCAAGTGCATCTTGTGCGCATATTGGACAGAAAAAACAAACAGCTCTGGAATCGAGCTATAGAGCTTGTCTAGGTCCAGTGGACCTAGTACGGTCCCGAGGACGCGACATGGGAGCATGCACATGTTATGTGGGTAGAGTACCCACATCTTTTTGAAATTTTTTGAAAAGCTTGTAGATGTTGTGTAAAGTTTCACTGAGGACAGTGCAGAAATAAGGGAGGGGGGATTGTAATGTCCCCAAGGCTGAGCCCGGTTGTAAATTTGATGTATGAAATGAATTGTAAATATGTGTTATAGGCTAGTGAGCCAAGTTTGTATATGCCGGTGGGCTTATGTGATTGTTAGGCCAGAGATCCTAAGGGTTGGAGGCCAAGGGATTGATTTTTTACTTGTATGTATGCAGCACATTAATAAATATAGACACTGTCGCATGCAGACCGACCATGATGAATGAGTTATGTGGGACTAAGCTTCCACAGAGTGGGCAAGGAATTAGGGGTTGGAAGGTGGGAAGAAGGGATAAGTGTTGAGCCCAAGGGCTAAGCCTAGGGGCTTAAGCCTTGGGAATAATATTTTTTTATTATTCCAAAAAGCCACATGAATTATGTGAATGTGATGTTTTATCTTAAGTTCTTGGGGAAGGATGAGGGACTGCCAAATGGGAAGGAATGCATGCTGAATGGAACACATGCAGTTTCATGGGTGACAAGTGTCAACCCTGGTGCATGCGAATAAAATGACCAAGATGAGCCATGAGAGGGGTTCCTCACCCATTCCACCCGACTGCCTGAGCGTGTACGGAGCTCTGGGTAGTACGACCAACCTGAGCTTTGCAGAGAACCCTCGTTCTTCCCTGTGAGCCGAAAAGCCTATGTTTGGCTCTGAAAAAAAACGTGTATATCCTCTGTTCTAAAATCCGAGAAGCCTGTGTTTGTTTCTGAAAAGGTCGGGTTCACCCTCTCCATTCTGAGCCATGGAACCTGTGTCATTCCCTGTGTGTATTGTTTGTCACATGTTCCCAAGAACCAACACTGTGAGACCTTGCACCATTGCTAAGCTTGTTTGGGAAGCCCGTATTTGTTGTTTCAGTTGGCGGTGGTGGCCACGTAGAGCTGGACTGTGTGTGGCTTGTTGGCGAGTGAAAATTTTGATTGAGCCTATGTATGACCTCTCTCCAGGTGAGGGAGGTGATTGTTGTTGGAAGAGGCAGGTTGTCAGGCCTGTGAGCAATTCTCTCCAGGTGAGAGAGTTTGTTGGGAAGTGGTTTCTTCCAGAGAGTATCCAACACCAGCTTTGGGCTCTGAGACTTCCTTATTCAGCCTATTGTCGAGACCCAGGGAGGGAGGTTAGCACCGATGGACTATTCTTGTGAAGGTGTATACTCCTGGGCGGAACAAGCATGTGGGGAATGAGAGTTTGGTAGTAGTGGGCGTAAGATGGCATCTTGGGAAGAATCCTTCCAGTTTTCTGTGTTGTTTTCCCTATAAACTCAGCCTAGCCTAGGATTACTTGCCTTGGGGTGGAGCTTAGTCCCAGCTCAGGGGTGACCCACTGCTGAGCTGATGAGCAGTGCGGTCTAAGGATGGGAGGTTCATGGAAGGCCTGCACATGGTTGGTGGAATCTACCACTATTTCAAAGATAAGTATCAGATGATGTTTATTCATATATTCCGTTGTGTATATCAATTTAATGTTAATACTATTGATTGTTGATTATAGCAGTAAATCTTATGTTTACTCTGAGTTTAATTGAATTTCTTGATTAAATGCATGTTATTACTATAATGTCAGTATGAGATATGTACAAAGTGGTGTTATAGTTTTATTGAAGAGCGATTAAGCCTCGAAAACTGAAAGGTGGTGCTACAGTCTCACTATGATAGGCCACAGGGTGGTCGTGCTGAGTGAGAACGACACCCACAACATAGTTGGAAGCATATGTCTCGATCTCAAATGGCTGTTGTAGGTCTGGGAGTGAAAGTACTGGGGATGAGCACAAGCGTTGCTTCAAATCATAGAACACTTGTTGTTGGGACCACCTCCATGCAAATTTCACCTTACCACCACCCCTGGTTATTTGGCTGAGGGCCCATGCAATATGGGAGAATCCCAACACGAACCTGCGGTAGAAATTGGCAAGGCCCAAGAAGCTCCGGAGCTCGGTGAGTGTGGTTGGGGATGGTAGTCACGGATGACTTGGATCTTGGTTGGATCCACATATACGTCATACTGATCAATGATGTAGCCTAGGTAATGGACCCTATCCATGCCAAAGGAGCATTTTTCTAGGTTGGCGTATAGCTTGTGCTATCGCAGGGTGTGCAGAACCTGCTGAATATGCTGCAAGTGTTTGGCCCAAGTCTTTCTATAAATGAGAATGTCATCAAGATACACCACTACAAAATTATTGATGAATGGTTGCAAGATATCATCCATCAACCTCATGAAAGTGGTTGGCACATTTTTCAAGCCAAAGGGCATGACCAACCATTTAAAAAGGCCTTCCTTTGACTTAAAGGTGGTCTTCCATACATTTGTCTATTATATCGGTACCTGGTGGTAGCCAGACTTCAGATCAATCTGACTGAAGTATTTGGCCCTCGTGAGTTGATCAAGGAGGTCATCGATTTGGTGAATCAGGTATAGGTTTCTGACTATGATTTTATTCAGAGCCCGGTAATCAATGCAGAGTTGCCAGGTTCCATCTTTCTTTTGTACCAACACGATTGGGCTCTCGCAAGGTGATGTGATGGGATGGGATGGATGTGCCAATTGTGGAGCAACTCTTTGATCTATCGCTTGATCTCCTCATTATCTAACAAAGAGCATCGATAGACTGTCCCATTGGGCAGTGGTGCACCGGGGGGAAGATTGATGGGGTGCTTGACGTAGCATTACAAAGGTACCCCGGTAGGTGAGGAGAAGATATCTGAGTATTCTTCCACGACCTTGTCTACTTGCTTCTACTATGTGGAGAGGTCGGTCGTAGAGACCCTGGATGTGGCTGTGATCTTTCACTTATTCTGAGAGTGAATCATGAAGAACACAAACTTCCCCATCTGAGAAATGAACTTCCTGCATTACTTAGCAAAGATCAAGGAAATAGAACTAGGTGGGACTGCCTCGAGTATCCTGTATAATTTCCTGTTCAAAGTAATAATAACACTATGAGGCCTAGAATCATATACAACATGACGTTTCCATAAATAAGGTTGGCCCAAAAGAACATCAAAAACTTCGAGAGGAGCAACATCACACAATACCTCTTCTTTGAAGGGCTTGATGTCATATGACAGTCGACACTGTTGGCTGACGTGGAGATCACTTCCTTGGCGGAGCCATCCAATGGTGTAGGGTTTTGGGTGTGGCATTGTCGGTAGGGCCAACCACTTGATGACCTATGCTGAGATGAGGTTCTTCTGGCTACCACTATCAACGATGAAGTGTAGTGGGCTTCCTTTTACCCACATCTGTGAATGGAAGAGGTGCTCTCCTTCTTCTGGCTCGTCTAGTTCACTAGGCTGGAGCTTGGTGGTAGCAATGGTGGAACTAGGCTCCGCGTCAATGATCCATCTTCCCCTTTCTATTTCTAGCTCAAAGTTAGAATCTACATCTAATTCAGAGGCTTTCACTTCGGCCACCAATGACTATTTTGAGTGGCAGTCAACAGTGTTATGCCAAGGGATTTTATGGAAGTCGCACCACTTCTCAATATCTTTCTTTGTCTTTCCAATGTCCTTCTTTTCTTGCGACTTGGACTAGTTTTCCTGATACTATCCATATTTTCTCTATCCTTTGTTCTATGGGTAGGTGCCACCCTTTACTGGCTTTTGTTGTGAGGGGTTCCCAATCCCAAATTGCCACATCTTTTGTTTGCGCTTCTGCTCAATTTTGACGACATATCGGTAGGCCGCACCCAAGGATGAGATGTCCAAAAATTCTATTTTGGTATAGATCTATCTATGCAGAGCACCATGGTACTTGAGCACCAGATGTCACTCCAAATCTTTGATACCCAGCCTGGTGTGCAAGGTAGGGAAGATATTTGTGAAATCTGACACTGCTTGGTCCCTTTCTTACCGCAGTGTAGTCCATTTGGTATACAGGTCATCATAGCTTCTGACATGGTAGTAATGTTCCTTAATAGCACCCATGAAAGATTCCTAGGTGGCTGTGACTAAAAATAATGAGGGTTCCTCTGTTTCCTTTTGCTCACAGAAATTTTTTGATGCAGGAGCATCGCCCACATCAAGCGAGCCAGCGCGAAAGTGAAGGACAGTTGGACAAGCCCAGCAGAAATTTTGAAATTGTCTTGAAGATAATGTGCCAACCTTAATTGTGATAGTTAAGGAGAGGCGTACTTATGCATTATATAGGACCTTGAGCGACCCTCTCTCGTTCATAGTAGGTAGAAGGCATTTATGTAAGTAGGTAGAATTGAATATTAGATTAGACAGTTTTAGAAGGAGTGGAGGGAAAATGGATATAGACACCCTCATTGTGTATTGTAACATAGTTAGAAGCATTGTAAGAACACCCATGTACAGATATTTGGATTAATAGAGATCTTTGATTCAAATTCATGGTTTGTGTTGTTCCTTGTGTATTGATGTTATGCTCATGAATATTTTCTTCCTGTTATACATTTGCTTTGATATGTTGTGTATATGATTTCATGTTCTAAGTTGAAGTCTGAAAGAAAGAGGGAATGAGTTTCAATTGTTTCTCTATCTGAATGAGAATTCCTGCAAGGAGTGCAGTCGAAATGTCCGCAAGGAGTGCGTTGAGAGAGGGTTCAGATAGGTAGCATTTGTTCTCATTTCCGTGGAAGTGCAGTTGGGCACCGGAGTTGTGCAAGGAGTGCGCAGGCAAAGCAAAGCCTCAGGTTTGTGGACCTGAGTAAGGGGTGAGAGACTGTTGTTGTAGGAGTGCGCAGAGTCGAAGGTATTTAGCACTTGGAAGTGTCTGAGAGTTGCCGCAAGGAGTGCGTGCAAATACCCTCTTTGAGGCTCAAAGTTGTGAAGAAGCTCAGGAGGAGTAAAGCCTTTGCAAACATTGAAGGCATCGTAAGTTGTAGCACAAGAGGATAAGTCCAAGGAGGAGTTCTTGGTTCTCCTTCATAGAAATCATCGAGGGGAAGGAATCGATGGTCAGGATCTTGTGGAGAGGATTTGTGAAATCTCGCCAGCCATTGGATCTGCCAAAGAAGCGAGGAGGTTACAGCTGCATTCGGAGTTCAAGCTCTAGGAGTCATGAGCCATTGGATCGTCAATCAGTTACCCGTCAGCTGTCCGATCTGACAGGATTTGCATAGGTTTTAAACCCTTGTGAGCAGAGTAAGAACCCCAAGAAGCATCGGGATATCAAGACGTCAGGATTCAGGAAATCAGAAGTCCCGTGGCCCAGAGGTCAAGGAAATCCATTGTGAAAATCCCGATGAGTTCAGAGCCATCCATCTGTTGAGACAGGTGGCAGGGATCAAGATTCCATCGACGTTTCGGAGGTCCTGAGGATAGGGAACTCTTGCATTTCATAATCGCGAAGTGCGAAATCCCGATGAGAAAATAAGTTACATGTGGGCCCATCTGATGTCGTCTCGTCGTAATAGGGAAATCAGGGATTTCTAGGGTAAAAAACCTGAGGCACATCAGGACCGTCGATCTTTGAGGACGTGTGGCATCGATCTTGACTTTCGGGAAAGGTCCCGAAAGGAGAGTCAAATCGGGAAATCGACATTCGCAAGATCGGGGAATCGAAGGCCAAAGCACTTCGACATTTGAAGTCGTGAAACCTCGAGGGAGATCGGGATTTGTTGATCTCTGTGATCGATCACAGTCGTTGGTTGTGGAAGGGCATTCTAGTGACGTCATATCGAGAAATCGCGAGTCAGAATATCGGGAATTCTGTGGGTAAGAGATTACTACATTTCAACACTCGAAACCCCGAATCCCGATAGTGAGTAGGACTGTGGTCATATGATAGGAGGTCGCATGGAATAAACACATAGACCAGAGGCTAAGGCAACAAGGGAGTGCGTCAGGGTATTGGCGATCAGGAAATCAGGACCCCAAAGGGTGGTGACATCGGGGATTTGAAAACCCCGAAACCCGATTGTGGCTTTCTATCATAAATGGAATAGTGACCGGCCTAAAGGTTGTAAGGTGCCGGAAAATATCTGTGGGTCAAATTTGAAGGAGATTCCAGTGGGAATCGAAAGAGCTATTCCGGCTCGAGGTAGGAATTTGAACGATCCTTAAGACCGGGAGGTCAGGTTCGGGACCTGCTGAGGTAGATGCCCGAGTGGATGCCATCAAGTGGTATCAAAGCTTAGAAAAGATTCTTTGCTTTCTGTAGCAGGGAGAAGGAAGATTCACCATGCCGCCGAGGAGAAGAGATAGACAATCACCCGATCCAGAGGAGGAAAGGGAAATACCTAGAGGAAGGAGTAGAGAGGTGCAGAATCCAGAAGTAGAAAGAGATCTGCATAACATAAGCGCTAGACTTGTGGACATGGAGATAAGACAAATACCCACATCTGATGTAGGAGATATATGTGAGTCTGAAAATGAAGATGATGTTGGACGTGGAGAAGAAGAAATCACAGCAGAAGATGCAACAAATGAGTGCTTAATTAAAGTTGTTGCAAGAATGGGTGTAAAGACGAAGATGGACATTCCAGTTTATGAGGGAAATCTGGATGTAGAAGAGCTTCTAGACTGGATTAGAGCTCTAGACACATATTTTGACTATGAAGATGTCGAAGAGGACAAGAAGGTCAAGCATGCCGTCACGAGATTGAAAGGACATGCAGCATTGTGGTGGGATGAACTACAAGCAGATAGACATTGCCAAGGCAAGCAGAAAATTAAGAGCTGGGACAGGATGATTGCAAAGATGAAAGAAAAATTCATCCCCAGGGATTATCAAATTACTTTGTTTAGGAGGATGCAGAACCTGAGAAAGAAGTTGATGTCAGTGAAGGAATATACTGAAGAATTTTACAGGTTGAATATCAGGGCAGGTCATCATGAAAGCAATGATGAAAAGGTAGCTAGGTATATGAATGGCCTGAGATATGAGATTTAAGATGAAATGAGTATGTTGACCATCTGAACGATGGAAGATTCTTATCAGATGGCTTTGAAAGCAGAAGAGAAGCTGAGATGAAAGCAAAGTCAAAGAGGCCAAGGCAGGAGTCATCCCAGAGGCAAATCAGTTGCCCGGGACAAATATCAGAATCCCAAGGAGGACTGGAAGTTCGGGTCTGAGCCTAAATACAAAAGAGCTGAGAGAGGTGGAAGCTCACAGTGAGGGAAATATGATGAACAGAGAGGACAGGATACTGAGAAAAGAGGAGGGTATGCTAATAATAATACTTTTCCTCGTACTAGAGGTAGAGGAAGAGGCAGAGGTGGAGTAATTGCATGCTTCACATGTGGAAAGAATGGGCACAAGTCTTATGAGTGTCCTGATAAAAAGAAAAAGGGTGGAGATACTCACATCGCCGAAGCACAGGGGCGAAATGTTAAGGCGGAGGATGCTGAAGGTGGAAGATCGCTGGTGATGCGAGAAGTTCTTTTGACACCCGAAAGGGAGGTGGAGAGTTCAGTCCAAAGGACTAGACTTTTTCGGATTGCTTGCAAAACCAAGGACAGAGTGTGCAAGGTCATTATGGACAGTGGTAGCACAGATTATCTCATCTCAACCGAGATGGTAGAAAAGTTGGAGCTGGAAACGATTGAACATCCAAGTCCATATAAATTTTCATGGCTACAAAAGGGACATCACGTAAATGTCACTAAACAATGTTTAGTTGAGTTTAAGATAGGCGGATATAATGATAAGATACTCTTTGATGTTATTCCTATGGATGTTTGTCATTTATTGCTGGGTAGACCATGGCAATATGACAAAAATGTGATTCATGATGGGAGGATGAACACATACACCTTAGAAAAGAATGGGAGGACACACATGTTGCTTCCAATTAAGGATAAGGAGGTGAAGCCAAAAGTGAGCAACACAGTACATCTCATGAGTGGGAAGGAGTTTCTTACAGAGGTTAAGAATAAGGAGGATCCACAATTCATTGTGGTCAAGAAACCAAAAATTGTTCTGACTAGCACAAGAGTGGATGATTTACCAGAGAAGGTTCAGGAACTATTGGAAGAGTTCGATGACATTATAGTGGACGAATTACCTCGTTCGTTGCCACCGATCAGAAGTGTGAGTCATCATATTGATCTCATACTAGGAGCTAGTTTGCCAAATAAATCCGCATACAAATTGATGCCGCAAGAGAATGAAGAGGTTAAAAGACAAGTCCAGGAGTTGTTGGACAAAGGTTTGGTCAAGGAAAGCTTGAGTCCATGTGTTGTTCCTACATTACTCAGTCTAAAGAAAGACGGAGGCTGGAGGATGTGCACTGATTCAAGAGCCATTAACAAGATAACCGTCAGGTATAGATTTCCATTGCCGAGGATGGATGATCTGATGGATTGTTTGAGTGGAGCAAAGTATTTTTTAAAGATTGATTTGAAAAGCAGATATCACCAGATTTGCATGAGAGAAGGTGATGAATGGAATACAACATTCAAAACAAATGAGGGTTTGTATGAATGGCTTGTTATGCCGTTTGGCTTAACAAATGCGCCAAGTACCTTCACGAGGTTGATGAACGAAGTCCTGAGGGAGTTCATCGGGAAATCTGTCATTGTGTGTTTGGATGACATACTGATCTATAGTAAGACAGTGGCGGAGCATATAAAGCATTTGGCTACAGTGATGCAGAAGCTACAACAAGAGAAGTTGTTGATAAACATGAAGAAATGCTCATTTATGAAGACAGAGCTCATTTACTTGGGGTTTGTTATTTCGGCAAATGAGTTGAGGATGGATCCGGATAAGGTGGAAGTGATCAAGAATTGGCCATCACCAAGGAATATATTTGAGGTGAGAAGTTTTCACGGGTTGGCTAGTTTCTACCGAAATTTCATTAGGAATTTCAGTGGAATCAGTGCAGCGATGATGGATACAGTGAAGAAAAGACATAAATCTTTTCACTGGACAGAAGAAGTGGAAAAGAGTTTCAATTTTTTGAAGAGGAAGATCACGGAACAACCTGTTCTGGTGTTACCGGATTTCCAAAAAACATTTCAAGTGAAATGCAATGCAAGTGGATTTGCAATCAGGGCAGTCTTAAGTCAGGAAGACAGGCCAATCACATACTTCAGTGAGAAGCTGAATGAAGCGAAATTGAAATACTCCACTTATGATAAGGATTTTTATGCTGTCATACATGCATTGAAGAAATGGAGGCATTACTTGATCCTGAAAGAGTTTGTATTGTATAGTGATAATCATGCACTGCAGTTTGTGACTCAACAAGAAACGTTGAATCAAAGACATGTAAAATGGGTCGAATATATGCAGAATTTCACATTTGTGATTAAACATATTTCTGGTACTGCTAACAAAGTTGCTGATGCTTTGAGTATGAAGTGTTTACTGTTGCAGGAGTTCAAAGTCAAAACACTGGGTTTTGATGACCTCAGGGACATGTACGCAGATGATCCAGATTTTCAAGAGGCATATGAAGTAGCTGAGAATCCAGTTCTCAGAGACAGAAGCCCATAGATAGAGTATATGATCCAGGAAGGATTGTTGTTCAAAGGCAATCAACTGTGTATTCCAAAATGCTCCATGAGGGATAATCTGCTGAAGGAAAAACACAGTGGAGGATTGGCAGGGCACTTTGGCCATGACAAGACGTTCGCAAAGCTGAATGAATCATATTTTTGGCCAGGAATGCGAGTAGAGGTCAAGAGATTCGTGGAACGATGCAGACTTTGCTAGCATTCGAAGGGAAGAAAGTAGAATTCGGGGTTTTATCAACCATTTCCCATACCTGAGAAGTCATGGGATGAAATTAGCATGGATTTCATATTGGGGTTGCCAAGGACACAAAGAGGATTTGATTCCATCTTTGTGGTGGTGGATAGATTTTCCAAGATGGCACACTTTATCCCATGTCAGAAAACCAGTGATGCGACTCAGATCGCGAACCTGTTTTTCAAAGAGGTCCTTCGACTTCACGGCTTGCCAAGGAGCATAGTTTTGGACAGAGATACGAAGTTCATAGGGAATTCTGGAGAACCTTATGGAAGAAGCTGGGAACTAACTTGTTATTTAGTTTGGCTTATCATCCTCAGACGGATGGGCAGACAGAAGTGGTAAACAAAAGTCTAGGAGATTTGCCGAGAAGCTTGGTGACAGAGCACCATAGCAGTTGGGACAATATATTGCCGCAGGCAGAGTTTGTGTATAACGACTCAATGAACAGAAGTACAGGACATAGTCCATTTCAGATTGTTTATGGCATACAGCCGAGGGGAATTTCTGAATTGAGGGATTCAGAACAGAATGCAACTAGGAGTGCTAGTGCAGAAGATTTCGTAGAAGCGATGAAGGAACTTCACAGCCGAGTGAAGGAGCGGTTGCAGAATTCAAGTCAAGAGTATAAGCGGAGAGCAGATCAACACAGAAGACAACTTAAATTCAAAGTTGGTGACTTGATTTTGGCACATCTGAGAAAGGAAAGGTTCCCGAGAGGAACGTATAATAAATTGAAGATGAAGAAGATCGGACCATGTAGGGTCTTGAAGAAAATTGGAGAAAATGCTTATGAGATTGAACTGCCCGATGGGATCGGAATTTCTTTGATATTCAATATCTCAGATTTATACCCATACAAAGCTGAGGAAGAAAGAACAAATGATGAACAATCAGAGGCTCAGTGGCGAAAGCATATGCCAGTTGCAGATAAGCCACAGATGGAGTGGATACTGGATAAACGAGTGGGTAAAAAGACAAGAAGAAAGTAGTACTTTGAATATTTGGTCAAGTGGAAGGAACATACGGTTGAAGATGCCAACTGGGAGAAAGAAGCAGAGATACAGAGGCATGGACGAACCGTGCGTGAGCTCATGGACAGGAGCCCATGAAGATTTTCAAGCGAGGGAGTATGATGCAGGATCATCACCCACATCAAGCGAGTCAACACGGAAGTGAAGGACAGCTAGACAAGCCCAGCACAAATTTTGAAATTGTCTCGAAGATAATGCGCCAACCTTAATTGTGATAGTTAAGGAGAGGCATACTTATGCATTGTATAAGACCTTGAGCGATCCTGTTAAGCCCTAATATTGGCTCATTACCCCTTAATTGCGGCATATTAGATTAGTAATGCTATTTTATTTATGTTGGCTTTAGGCCATTAGTTGTAATTTAGATTAGTAATGTTATTTTAATTATGTCAGCTTTAGGCCATTATTTGTAATTAT
>JZKD02S1719794.1:648057-670380 GCA_000966675.3 Picea glauca
GTTGTGGACAACACTTGTCTCAAGGGGAGGGGCATGTTAAGCCCTAATATTGGCTCATTACCCCTTAATTGGGGCATATTAGATTAGTAATGCTATTTTATTTATGTCGGCTTTACACCATTAGTTGTAATTTAGATTAATAATGTTATTTTAATTATGTCGACTTTAGGCCATTATTTGTAATTATACCTCCTAGTCTCCTATATATACCAAGGAGACATTTTCATTTTGAATCACCTGGTACTTGAACATTTAAATGGGGTAAAAGGAGGTTGCCCCCTCGAAGAGGCTTATTATCTGAAATTATCTCTTTTTCAAGGCGTTGAGTACTTTTCCTGAGGTTTTTATATGCTATAATTGATGTTTGGTTCTTAACAGATCCTCTCTCGTTCATAGTAGGTAGAAGGCATTTATGTAAGTAGGTAGAATTGAATATTATATTAGACAGTTTTAGAAGGAGTGGAGGGAAAACGGATATAGACACCCTCATTGTGTATTGTAACATAGTTAGAAGCATTGGAGCATAGAAGAGAAGCAGAGAGCTATGTAAGAACACCCATGTATAGATATTTGGATTAATAGAGAGCTTTGATTCAAATTCATGGTTTGTGTTGTTCTCTGTGTATTGATGTTATGATCATGAATATTTGCTTCCTGTTATACATTTTCTTTGATATGCTGTGTATATGATTTCATGTTCTAAGTTGAAGTCTGAAAGAAAGAGGGAATGAGTTTCAATTGTTTCTCTATCTGAACGAGAATTCCTGCAAGGAGTGCATTCGAAGTGTCTGCAAGGAGTGCATTGACAGAGGATTCAGATAGGTAGCATTTGTTCTCATTTCCGCGGAAGTGCAGTTGAGCACCGGAGCCGTGCAAGGAGTGCGCAGGCAAAGTAAAGCCTCAAGGTTGCGGACCTGAGTAAGGGGTGAGAGACTGCTACTGTAGGAGTGCGCAGAGTCGTAGGTATTCAACACTTGGAAGTGTCTGAGAGTTGCCACAAGGAGTGCGTGCAAAGACCCTATTTGAGGCTTGAAGTTGTGAAGAAGCTCAGGAGGAGTAAAGCCTTTGAAAACATTGAAGGCATCGTAAGTTGTAGCACAAGCGGATAAGTCCACGGAGGAGTTCTTGGTTCTCCTTCATAGAAATCATCAAGGGGAAGGAATCGATAGTCAGGATCTTGTGGAGAGGATTTGTGAAATCCCGCCAGCCATTGGATATGCCAAAGAAGCGAGGAGGTTATGGCTGCGTTCAGAGTTCAAGCTCTAGGAGTCATGAGCCGTTGGATCGTCGACTAGTTACCCATCAGCCG
Organism: Picea glauca; assembly: GCA_000966675.3. Lineage (NCBI taxonomy): Eukaryota > Viridiplantae > Streptophyta > Pinopsida > Pinales > Pinaceae > Picea > Picea glauca. Next base: position 649,367 of record JZKD02S1719794.1, read on the forward strand.
TCTGATCTGACAGGAGTTGCACAGGGTTTAAACCCTCGTGAGTAGAGTAAGAACCCTGAGAAGCATCGGGATATCGAGACATCGGGGTTTGGTAAATTGGAAGTCCCGTGGCCCAAAGGTCAGGGAAATCTATTGTGAAAATCTCGACGAGTTCAGAGCCGTCCATCTGGTTGGACAAGTGGTAGGGATCAAGAATCCATCGACGTTTCAGAGGTCCTGAGGACATGGAACTCTTTCATTTCAGAATCGCGAAGTGCAAAATCCTGATGAGAAAAGAAGTTACGTGCGGGCCCAGTTGACGTCGTCTCGTCGTAATAGGGAAATCAGGGATTTCCAGGGTAAAAACCCTGAGGCACATCAGGACCTTCAATCTTTGAGGATGCGTGGCATCGATCTCGACTTTCGGGAAAGGTCCCGAAAGGGGAGTCAAATCAGGAAATCGACATTCACGATATCGGGGAATCGAAGGCCAAAGCACTTCGACATTTGAAGTTGCGAAACCCTAAGGGAGATTGGGATTCGTTGATCTCCGCGACCGATCATAGTTGTTGGTTGTGGAAGGGCATTCTAGTGATGTCATATCGGGAAATCATGAGTCGAAATATCGAGAATTCCGTGGGTAAGAGATTACTACATTTCAACACTCGAAACCCCGAATCCCGATAGGGAGTAGGACTGCGGTCATATGAGAGGAGGTCGCATGAACTAAACACATAGCCTAGAGGCTAAGGAAACAAGGGAGCGCGTCAGGGTATCGACATTGAGAAATCGGGACCCCAAAGGGTGGTGACATCAGGGATTTGAAAACCTCAAAACCCAATTGTGGCTTTCTGTCGTAAACAGAACAGTGACCGGCCTAAAGGTTGTAAGGTGCCGGAAAAGATCTGTGGGTTAAATTCGAAGGAGATTCTAGTGGGAATCGAAAGAGCCATTTCGTCTTGAGGTAGGAAGTTGAACGATCCTTAAGACTGGGAGGTTAGGCGCGGGACCTGCTGAGGTAGGTGCCCGGGTGGACGCCATCAGTTTCCCACCAATTTTTGACATGGGGAACGACTTTGAGGAGCGCAAAAGTAATCTTTTCTTTATCCGAAAAGTTATGAATAGAAAAATACCCTTCTAGTAGATTCAACCATTTGTCTATAGCATCTGCATCTATCTGACCTTCAAATATAGGAATATTGAAGTTTATTTGTACCTTGAAGGGGGTGGCACCTTCGCTTGAAGAATATGCGTCGCCTGATGGTAGTCGCCGAAGGATTTACACGAAAATATCCATCATCTTGTTCCTTTGTTGCATGAGGGCTTCCTCAATCAACAGTTTGAAAGGATATCATGTCCTGTAATATTTCTTTTCTCCTTCCATGAGAGGTTGCTTAGGCGTGCGAGAGATTTTTTCCTCAAGAGAAACAAGCTCGAGACCCAACTCTTTGTACTCCAAACTCGTTAGGGACATGCATTAAGACGACAAGGAGCAGACCGCTCTGATACCACTGATCCAGATTTTATGAGCAGAATGAAATGAATACATATTATTAAACAAAAAATAACAGAGATACAGTAAAATTGGGTTTCTATTCAATAATGAAATAAGATAAAACTGTAAAATGCAGCAGAAACATGCTTGCTGGAATGGTGGCGGCTTATCTCTGAGAAGAGATGTGACGGCAGCGTGAATTCACAAGAAGAAGATTACAATGAGGCTCTGAAGGCCTTTTTACAATAAACTAGAATTCCCAAAACCCTAGACATCCAAAAACCTAATCCTAGGAGATGAAGCGCCAAAATTCATGTGGGCCTCGTTTGGGCAAGTTAGTACATTAACTTCCCAGGGTTGTAACTTTTGCATACGATCTCTGATTTAGGTGCGTTATAGGCCGTGGGAAAGGTATCATCGAGGAGATTCATTTTGGGGCCTCAATCATACCTATGGTCAGTATTGAGTTTGGACAATCCCGAAAATCCTTCATTTAGGCCCTCAAAATGGCCTCGGAAGTTAAAACTGTTAAAAATAGTAAATTGCCAAAATTGCTAGAAAATTGTTTTGAGCTAGTTGGAAAAGGTGGGTGGCCACTGATATCCACCAGGATCAAGAAGCCTGCGTTGGAGTTACCAACCTGCACTGGGGTAGCGTACCATCCTGCATTGGGGTTAGCAACCTACGTTGGGGTAGCGTACCAGCCTTCATTGGGGTAGGGTACCAGCCTGCTTTGAGGTTACCAACCTGCACTGGGGTAGCGTACCAACCTATGTTGGGGTTACCAACCTACACTGGGGTAACATACCGGCTTGCATTGGGGTAGCATACCACCTTGCATTAGATTTACCAACCTATGTTGGGGTAGCATACGAGCCTGTGTTGTGGTTACAAACCTACACTGGGGTAGCGTACCAACCTACGTTAGGGTTACCAACATGCACTGGGGTAGCAAACCAGCCTACGCTGGGGTTACCAACTTGCACTAGAGTAGCTCCCTCTACTGGGGATCTCATCACTTCCCTCTACTAGAGAACACATCAAAACACATCACTTACCACTACTGGGGAACAAATAACTCCCACTACTGGGGAAGACATCACTCCCTCTCATGAGGGAAAATCCTTCTGGACCATACCAATCTTGTCTTTGAAGTATTCGAACTTCACTCTCGACAGAGGCTTAGTCAATACGTCTGCTACCTGATCGTTGGTAGGAACACACTCGAGCTTTACTACTCCCTTCTGTACCATCTCTTGGATATAATGCTAGTTGATCTCGATATGCTTGGACTTGTCATGATACATTGGGCTCATTGAAAAATTTATGCGACTCTTGTTGTCATAATAGATATAGGTTTCCTCCAACTTGAGATCAAACAATTATGGAATCAACTTCCTAAGCCATACTACTTTGCCACAAGTTGACCATGCTGCCACATACTCTTCCTCTGTGGAACTGAGTGCCATATAGGTCTTCTTCACACTGAGTCACAAGATCATAGCTGATATCATACTAAAGCAACATCTGGATGTACTTTTCCAGTCTATGACACTACCTGCCCAATCAGAATCTATGTAGACTTGAAATCTTATCTCACGATCCAAGATATATCAGAGTCCATAATCGATTGTACCCTTTAGGTACCTCATCACACATTTTTTCATAATCAGGCGAACATGTCTAGGCTCAATCATGTACTGACTCAATGTGTTCACTTAAAAACATATATTTGTCCTCGTGTTCTTCAAATATACCAACGAACCAATTTTGCACATCACATTGTACCAAACTGGTACACTTGCTTAGCTGCAACTCAATCTGCACAATCATGTACTAGCTCTATGTGCTTTCTGCAAAGCACTATCTGTCTCACTACTTGAGAGTATGTCCTCTACTATCTCTACAAACATTCCTTCTATAACTGAAACTCTGCACCTACAGCTGCTCTTTCTGAAGCTGAGAATGGCTGCTCCATTCTCACTATAGCTACTAAACATTGAGAATAGCTCTTCTATTCTATCACGGAAACAACTTCATCTGAAACTGAGAGTGGCTCAATAATTGACATTGAGGGTAGCTTATCCTCTTTCTATGGAGGTAACTCAATCTTCTATTATAGTTATATCTCCATGGCTCGACTCATGTACTACACCAACTGGCACTGGAGTTAACTCAATCTCAAATACAGGGATTGTCATACCTGCTCCTTTTGAGCCTTGACTTCTTCCGTGTCTAAAATATCCTCAGAGGCTCCACAATATATACTTGGTAATGGATACCAAGTCTTAATATGAAAAGTTGAGTCGGACTTCTAACGAATTCTTCTTCCTTTCAAGGTGGCCTCATTATCCATGACCATGTCTTCTCGTCGAGAAACTGTAGAACACTGTGAGTTCTATACTAATGTGCTCATTTTACCATAGACAATGTCACATCATTGTCACCCAACCATAGGCATTTACATATTCCACCCCCAAGCACATAAAATATTTCTTAATTTTAAATGAGACCTTGTTGGATTCCCGTACCAGGGATAATGATCCAACAAGCTAAGATAAAAATACATAAAATCTAATATTAATAAACTTAAAACTGAAATCAAATATGAAAATCTCCCTGTGGACAGGTAGATCACCTCTAGAGCTTGACCTTAACCCTAGACAAAAAAGTGCTTAACATGGACACTGAATTCCTTTCAAATCTATCTAAACTAACACACAAGAAGGAAGGATGACGGAAGTACCTTTTTATCGACGTTTGTCCCTGCATGCTCCTGGTTGCGCTTCGATCCTCTGCTCTTTGCTGGACCCTGTGGACAAAACAAGATACGACCGCTTCCTACTCTACTGATATTAGCTTGAAAACAGATCTACCAACTAGTGATAAGTTCATGTGACCTTAGACATAAACTAGAAAGAAACAGGCCACGTGTATCATATTGATGAGAATAACGACAGCAGTACTTACAATCGTAGATGCGAATGCGACAACTTCGTCAAGTCCCCTTCGTCTAACCCTTGCCTAAAAGTCCCACAATATGGATAACAACAACTTCACTGATCACTCTCCTTTGGCTGACTGTAAGTTTCCTCCAAGATCATAAGTTTCATGTATTCAATTCTTCCCCCTTTCCACCATCATAGAACCTGTTTATATAGGTTAAGAGGAGCTTAACCTCTTGATTTATCTTTAGAACAAGTTGGGAACCTTCTCCTAAGATCAGGGATCTCTTGATGAAACCAAGAATTCGAGCACAACTACCTCCTAATCTTGAAATATCCTCCCCTTATTCTCCTCAACGGGCCAACTACTGCCTCAGATTAGGCAGCGCTCCCTTAGAAGGGGCATCAGAGCATTGTAGCGCTCCCTGGTGAGCCTTAGGGAAGCACCAACTCTCTCAAGATGAGCAGCGCTCCTTCAAAGGGGGCTGAGGAGCGTTATAACACTCCCTGAAGCACTATAGGGGAGCGCCAGTGCTTCTGGAGCCGAAGTAGAGGAGCGCTCCCCCTCAAAACCTTTGTTTCAGGGTTCCTTTCAGGTGTCAAGAGTTGTTTGACTTCAGTAGACCAATTATCCTCCTTCAAATCAATCAAGTGAGATGTTATAAGTGCTCCCTTAGTGTCGTTGACATGGCAGTATGTCTGAACATCCTTTTTGACACTTGTGGCCAATTTGCGACACTAGTGACCAACTTGCGACACTTTCGAAAGTCGATGCGACACTTACGACAATTGAGAGGGATAATGTGACACTTATCCAACTGAGCAATTTTGACATGCAACAAAAGGGATTGTCATACCTGCTCCTTTTGAGCCTTGACTTCTTCCGAGTCTAAAATATCCTTAGAGGCTCCACAAGATATACTTAGTAATGGATACCAAGTCTTAATATGAAAAGTTGAGTCAGACTTCTAACAAATTCTTCTTCCTGTCAAGGTGGCCTCATTATCCATGACCATATCTTCTCATCGAGAAACTGCAGAACACTATGAGTTCTATAATAATGTGCTCATTTTACCATAGACAATGTCACATCATTGTCACCCAACCATAGGCATTTACATATTCCACCCCCAAGCATATAAAATATTTCTTAATTTTAAATGAGACCTTGTTGGATTCCCGTACCAGGGATAATGATCCAACAAGCTAAGATAAAAATACATAAAATCTAATATTAATAAACTTAAAACTGAAATCAAATATGAAGGGTGCATGTCTAGAGCATACATTTGTCAGAATGCTTGCTTGATCTATATGATGTATGGATGACTAATGACACTGCTTCACAACTTGTACTTGGCCCACTATGATACAACAAATCTCCAACTCTTTTACTTCCTGAATTTTTAATGTGGGAAGAAATGAGATAAAACTATCAATATCACTTGATATGAATCAAGTGCTTTGGAAGCGCTAAGTCCTATATAAAAGAAGATATAGTTCATATGGATCATCTAATTTTTTTCTTTTCCGATCAAGTTGATCTTCTCCTACGAAATTGGCATGATGCCTTTTAAACTTCCTGGTTTTATCTTGGTCTTTTTCTTGGGGACAATTTCTTGCAATATGTCCCATACTCTGGCAAATGAAGCATTTGAAGCTTGATAGATCTTTATGAGAATCTTTTCCTTTATGAGGCTTCTGAAATATTTTGTGAGAGTGAAATTCTTTCTTGTTCTTTCCTTTTCTTGCGTGAGCTGTTAGCGCTTGATATTCATGGATTTCTAACATTTCATTTCTTTCCTCTAATATGGCTTCTTCTTGAGTACAATCTTCCCACAACCTACTGAACTTAGTTAACTTTCTTCTAGAGAAGATTCCTTGGATGAAATATTCCGAAGAATTTGGAAAACCATTTAATGTGGTCATCGTTATCTCAACTTCTTCGACTGAGTCTCCAATAGCTTCAAACTGTTCTTTAATCTGGGACACTCTTGTGAAGTAATATTATATGGGACACTCTTGTGAAGCTGAGAATGGCTGCTCCATTCTCACTATAGCTACTAAACTTTGAGAACAACTCTTCTATTCTATCACGGAAACAACTTCATCTGAAACTGAGTGGCTCAATAATTGACATTGAGGGTAGCTTATCCTCTTTCTATGGAGGTAACTCAATCTTCTATTGTAGTTATATCTCCATGGCTCGACTCATGTACTACACCAACTGGCACTGGAGTTAACTCAATCTCAAATACAGGGATTTTCATACTTGCTCCTTTTGAGCCTTGACTTCTTCCGAGTCTAAAATATCCTCAGAGGCTCCACAAGATATACTTGGTAATGGATACCAAGTCTTAATATGAAAATTTGAGTCAGACTTCTAACGAATTCTTCTTCCTGTCAAGGTGGCCTCATTATCCATGACCATGTCTTCTCGTCGAGAAACTGCAGAACACTGTGAGTTCTATACTAATGTGCTCATTTTACCATAGACAATGTCACATCATTGTCACCCAACCATAGGCATTTACATATTCCACCCCCAAGCACATAAAATATTTCTTAATTTTAAATGAGACCTTGTTGGATTCCCGTACCAAGGATAATGATCCAACAAGCTAAGACAAAAATGCATAAAATCTAATATTAATAAACTTAAAACTGAAATCAAATATGAAGGGTGCATGTCTAGAGCATACATTTGTCATAATGCTTGCTTGATCTATATGATGTATGGATGACTAATGACACTGCTTCACAACTTGTACTTGGCCCACTATGATACAACAACTCTCCAACTCTTTTACTTCCTGAAGTTTTAATGTGGGAAGAAATGAGATAAAACTATCAATATCACTTGATATGAATCAAGTGCTTTGGAAGTGCTAAGTCCTATATAAAAGAAGATATAGTTCATATGGATCATCTACTTTTTTTCTTTTCCGATCAATTTCATCTTCTCCTACGAAATTGGCATGATGACTTTTAAACTTCCTGGTTTTATCTTGGTCTTTTTCTTGGGGACAATTTCTTGCAATATGTCCCATACTCTGGCAAATGAAGCATTTGAAGCTTGATAGATATTTATGAGAATCTTTTCCTTTATGAGGATTTTGAAATATTTTGTGAGAGTGAAATTATTTCTTGTTCTTTCCTTTTCTTGCATGAGCTGTTAGCGCTTGATAGTCACGGCTTTCTAACTTTTCATTTCTTTCCTCTAATATGGCTTCTTCTTGAGTACAATCTTCCCACAACCTACTGAACTTAGTTAACTTTCTTCTAGAGAAGATTCCTTGGATGAAATATTCCGAAGAATTTGGAAAACCATTTAATGTGGTCATCGTTATCTCAACTTCTTCGACTGAGTCTCCAATAGCTTCAAACTATTCTTTAATCCAGGACACTCTTGTGAAGTAAGATTATATGGTTTTTGAATTTTTCATCTTTACATTCATGAGTTGTGTCCTCAAGGTCATTTTCCTATTGATATTCGTTCCTTCAAATAGATGAGATAAGGCATCCATCATTTGCTTTGGTGTTTTTAATGTTGAAACATGAGGAATCAAATGGTTCTTGATGGAATCGACAATCATCCTATTTGATTTGATCAGATCCTTCTTATATTTGTCTTTTGCCTCATCTCCCTATAGCTCTTCAATATCTTATTCAACAAAACTTACAAGGTCATTCTCTTCTAGAATGAGCATCACTCTGTACTTCCATGCTTGGAGGTCATCGACTCCTTCAATATTTTTGTCAAGCTTGGTACTGGTAGTCATCATTCCCGGAACAAGTATAGATAACAAATAATTTTTCAATATGATGATCTTAGACCTTACCAGAGATATTGTTGAGTCAAAGATGAAATCTTTCACAAAATATGCAACAACTACAGCCAAACCTAGGGTTAATGAGGAAACCCTATTTTTTCAAATTGTGAAATATTGAATTCTGATCCAGAGAATGGGTTCGCCCTGCTTAGGAGAGTTCCTAAGTGTGGTTACTTTCTCTAACGTCCTTCTTAAATAGGGAAAATGTCACACTTACGGTTTATGCAGTTGTAGGCAGTTGCAACAACTGAAACAACAATTGTAGTTTTATAAAATTTCGTCAAACTGAGAGTTTATGCACAGGAGGAGTTGCACTAGGGTTAGGAGAGTTTCCATAGGCTCTTAGGTTCTTCAATGAGTTCTTATGTGCTGTGAAGATTCCTTCTTTCAGGCCCGTTCTGATACCATGTTGATTTTCTTACTTAAGCAATTAACTAGTTTAACATTCTTTTACTTATTAAACCATTAGCACAATAACTGCATATAAATGATCACTAAAAGAATAACATTCATATCATGCACGATATTTACCCTGGTGAAACCCCCTAAGGGGAAAAACCCAACAAACTTCCTCAATATAGATTTTCCAATGAAGAACAATGCTTCTCTCCAAGAGAGAACTAACAAAGAAGAAGATCCTCCTCTAACACTTGACTAGGGAAGAGTAGTGCACCACTTAACCAAGACATACCCAAGAGATAAACCAAGAACATCCATAGCATCACCTCCTAGATGCAATAGCATCTCCCTCTGAAACTTGTACACTTCCTCTTCTTAGTTGCAGAGCTAGTGTGTGAGTATGCAAATGAGGTGCTAGCCTCCCTTATAAATAGTGATTTTTCCAGTCTAAAATTAGGCCTAGGATGACCTGTTACTTTACCCTTTTAATTTATGTTTTACATGTCAAGGCACAATAGGGTCGACTTTTACATAGGCACAATAGGGATGAATTTTACAAAGGAAAAATAGGGCCTATGTAAAAGTCAACCCTAAACATCTTCTGAAGCTACTCAATCTTCAACAATATGAAGGAAAAGATATAACATAGATATAACAAAGAATTACACAGAGATATGGCAAGGAACATAGTAATACTATAAAGCTCAGATTCTATTAATGACTATCTGAAATACAAAAGACTGTAAAATGAAAAAGCACACAAACTAGCTAGAATGGTGGTAGCTTATATTTGAGAAGAGATGTGTCATCTATTGTCATTCAAAAGAAGTTGGTTACAATGAGGCTCTAAAGGCCTTTTTAACATAAAACATAAATGAGAAAACCCTAAACATCCAAAAATCTAACCCTAGGAGATGAAGCGCCAAAATTCATGTGGGCCATGATGGGCTAAGTTGGTACATCAAATTTTTCATTTTAGGATCACGACAACTCGTTGGAAAGAACTATCCAAGGAATACATAGGTTTTCGTCACAATTTGGATAAATTGTATAATGTGACTATGGCATGCCCAAAAAATGCTATTTAGGGCCTCAAAACGGTCCCATAAATTTAGGACCCGAAAAACTAGAAAAACAACTGCCAAAATGGAAATTGGTCTTTGAGTCAGTGGAATAGGTGGGCGGCCATCGATATCCACCTATATCATCGACCCTGGTACTTCTCTTAACTCCTACTTGATTTAACTTGCAAAAGAAGATCAAGACAATGTTGCAACAAGGTATTTATAACATAAAATCATACAAGTAATTGAGACATAGATTCAAATATGAAGAGTAACTAGACATACATAGACAAATTGAATCAATACTACACAAGTATGGGGAAAAGAGAACTCTTTATTAGAAACAGTAAAAGAATTGGTTACAACTTGACTCCAACCATTGACACATCCTCGAAGCCAACCACCCCAGTTCCTCTGATTTCCAAAAGGTCCTTCAAGCATCACTCAACAATATTTCCCTTCCTTGGATGACCCAATAAGAATAGGAACACACCTTATGGTCATATAATGAAAATGAAGGAATATTGGAACAAGGGTTCCAAGCCAAGGGGATGTTACTCAGAGGGTGAAGGGGAATAGAGAGACTTGCAATTTATTCAACATAACTTTGCACCTAGGTTGTCCTCCTCATCCATGACCCTAAAGGTGCCTTTATACCATCCTCAAGAAGTTAAGGAGGTTGAATTTTGTTTGGTACGGGCTCAAAGAGGTTGGGAAACGTGCTCAACTGAAATCTCCAACCGAAAATATTGAATTATTTTATTTTTCATATTTTTTTAGGGCATCTGTGGGTTGTACACTAGCAAGGCGTGAATGTCCACGTGTTGCACAAAGGTGACCCGTGGATATAAGCAAAATCACTATTTTTGAAGCAACTTTGATGAAGAAACTTGGGATTTAAACTTGCAAGTCAAGGACAAGGAATAATCCATCTCACAATGCAAATGGTGTGGAAAATTGTGATATAACAACTGTATTCATCGATTTCATTTCAATATATATTTCCCCCCAAAAAATTGGGGACAATTTATACAAATAAATAGACTAAAATATGAATGTGATTTTTTATAAGTTGTCAAATACGTACGTCCTGTGAGATGTCAAAATCCAAGCTTGGCAATGTTTCTTATTCATGTGTTGGTTGGCAGAAGAAATGTCGTACCATATAAACCAAGTTTGGAATCTATGGAGGATATTAAGATGAAAAAGTTGTCAATCATGTTGAGTGGAGGATCCTAGGCATGGATACCTCTTCACGTGTTGGTTGATGAAAGAACAATAAAAGAAAAAAAGAAGAAAGATTGTTTTTTAGCATTGCCAATGCAGAGTACATGTCACATTAAAGTTGAATAATGTTAAATACTCACATTGCATTAAAGCAATTTTTTTTTCTCTAAATAGGCACTCTTCATAAATTTTACCCATAGCATTGGACTGAACCTCACCCTAAAACTTGGAACTTGTCACTTTATATTTTGGAAAATATTTGTGACAAGTTCTTAAGAGTTTCCAAATGATTAACAGACTATGCTTAATTTAGAATCTCACATCACATGATTTATGAAGAGTGCTTGAGCTTACCCAAATGCTTAACGTATAGTGGGTTAATTATATTTTTACGTCGAAAGGCATACACCTATTGACAATGGGCACATTTAATAGGTTTTTAGTGCTTAATCAGTTTTGTATGGACAAGATTAAATATTTATAGAATATTCTTAGTAGTCCCAATAAATCAATGGTTGTGATTTCAACCACTAACTTCCTCACTATTATAAAGGCATCCTTTTACATGTTTATTTTTTTACTTTTAGTTGATCATATTTAAAATTTACTATGGTGGCTAAGTGATTTCCACATCTGAGTGATTAACAAAGATTAAGAATTTGTTACAAAGTGGAGAGATGTGAATATGAAATGCAACCATTTATGGCCATGTACAACCATGCGTTTCATTTGGCATTTAACGAAATGAAGGAGCTGAACTCCGTCGAAATTTCGATGTTTCAAAAATTATGAAACATACCCATTTCCCCCTGACTACTACTAAATTATTTGATCTCCCACAAACCATAATCGGATACGAGTGCGTAAGTTTTTATATAATCAAACATATCTTATTGCAATTTTCTTGTTTCTAGGTTTTTCGAAGCTTGATTTAGCTATTTAGTTTATGTGCAGTCGAATCATCTGGTTCGGGGATTTAAACTATTGATTGGCATCACCAAATGTTAGAATAACTATGTCATTGATCCAAAAAGAAGATTGGAAGGCCATACTCGAATGTGATCAAGTAATTAATCAATTATTTGCAACAAATTACTGGGAAATCAATTCTCTATAAAGCAGAGTTTTATAATCAGTGAAGCCTGATCCAAGTAAAACATGTTTTACTTTTGTGCAAATATTATGCAACTGAAGATAGAGCAAGCAACTGGACGCTTATTTGAAGGATGGGAGGAAGGTTCCATAGCCTTCGCTCCCACGTACAAATATGCCGTGAATTCTGATCAGTACTCTGCATTTATCAAAAACAAAGCTAGACACAAACGTCGTAATCCTACTTGGTATATGTGCACATAATCAAATCCTCTTCAGCTCTAAGATTTTATATTGAGTGCCGCTAATTTATCAGAACTAGAAGGTCAAACCAGTGCTATATTTATCCTAATGATTTGACTATTAATTGCAGGTGTGATCGTATACTCTCGTTTGGTAAGGGGTTGAAGAATCTTTCCTATACGAGGGGGGAATGCAGGCTTTCTGATCACAGAACAGTCACAACAATATTTTTGGTCGATGTCCAGGTTTTAGTTAGCCATCGAAAAATCCAGAAAAGTTCTAGAATTGGATCATTGTCCCAAGATACCTTCTCAAATGGAGAGATCTTAATCTGAACCGCAACAGGAGGGAGCACTATCACAGATCCATATTCAACCTGGATCTGGATCTATCGCGTACCTATTGCAAATCTCAGATCTTGGATTGGAACCAGTATTATTTTGGCATCCATGTATGAGTGATTAACAAAGATTAAGGTGTTGTTATAGAGTGGAGAGATGTGAATATGAAACACAACTATTTATGGCCATGTGAAGCTGTGGTTTCATTTTATGGCCACCATTCATTTTATGGCCGCATTTCATTTTCTGGACTAGCCAAAACCTTTCGGCATTCACCAGCCACGAGTGGGTTAATTATATTTTCACAATATATCATTCAAGTTAAGTAAATATCATATTGATTGTATTTTTAAATATTATATGTAGATATCATATTCATTGTATTTTTAAATATAAACATTTTTAAATATCATATTATTGTGAGGGATAAGCATTTTGAGAATTTCCATAAATATTTGTTTAGAACCTTGCACATTTACAAAGTTTGTGTTAGAATTAATGCTTATATTAGAGATTGGTTTGGATTTGTTAGATCTAGTTAGTTGTGAGAGATATTCTCCAACTATCAAATCCTATTTATGTGTGTGTGGTTGAGAGATTCCCTCGTAAGTTTGTTATGATGTTGAGGAAAAAAATCTTGTATAAATATGTGCTTGATTGATTAATAAAATATAAAATTTGATGTGTTATATGGTTTACTAAGTTGATATCAGAGTTGGTTGCTCTAGACTTAATTCCCCACGGCAGGGTCCAAGAATATCATAAAAATGTGAGAATAGAGTGTGTTGTTGTGTGTATTATTGCTTCTATGTGTTTTGTGGATAAGAAGTTGCCATTTCAATTATTGAAGGATCCGCTCACGTGGAAGGAAGTTGAGAATTTTCATTTATGTTCATATACCATCGATGCTATGCACTCATTGTGCACAATACCTACGAATCTGTTGTTGCTAAACCCTAAATCGCATCAATGCCATGGTGATTCAACAACATGCATATCAAGTGTGGATCAAACTCCTTAATTTCATCCTCAATCTTAGTTTCGTATCGCTTAACTACAATTTCCAAGGAAAAATTGCATTAGAGAAAAAATGCTAAGGCTGACGTCGTTGAATATTTCGAGCATATATTTGATACAACACATTGCTACCAAATCCCAGAGGTAGTGTGAAGGCAATATAGAAATGGGAAACGATTAGAGGCAACTCATTAAAATCGAGGAGTCTTTCAGTTTTTGGGGATGGCGCTTATTGTTGGCTTTGAAAGCCATTCCAACACTCATCATACCGATGAGATTGTTATTCCTTGCATACGCACCCAAAAATCTGATCAAGAAAATTTATTGCGAGAATGCTCAGGGTATGATGGAAAAGATTCAAGAGATGTCATATTGTTTTCTTGGTTATAATTTTTTTTAATTAGCAGTGATTTTAGTGATTGTTGCTAAAGTATTAGTATTCCTCTTTTGTGAAATGGATTATGAAGAACCACTCATAAAATAGGGTAACTTAAATTAATTTGGCGGTTCTTGATGTATGTGATGCCATAAGGACACGTCACTAGTTTGGTTATGTCTATAGTCTGTTACAACTTGTGGTTCTTGGAGGATGCGGTGACCCAAGAACACCGACTAATAGTTATGTGTACAGTTTGTGATCATTGTGTGTGTGGAAAAGGTCACTTTGCAAGATTCATTTATGGGTAGATTCTGTATCTATACTACTTTCCTAGAAAACTAGCGAATACAATGGCAGACCATGTACTTTGACAAATGGAAGTAATATAGAATAGACTGCTTTCCTAGATAATTGGTGAATACAACGACAGACCATGTATTTCAACTGATGGAAGTATGTCAATAGAATGGCTAACAATCAGACCATTACAAATTCTTCGTCGATAGTCCAAAGCAATTATATCTTCAATGGATAAAGTGGTAGCTCGAATTAATGGGAGAGAAAGAGCGTCGTCTACGAGAGTTCATAAGTGGATAGAGGCACTAATGAAGACCAAAACAAACAAAGATCAAAGTTCGGAAAATATTTTTTGTAAAATGTGTTTATTATTGTTTTTAGTGATGTAAGCATTAAGGGAGGATATTAGAATTAATGCTTACATTAGAGATTAGTTTGAATTTGTTAGATCTAGTTAGTTATGAGAGATATTCTTCAACTATTAGATCTTATTTATTTATGCACGTGTGTGGTTGAGAGATTCCCTCATGAGTTTGTTATGTTATTGAGGGAAAATTTATTGTATAAACATGTGCTTGATTGATTAATAAAATATAGAACTGTTGTGTGCTATATGGTTTACTAAGTGTTTGGAATATAAATATGTCATTTTAATGTTCAAGGTAGTTGTTAAAAATTTTCAGTTATAATACTTCTTATGGATTCTTAATACTTTGCATCATATTGCTACCTTGTATAGTAAACTTGATCATTTTAACAACATTATTAGTTTAGAACATTTTTTGGAAATAAGTTGAAAATAACTTATCATATTTTATAATTTATTTAAGTTTTATCGATCAACATGGTGAACATAAAAATAATGACGTGGTTCACACATTGTTGGATGTTATAATTTAAATCTTCCCAAATTGTTTGCATTGAATTATTCTTGATTTAAGACTATATGATCATATTAAACACCATTATAGTTGTCATCATGCATGCACCGATACACTCGTTAATACACTAACAATTGGATGGCTTCAAAACATACATGTGTCGATACACTAACAATTCATGGCTCCAATCTGACAGCATGGATTCATCAACCATTCCATAAAACATAAGAATGTAATAGTGAAATAATTTGGTAATGCTTTGAATGAGTGCACTCATAAAATCTACTCTGACTCTTACAGAGTTAATAATTTCTTAATTGTTGTTTTGTTTTAAGGTATATCTTGTTCATATTTCCTTTTAAATGTTGATCTAGTGTTTTGTTTCATAATAGTATTTCCTTACCTCTCACCCAAACTCTCTCTCTATATATAGAGAGAGTTTGATTTATAAAACATGTGTTTTTATTAGTATCACATGTCATGTGTGTTAATGCGTACAAGGTTCCTACCATATGATAGAGATGGAAATGGAAAGTGCCACATGTAAGTAAGAATGAGGGTTTTCTTACACTTGGATATGAAAAATCTCATTCTCATATTTTGCATATGCTCAATGAAATATTTCTTCAATGGAGGGGTTAAATCAACACGGTTTTAGGGGCGAAAGGTGCAGGGGGGTCGTTTTTTACTTCGAAGGAAACAAGATCATTGAATTCTCATGGGGGTTAGGTCCTTCTTCAAACAATCAAGCAGAGATACTTGTAGTTTATATGGGACTAAATCTCATCCCAACAAATAATATGGCTACAATAATTATAATTGGTGACTCTGATCTACTTGTCAAAGGGATTTGAATAATTATAAAAAAGGCTCATCCTAGTCTTAAGTGGATCTATCAAAGAATCAAAGTCCTGGAGCAAAAATTTCAGTTGGTAAGCTATCATCATGTATATAGAACCCAAAATGGTTAGGAAAACTCCTTGGATAAGGAAGCAAATAAATTGGTTCAAGGCACTCTTAGAATCAATGAGAGATATTCACAACACTATTTACCTTATGTTCTCCATGACCCCTTAGAAAAATTTCCATGACCCCTTACAAAAATTTCAATTATATAAAGGTATTTCTACGGTTTAAAGTAATTAATGAATTTTTTAAAAGTGAGGGTGGGGATGTGACCCCACCTCACTTCAGATCCATAGAAGAAAATGTCAACCAATTTTACGCCCCCCATAGAAACCTTCTTGTACTAGAGACATAAGGTATCCTCCTCCCACCATACATGCAAAATCCAAAACGCCTACTACTTATAATCTCCACTTCATGCGATTTGACGTGAAGGTGAAATCATGAAGATGGGTTACACTTTTGCTTGTTTTATGAGAAAAAAAACTGTATTTTCACAAGTTATTCAACTTCTGACATACAAAAGTATTTTTTTTATTTACAATTTCACTTTACAGTAAAAACAAAACTTGTGAAGAATTGTGTTAGTTTTCCAATGACTATTTTTCATTTATTTTTTTATCACGATTTGATATGTCAATTTGATAATTGTTTAACAGTATGTTCCTTAAACATGAAATGAATGATAATGAGTTACTTATTTCTACAACAATGTATCTATTATTAAACTTATGTTTTTAAGAAACGAAATACACTGCAACAATCTACAGAGACTCTATTTTATTATGACTATAATTTTGAATCTAAGGGATGAATATTATAATTTCTAGAATTTTGTGAAGTTGACCAAGATGAAAACGTTGAATATTTTAAACACATGTTTTTCTACATGTTGTATCTATCTTAATTTTTACTTAAAACTAAAATCTAAATATACCCTTTTGAAAAGAACAGTTTAAGGATTATGAATATATTTTTTTCCAAATTTTTCACTGTACATTTTTAGAGATACCAATATTTCATTTCACCAAATCATAATGTATGCTGGAAATATTATGTAGTGATTTTTTAAAAAAAATAAATAAAATTAGATAAAAATAAAGAAAATGAAAACAAATTATATGAATTGAAAGTAGATTCAATTTTGGAAATGTTGGTGTCATTTTTGAAACCAAATTCTCAGTATTTGCAGGAGTCTGCAACCTCCGAAGTTCAGTTAAGCTTGGGGCAATTCTCTAGTTTTAGTTTTCAGTCCCAATTTCCTTTTTTCGGCTGAAATAATATTTCAGTCGAACAAATAATATTTCGGCCGAAAGACTAAAATCTAATGAAAACCATCAAAACTGAACGGTTTCCATGTTTTTCAGCCAAAAAACAATTCTTTCAGCCGAAACAAAATTCTTTCGGCCTAAAGACGATCGAATGAATTCCGTCCATCGGAAAAAATGAAATGACACGTCGTATCGTTTTATTTTGCGCCAAATTGTATAAATAGGCTTTCTACCGAACACATTTAACATAATTCATCAAATGGACAGACAGATATAAGCTCGAGGATAGGGATTTCAAAGCATTTCTATTACTAATTGCAGTTGTATTCTTTTCTTTCTTTATTTCTTCCCTCTATTCCATAGGCTTAATCGGAGGATCGATATCGATACATGGTGGTTTTCTATAGCACTTAAACAAAGTTTCGAATCATCTTTTTGGTTTTTTTTGAATAAGGTAAATGATGTTTGTTCAAGTTTTTATTGGAATAACAATTTATATGTTGAAAGATAAATGTTATCATTTTTTCAAGGTGAAGTCTTTGTTGAACATATCTTTTATAGATTACTATAAAAGTCATGGGAAACAAAATTTTGCGCAAGAGAAAATATGATCGCACTCAAGATGATACTCGCCAAATCGAACAAAGGAAAGAGATTTATCGGAGAAAGAAACAAGAACGTGCAAATATTGAAGAAATAAATGATGATAATGTCAATAGAGATTTTTGATAAGAAGAAGTTCAACTAGGTATGCATGCACATATGATGATTGAGCACACGACACACAATGGCACTGTATTCAGAAAGTACAAATTTCAAAGTATAGAATTCAAATTAAAAATATTGTAAATAATATAATTGATTGTAATTACAATTTGATGTTTTTCAAAAAACATAAATAGATTTGTCTCATAATGTCGAAGAAGACGTTGAAACCGAAATTGAATCAGAAGACGAATCACCTATAGGTATGCGTACAAAAATTTAGATTAATACAAGATGGACACTCAAGTATATATAACTTAGTGAATTTGTGTTTGGGTTATGTTTTTTAATATAAACTTTAAATTGAAAAATGCAGGAGAATCTATCAACATTGATGATGAAATATTAGAAAATGTTGATACTCACAAATTTGGGAAGAAAAAAAAGCTAAGCATTATATACGATATTGAACTAAGAATATGTATAATACTTATTTCAAAGATGAATCAGTAACAGTACAGGCTCAACTTTTACTTTCTCTATTGAAGTCGAGAAAGTTAAAAGAAACTACATCATTATTGGGTATTCAAAAGTCGACAAAGGATACAAAGGTGAAACAGAATGTCTTTAACAATATAACTAGTGTATTAAAAGCTTTTGGAAAATCTTGAAAAGAAGATGTTCGTGTTGCACGTAAAACGTTACAAACAACAATTGTTTTAGGGAGCAATATAAAAGATAGTTTGATACTACACATGGAAAAAACTTTGGGAATGTCAAGAAAAACATTGCACAAACATAGAAAATTCTGTTTCCAAATAGATGTGAATGATGAAATGGCTTGTTGGACAGTGATTTCTAGACAACCCTAGAAAGATAGACTTGTAGAAAATGTTAAAGAATTGGCCCGTAATTGTTGGTTGGAAGAATCTCGTGTTTCACCACATACAAGGGAAGTGTTGCATCGAAGAATAACATGAAATCAATATGAAGAACATCCAAAACATATATTGCCAATGACACAAATAGAGTTGTTTAATAAGTTCAAAGAAGAGCACAAAGAAGTTAAAATTTTCATCAATACATTTGTGCAACAAAAACCATGGTTTGTTAGACCCATCACTGTCCGTGACACGTGTTGTTGTTGTTATCATGTGGAGTTTGAGTTGTATTACGATAATTTTTTGGATTTTGGTAAAACTTTATGGTCAGGTTCACCTCCTCCTTCCACAGTGCATGTTTTTATATCCGAAATTCTATGTGAAAGAGAAGATGATGATTTATTTTACAAAAAAAAACGTGTTGGTGGAACGAAATGTGATCATTGTGGAAATCTAAGTTTGTTTCATTCAAAGTATCATATTCATATGAATGATCAATCATTTTCTAATATAAGAGTCAATTGTAAGAGATATGAATATTTGAGTAGCATGACTCCACATTCTTCAAATGTTATTTCCAAAAGGCTTGATTTGAAGGTAGATAAAATCTGTATAATAGATTTTTTAAAGAAGTTTGAGGAAGAAATCTATAAATACACCAAGCATTCACATAGAGCTCGATGGCAAGATCTACAATTCAAACAATCCCGTGAAGTGTTTCCACCAGGGACAATTTTGTCTGTAGTTGATTTTGAAGAGAATTACACACTCTCTACACAAAAAGAAATATAGAGTGAATATGATCATTTTGATCAAGTTACCATATTTTTCCACGTTCTATATAGACATGCTCAACGGAGTCTTCCAAACATAGAAATCACCAACGATAATCAACATGTTATTAAAGAATATCACTTTTATATAAGTGATGATCGAACATACGACACACATTGTGTACAACATTGTTTTGATAAATCTTATGATTCATTGAAAGAACGCGAAATCATATTCGATCGACATTGGATATGGTTTGATGGGTGTGCAGGTCAGTTGAATTCTGCACAATCATTCTATTGGTTATGTCGTCTTCATAAAAAATTAAATATTACACATTGTTGGAATTTTTTTGAGACTAGTCATGGAAAAGGAGAGCATGATGGTGTAGAAGCATGTATAAAATGAGCACTTCGAAGGTATCAGCTGAACCCTCATGCCGATCGATTTGAATCCACTGAAAAAGTTGTTGAATAGTGCAACATGGCGCTAACCCATGAATATAATCCATCAAGGGATGTGCACAGGTGTGTCTATATATAAATTTACATGTATGTACACGGGATATATAAATTTGAATGTGTTCAAATTTATATTCAATCTTCAATCATTTTCTTGAGAGATTTCAAGTTAACAAGTTCTTGTCTTGTGCAGGTATTTTTGGCATGTTGGAATTGAATATGTAAATAGATCAATCTCATATGATGCTAGTACAATACCTGGGAAACTAAATATACATTCAGTTAAAACAAAAAAATTTCAAAATGGGTTTGCATTTGATAGACGAAATGACTGTTGTTTTTGTTCAGTTTGCATAGACGACTCAGAATCTATAGATATTTGCGAGAATGAAAATGCAAGATATGTTAAAGCTTGGAGACATATTGAACTTAATGTAAAAGAGAAAATTCCACTTGCAATCTTAGAGGAGATGGAATCAAATGAAACTATAGTGTCAGTTGATGGTGATAGAGTTTATGATCTTGTTAGAGAAGGTAAAATTTTTATGTTTAATTTTTTTCAAATAACTTGTAGATACATACTTGTGTGATAATCTAACATGAATTAATTGTTGTCCAATATCCAATTATTTGCAGGAGATGTTTTTGCCATGGTTGCACCTGTAGACAACACTGAAAACGTGACATATTATTTGATGCGATGCATGGAACAAAAGATGAGGCTATTAGAAGATTTTGATGATAACGGTTTTATATATGAAAGAGGATCCATTGTATTTAAAGGATATTTTTTTCAAGAAACCCATCAAACCGATACTCATGTT
>JZKD02S1719794.1:695626-711381 GCA_000966675.3 Picea glauca
TTCCATTAAAAACCAAAATGTATTATGTATGTGAATTTTTCCTTGAATATACATACTCCTTTTCCAACAAGAAATTTTACAGTTGCCTCTGTGAGCTTGTCTGGTTCCATCCTTGTAAGCATACATATGAATTCCATAACAAAGGAATCTTGAATTTCATAAAAAAAAAAAGTTTCCTTATGTCTCCATAACATGGGATACAAAAATTGAGTTGGGTCCTCATTTCCCCTTGGGGGCATACACTCAAATGTATTGCAGTAAACTAGAAAAAAGAAAAAGATAAGAGATCATGAAGAACCTCTTGGTCTGAATGAAATTTGAAAGCTAGTGGGAAATCTCATTAGAGATAATTTGGGCCTAGTTGAAAATCACCCTTACTCGTACACATAAGTGAAGAATATACATCACATACTTAGGGATATAGGTAGTTGATTCATGACCAACCAAGTGTGCAAAGAGCCATGACAAATCCTTATATAGTTGGGATAACATGCATATGTTAATCTGGGTGAGATTAGCCAGCCCTACAAAGGGTTGAACCAAAATATCCTTGAGCAAATTCATCCTGCCATCTTGAGCATCCAAGAAAGAATCTATTTTAGAGAGTCTAAGGACTCTAACTAGTACTACAAGTCACAACATATTTCTAAAAGTATTTGGAGTAAATGGGATATGCATATTTCCACTTCCCTTTACCTCGACCAATCTAAGCTTGGAATCGAACCTATTAGCACACCACAATATTGTTGAGATCATTTCCCGTTTTTGGGTTTTTCCTTCCCCGCTCTATTTTCCCAACTTTTTTTTTCCATTTATTTTCCCTCTTCTAAACCTCCCCTTGTTTCCCTCTTTCTTTTATCCCTTATTCTCTCCCTTTCTAGTTACTAGACTTAGTCATTTTTCAGTGATCGCAGGTTGGACAACCTTCATCTCCATCCATTTTCCCATATCATAAGTCCATTGTATCATAAGTCCACTGGTGGGTTGGCGGACCTTCATCTCCATCCATTTTCCCATCTCTATTTTCCAACTTCTATTTTTCCATTTCTTTTCCCTCTTCTACACCTCCCCTTGTTTCCCTCTTTCTTTTATCCCTTCTTCTCTCCCTTTCTAGTTACCATACTTAGTCATTTTTTATTAATTGCGGGTTTGCGGGTTGGTCGGTTGGTGGACCTTAATCTCCATCCATTTTCCCACATCATAAGTCCACTGCTACACTACAATTAGCCATTTTTTCAACTTCATGGGTTCGTGGGTTTGATCCCTCATGTTGTTCCCAAAATGAGGGATAAGTGATCTTCACGTTTCACCCAAAGTTCCATGATATACATTTTGACCATCATATTTCTCATGGGTGTCGAGCCCCAAAGTATTTTATTCCTTCTACATGCAATTCTGACTGACCGCCTTTCTACACTTAACATATTTTTTTATCATCTATAATCGTGGGTTGGTGGGTTCCCAGGTTGGCGGGTTCATGAAAAGCTCCATATTCAAATTTTCTCTCATCAATCCCTGCCATCCTCTTGATTTTACCAATATGCATTAAGTATTGTTTAATGCTAAAAAGTGTTGTGCGGGCTCCGACAATATCGTCATTAATGGTGAAAGGCTCGAGGAATTCTCATTAAATTGCATTAATTCCCCATTTTCCAAGGGATTATATTATCGTCATCTCTTTGAAAATATTTATTTGAATTCATTATCCAGCTGAAGAACTACTCTCTTCAACCTATGGGAGAATTATCTAGAAAACAATTTTGCAGTGATACTTTAAATATATTTGTTTGTGAAGACGAGAACTTTCAGTGGTCAAGAGCGTATTCATATTATTCCTATGCTCCTGCACATAAAGATGTAACTTTGGCATATGGAATCACTCGCACTGGGTGTGTTCTTGAGGTTTTTTACTGTAAAGAACTTGTTTCATGGTGTGTTGAGAAGTACGTGCCAAGCCATAGAATTATAGAACTCCAAGATCATTCTCTGATTTCCTTCTCACTGCAATTTTTTCGCAAGATATTGAAGCTCCCAGAGCTGATGTTCACCTTCAAACGAGAAGACTACAGGGATTTTATGATGAAACATAACAATGGGATTGACCTCCTTCCTAAATATTTGGAGAATCATATGTCTATTCCAGAAGACATAACCAGGGTCTAGGTTGATTCTTTCAAAAAACCCTATTGATAAATTGTGTGGTTTTTTACCAGGTTGATAGGTTAGGAAAGAACTGCTACTATTTCTTGCATGATTTTATATATTCTATATTTTACAATGAAATAACATCCCATCTTTGACTGGGGAAAACTGATTTCTATCGAAATCTCGTCCCATTTATCACACTATAAAAAAGACAAAATATTCTTTATAGCTTCCTATCTAATATTTTCTATTGCATATTGTTGTCAATTTCCAAACTTGACCATAAGTAAGAGGGTGAATCGTGAAATAGATGTAGTTACCTTCTGGTGTCAGGCACTATGGATACATAAGACCCCTCTGTGTTTTTATGAATTTTATAATGATTTTGTCTTAGTCTTCAAAAGGCTATTGTTGAGTGAAAATACTCCAAGGATATCAAACCAAGATAACAGATTCTTATAGAAAAAATGAACGATAGAACAAATGGAGAATCATAGTGTCATAAGGATATTATGTTCCAAATAAAATCCTTCCTTTCTCCTGTATCATGTATCTGAAAAATTATTCATTACAGAGGTGGAAAATCAGTATAACTTCTCACTACATTTTTTCCATGAAAAAAGGAAAAAGCAATTTATTCCCCTTCCTTGGAAGATTCGAGATTTTATGTTCAGAAACATAAATTAAATTGATGAGTTTGCAAATCATTTCAACAATGTGAATTTAAAGTATGCTAAAAATATAAAGGGCTTTGATCCTAATAAAATATTTGTAGAACATATTCTTTTGGTGGGATTCAATAAATCGTTCATCCAGACTATCTTGAATGAAGAAGAAGAAAGTAACAACCAAAGTACTCATGTACATGATGCTCGTGACCTAGAAACACTACTTAGTACTAATGATTTTTATAAGAAAAAGGGAAAAGGTCCCAGTGAAAGGAGTGCCCAGTCTCCAGTTATTACTCCCAAAAATACCACACCCCGGAGAAATGCTCCAATGAATCACCCAGTTAGAAAGGTTGTCAATAGTAGTTCAAGTGGAGGGGGAGAGAATAATACCCCCCCTGGGAAAATCGAGAGTTCACATAAGATCCCTGTGAGAAAGAAAAGGAATAATTTAGTGCAGGAGGAAGAGGATAATATTATAGAAAACAACAACCAAAGCTTTTCTCTGGAGGACATGGAGTTAGAGGTAGATATTGAGAAAATATTTCCCACAATGGAACAACTAGAAAATATGGCTCAAAAAAATTCTTTATTGGAAGTTGTTGTAAATGATACCTTTAGTGAAGAGGAATCCTTTACTTTTCGAGGTGCTTTTTTTATAAGGGGACTAAAAATTTGATTGTAGAAAGAGGTGACCAGAAGAGTAAAAAGGGAAAATCTCACTCAAAGGTCGACTTGAAGGACATGCGACTGTCCCAAATTTCTAAAATACATAGGGCAGCCGGGGATGCCCTTGATGATTATATTAATGGTATGGAAGTTGAAAATGCTACGTTAAAAGAAAGGATCAGAGAATTGGAAAATGCCTTAATGCCTCTTCCAATCCTGGAAATTCCTTTGGAAATGGTTAAACCAACTACACCTACCATTAAGTTAAAATGATCTTCTAGTTTACTCATAATAGTCTGAAGTTATGTAGAGAAAAACATTAAAAAGAGAATGTCACTGGTAACAGAAGAATGGGAGGTATAAAAAAAGATTGTTTCTTTTGGTTCAAGGGAACATGCTTTTCGTGCGTATCTACAAGCTGATTTAGAAAATGAAGAAGGTTTCTATGCTAATGTTGTATATCCATTTGGAATAAAAGTCTCAAATATGACAGAATTGAAAATAAGAGAAGAGGATTTGTCTTCTCCAAGTTGGATTAAACAACTAAATGCTTTTTGGAAGGAAAAGATCAAGAATTTGAATAACAATGTCAAAGCATACAGCGAAGCCATACTAAAAAGAGAAGAATTGTTCAAAAGACTTGTTATCATATGAAGTTGTCATGGGTCAAATTTCTCTTTAGGTTTTAATTTTTATCCACTAGTCTTTTTAAGTTTTTTTTTTTTTTTTTCTCCTTATGGTTTTCTTAGGATAACTCAAATAAATGAAAGGTTGGGAACTTGGCTCACATATTTGACTCACAGCTATGGTTTATACCCTTGGTTCATTTTCTAGTTTATACCCTTGGTTCATCATATGATTTGACAACTTTCACCATCAACCCTATGACATCATAAGCCTGACATGTCACTACCTCCATTCATACGCTTGAACCTCTCCACTATGTCCCTTTACCCGTTAGGGAGTCAAATCAAATATTTTCAAGTATGTTACCAACTCACTAGTTGTTTTCGTAGTGGATCTTTTGTACACTCTCCCTCTTTACCATCATTTGCGATTATGAAGATGATGTCATGCCTTTTCATTGTTTTCATCATCTTTGTTTTCAAAATGGATGATCGTGATTTGGTCATTAATGAATTCTAACTGTTTACCAAAATTTGAAATCTTGCTCCTAGCTTAATGCTACAGAAACTCCTAGTCCATACAATGCTACGAATTTTGCTACAGACCAATTGACTGAGGTGAATTGGAGAATGGGATGGTTGCAAGAAACTTCATGTTTTCATAAGGTCATCAATAATTAAACTACGGTGTCCAGGTACTTCTTAAGCCATCTGAGCTCTGTGGAAAATAACTTAAGGTTATGTTTTATATTTTCATAGCACCTAGCACTGCAAACTATTGTTTCCTTCACCTACCAACCCCTTTACCTATGTTGTCACAAATTTCTTAGCCATATGCATACTATCACCTTCCTCCACTGAAATTGAATCAATTTGTTATCAGAGCTATTGTGCCTATTATTCTCTTGGCTCTTGTTGTCTATGCTATGTTACAGAAACTACTACGAAACTAAATCTTCTATTCCGGCACTGCATTTCTGTGTCAACCCAATGTCATCTTCTATGCTCAAAACTTTAGCATTATCTGTTTTCCTTCACTGTGTTATTCTATATTTTCATCTCAAAAGTATTATTGCAGTGAAGAGTTAGGAGCCTTTGCCTTTAGAATGATGATGACCCTGTATGGTGGCTCTATGTTAGCCTAAAACTTGACAGTGTGGCCTCCTTGCATATCATTTCTCTGAAGAGATTTTCCTCTTTTTCTAAGCCATCAAATTGTTCTCTTACTAGTTCAAAATTTAATTAGAGGAAAGCCTTGAAATCCCAGATAAGGACCACCTTTCAAAAAACCTAAAGACCTTTGTCTTTGTTTGTTTTCTTATACCTCTCATAACATTTCAGTGTTTGGTCTCATGTTTCTATCAATGGATACACATGTACAGAAGAAATATCACAAGGGTGGGAGTGTAGTCAGGACTTAGCCTTTTGATATGCACCTATTTTATGTTGAACCTCTAATCAGGGAGGTCTTCCAAAGGGTTGGTTTCCTAAATTTCTTTCATAATATGGAGAGGGGACATCCTGAGGTAGCCAAGGAATTTGCTTTAAACTTTGATGGAACTAATACAAAGGTAGGAACCCTTGAGATGGAAGTATTTGAGGCCACCATTGTAGAAACCATTCAGATACCCAACATTGGTGAAAGGTGGTTCAAATATATGACTCTCAATGCAGCCTTTTCTAAATATTTCCTCAAGCCAACACATCAGAAAGATAATTTGTCTAAGGGAGTTCCTAGGAGCCACTTGGTTGAGGGTTTTGACAAAAGCTTGAAAGTCATCCAGAGGTATTTTACATGTGAGGGAAGATTCAACACGATATACCAGTATCACATTAGTATTTTTCTACACTTCAAAGGTAAGGATTTGCTGAACATCCCTTTCTATATATTTAGGAGTATGGGAAAAATGGATGATAGGTTCCAAGCCAAGTCAAAGGTTGTGGACACCAATGTTTTCTACTCAGGATTGATCAGGATGCTTGTAATGGAAGAATTGAAGAAAAGAAACCTCACTTGGGACAAATTCATTGTCTTTGTTGATCTCCAGCTAGATGTAGCCCCTACACCTCAATCCAAGGTGCAGAGCCCTTTTCTAGCTAGTAGTGTTTCCCAAGTAGAAACAAGAAAAAAGAAAGGGAAAACACATTTCCCAAGACAAATAATTTCCTAAGGAAGTTGAAGAAGTAGAAAGGGAATCCCATCACTCCCCACAAAGGGAACTTTCACCTCAGCCTGCACATGAACTAGAGGAAGTTCCTTCAACAAAAACTACAGCCAAAAAGGGGAGAAAATTACATTTCCTTCACCTACTGCAACAACTGAGACAAGATTTAGGAGGCCTTTCACCAGATCATCAACCCATAAGGAAGATGTTGAAACAAAAGTCATAACCAAATATTTTGTCCAAAATAAAGATAAGGGTAAAAGTGACACTGTTGGGAAGCCTATTGAGGTCATGAACAAAGGTCTTGTTCAGAAGAAAGACAAAGGTAAGGGTGAAACTATTAGGAATCATGTTTAAGTCATAAACATCACCACTCCCTCTGATAATCCCACCTTCAAGAGATTGATTAGACAACTCAGGGATGCTAGAAAGGAAATTTTCCATTTGAAGGGAGAAAGATTGACTGAGAGAAGGAAGATGAGCAAACTCATGGACATGTATAATGAGACCCTTGATCTAGATAGCTTTACAGAAAGAATATTATTTCCCTTCCATAGGAAACTTTAGACTTTGTACAGGAAGAACAAAAGTGTACACTCCCAGAAAAAAAAACTTAAAGAGGAGTTGCATCCCTTCAAGGATGATCTATCCCATATGAATCTCAATGTACTAGACCAAGTTGCAATAGAGAGACGTTCCCCTGCAATAGAGAGAATTTCTCCTGCAACAAGGAGAAGTGCCAGATTAAAAATATGAAGTGAAGAGGATGAAAACCCCATTATTTATGATGATCATCTTTTACAGCTTAAAGTTTTGAGGGAAGTGTTATAAATTTTACCTACTGGAGGCATATATAGGATTTTAATCCTTCTACTAAGAATTTTTTGGTTTTTTGAGGCTCATTGCATGACATAGAAAAATACAGAGCATTTTGTAGCGAATGAGGCTATAGAATCATCCACATTGACAGGATTGTAGATTCTCTATGGAAAGCACTGCATAATCACCTAGCCAGACATAAAGTGGTAGTTCGCTATGAAAAGTTGTTCCAGAACAATTTTCATAGATGGGCACTACAAAATCTGCTACCGAATGCACTATGGAGTCTACTGCAAAACATTTTTACATAGTCGAGCGCTACAGAATATTCTACCAGTTGCGCTACGAAAAGGTTCTACGAAATGGCTGTTACAGTCAACAATTTCGATTTCATTGCCTCTTCTTAGCTTTGATGATTTGGAGGGAACCAATGATCACCAAGTGAGAGATGGAGCTCAACACAAAGGCTTGGATCACACATGGAATTGGTGGAGATGTGCCCAAGCAACAAAAAATCATGTTGTAATTATATTTTTAGAGTTGTTGCTAACATGCTCCATGTTTCTAGCAGTCTGTTAGTTCCACTTGTACATATGTTAGATTAGTAGTTTTTTGTGGAGAATCCTAGGCTAGAAAGGACAACTTACTGTTTAGACTATAAATATATTAGGAGAATGTTATGTTGAGGTTCGAATGGTTGAGCAGAGCTCCCTATTGTAATATTTTGACTAAACAGAGCCATACTCTAGTTTATGTATGAGATCTGAGATATTTTGATTAATAAAAGTCAACCTTTTTTAATTATCTTGCTTCTTCCTACTCTGAATTCTCATTTTTGGATGATCCTTATGAGATGTTATAGTTGTGTTATAATGGATGCTTGATTATGATGTTGTTGTAAATGTTTTCAGTGTTTTAAAGTTTAGTTCAAGAGGTTCTTATGACTGATGTTTTTCTTCACCTAGATGCTAGAAGGCTTGATGCTTATAGAATACCTATTCATCTTCCTCACCAAGTATTCCATCTAATCACATTTATCTTTAAACCACTGACTGAAGTTAATCAAAACCTCATTTTCTTATGCATGCTAGCCTAGATTTTCTGTGTCGAAACATTGCTATGTTGAGTTTTTTCCATTTGACCTTCTATCATAAATATACATTTACAAACCTATTTTATGGGTGTTGGGCTTACCCTCTTGCAATACGAGGGTGACTCTCAGTGATAATAAGACCCTAAGTTGATTCTCCATTCAATTTTTATGACAAAACAATAATTTGATTAACAAGTTGAGATATTAAAAGGGTTATCAACTGAGAAATTTTATGGTATAATTGAATATAATGAAGAAGAAATATATAATTGGATGGTTGATTATTCCGTGAAAAATCAAGATATTGAGGAGGAAATACATGGAATTTCTCATGACTTAAGATACTTGGAAGGTGAATTATTTAGTATTAAAATCAGACATTAAATAAATGTTGCACCAATGAAAAACTACATTGAAGATTGGTTTAAAAATGAAATTGATAAATTAACCAAAGAAGGCCAAGAAGCAGCAGTTGAGATGGTTCCTATAACCATCAATGAAGAAAATAAAAAGATAGCATCAATCAAGTGAATGAGAGAGAGACCATCATAGTAAGTTTATGCTGATCACATCTTGCTTTGTTTATCAGTTTTTCATCCAATTACTCTGCTGCTTTGACTAGAAAGGTTTAAGCAAAATCTGATAACTTCTTCCTATCTTCTTTCCAAGTATTGCTACTTTGTCATCTCCCACCATATTTTTTCGACGACATACTTCTCGCTTATATTTTCTTTATGGTCCATGGGAGCCTCAATCTCATTCCTAAGGACAAACACATTTAAATTTCAAGGCTTTGAAATAGACTTTATATTTTTTAGAAATCCCAAGAGAACTATTTTAGGATCAGTTTTGATTGTATTTTATAACTCTGAGTTTTGAGTATAAAATATTTGAGATTGATCTATCATTATCTTTGTTTGAGCTCCACATGTCTTTACTCTATTAAAGTTCTCTTATGCGTGCAAACTATCTTTTTTTATTTTATGTAATCATAAATCTTTAGTTTAAATATGATGGATGTAAGGAATTTTTTCTTATCTTTTTCAAATATGTGATGTGTGAGGTTCCTGGTCATCTCTCAGGAGCTCTCTTTAAAAAACAAAACTTTTTTATTTTGTTGCAATCATTAAATTTATTTGAATTTCACAACATACTTTCTCAAAGTCCTATATTATTTTGAAAAATCTAGAATTCTAACAAAATATTGAAACAAAGAGGAGTACCACCTCTATAAAAATGTAGGGGGATTTGTATCCACGTGAGGTTTTCGTTTCGGTCCTAGAAGATTCACCCGTCAACATTTTTGGCAACCATACTAGGGATGAATTTAAATTTTAAATCTGGTTTAGCATTTTTGAAAGATACATGACTTTTGCTCAGGCTGATTAACCCTGCCTAGAAATTGGATTAAATAATCAATGAAGAATCCTACATCAGCTATATAATCTGGTAATAATGACAACCGAGACCAGAGAAGAATTGGAGAGATCTTGGCAAACATTGGTCCAAGAAGAAGAAAAATATATCCTCCATAGACAGAGGAGAGACGAGCGACAAGACCAAAGAAACTAAATATTACATCGAGAAACATAAGAACTATGTCGGGATTGAATATGGACGAATACAAGGGACCCATTACTAGAAGTAAAAGCAAGAAAATATGTATTCTAATAAGTGGAAAACATAGTCCTGGAATATCTCTGGACATGGAAAGAAGAAATGAACAACCACAAGAAGAACCACAAAGAGAACCTCATGAAGAAAGAAAAGGAGGTGGGGAAGGTGGTGAAAGAAATCAAGAAGACCTGATATTTGGAAACCAAAAAAAAAGTAAGAGATTCCCCCTTAAATATTCGAGGTGAGCAACATGACCTCCCTGTTCTCCCCAAGGGAACCTTGAAAATTTTTTTCAGAGACAAAACAATTGATGCCAAAAGACACCTTAATTTATTTCTTGATGTTTTTTATTTTCATCGTGTTGAATATGACGATGTGATGGTAAAGTTATTTCTTCAAACCTTATCAGGATGATCCTATGAATGGTATATGACATTACTCACTAGTTCAATTGGATCATTTAACGACCTCGAATCCATACTTATGACTATGTTCACTCCTCCAGTTGCATATCATACCCTTCTCACTAATTTTACCCATATTGGTTTGAGGAAGAATGAGAGAATACAAGATTTTAATCTCATGTTCAACAAAACCTTGAGTAAGATTCCAAAAGATAAAATACCTAATGACCTAGTGATACTTGGTTGTTATAAGAATGCAATGCCCCCAAATGTAGAATATTATATCAGAACATGCTAGATGGATACCTTGGAGGAAGCAATGATTAAGGCCACTAAGATGGAAGAATTTATGATTGAGACAGGTATTGACCCCGATATTATCCTAGGAAAAGTATAGAGGCAATTGGGAGGACTAAATATTGATTATCAAGGAGCCTCTAGCTTAAGAAATAACAAACAGTAGAAGCCGCGACCGATCCAAAATCAAACAATTGGAGGAGGATTTTTTAAGGGAACCATACCAAATGTGAAGGTAGACCCTGTTGTAGCACAAGAAACCAAGAAAATAATTGAAATTGCACAAATGAATAGAACCATCAAGAAAATGCAAAATGAGATAACCAGATTAAGAAGGGGAGATAACTATGTATCAAATACGAGATGTTGTTCCAAGAGAAAAAAAGTAACCCTCCCCAAGAAAACAAAGTGAGGTTTGAAAGCACTGATAATCCACAAAGACAAAGGGTTCCCACCAACCAATCCCAAATGCAGTTGTTCTGGATGATGTATATGATGAGCAAATGGTTGAGAAAGGGAACAATTTGTTACCTGATGAAAGTTCTGAAACTGTACAGATGAACGGATGTAAAACGTCCATGTATATATTTGAATAAGGCAACAATGACCCTGACTCACAATAGAATGTTTCCCAGACATGATCATTTGTAAATAAAACCAAGAATAAAAATGATCCTGAAAGGGAAAATGAAAAAGATAAAGAAAAGGTGAATGATAAGAAGGAAAATGAAAATGTGATAGATAACACTGGAAGTAAGAAGAAACACCTAATTTCAAACCCTACCCAGATGAAATACAATGTTGTAGAGGACTTAAGTAAGCTAAGGATAACTCTTCCTTTTATAGAAGTGGTAAAGATCCCTCAACAAAGAGAGAATATTTTGAGATTGTTGGATGATCCATATGGGAAAATGGAGGGTGTTTTTATACGTCTGAAACAAATCCAGAACAAATAAATCGTCAAGTTGAGAGGTAAAATCCCACTCTTTTATATTTCAATTGAAAATCATGATGTTGCACTTCACAATTGTTTAGTTGACAGTGGCACGACCAATAATATTATACCACTGGCGATCACGGAGGCATTGGGCATGACCTGCACCAAATATTATGAGACTGATGAAAGTATATATGAAATTGATTCCAGACAAGTGTCGGCTTATGGAGAAATCAAATATTTTTACGCTTGGATCACGATGGCTCCCCATATTATTACAATTTTCAATATTGTTGTCGTAGACCTCCCTCCTACATATGGAGTTGTTTTAGGAAGATATTAGTCTTGTATGATCAGAGGATACATAATGAATGATGGAAGATGCATGATGTTGCCATATAAAGGAGGAGCAATTATTAAGGTCCCTGGATAACCCAAGAGACCCTTCTCTTATAAAAGTAAGGATAATGAACTAATGGGAGATTATATAGATGCTGGGATCGGAAACTATGTTATCCTAGACATGGAGAAGATTGAATACATGGATAAGATTCAAGATATGGAGAATCAAAAGCATCAGTTTGAAGGTTATTGGAGGATGTCATTTGATGGAGCATGCTCAAGTTCCAGGAGTGGAGTTGGAATTGTCCTTGTAAACCCATGAAAGATTGTGCATCCACATGCTATCAGAATTGAATTTGCATGTACAAATAATGAGGTAGAATACAAAGCTTTGATTCAAGGAATGATTCTCACACAAGAAATGAAGATAGAACATCTAATTGTCACATGAAACTCCGAGTTGATGATGAATCAAGTCACCCAGAGGTATAAGATTAAAAAATAAAAACTCAAGTTATATTTCAAAAGAGTTAATGAATTGATGGAAGCCTTCGACTCTTTCAACATTTCTTTCGTCCCAAGAGACAAAATCAAAAGGTATATTCTTTAGCTTTGGTGGCCTCACTGTCAAACCCAGATGATGTTAAGAGAAAAACATATTTTCAAGTAAAAAGAATATTATGACCTTCTGTACATGATAATTATGAGTATTTACAAGTATTTGAGAATGATGAAGAATTGGAATTTTTTTTTTATGAATGACGATGAAGATGAAGAAAATCACATAATTGTTGTCCCAAAGAATTATATTCAATATGAGTCTCTTTTTACAAGATACGATCATGCTAAAAACCTTCTGGAAGAAGCATCACTCCAAAACGTCCAAGAAACAAGAAAAATTAACATTGGAACTGATAGTTCCCCAGAATACGTCAATTTGGGAGTTGATTGCATAATTGACGAAGTTGATCAATATGTCACATTATTTAAATAATATCTTGATGTGTTCGCATGAAGTTATGATGATTTGAAGCAATATGATAAAACAATATTTCAAAATATCATTCCCTTGAGAGAAGGGGAAAACATGTCAAGTAGAAGATAAGGATAATGAACCCCAAATTAAAACCACAGGTAAAGGTTGAATTATATAAATTAAAGAAGGTTGGAATAATATACCCCATTAGACATTTTGATTGGCTTTAAAACCCTATGATAGTAAGAAAAAAGACTGGGGAGATACAGATGTGTGTAGATTTCAGGTTTCTTAACAAATCAAGTGTGAAAGATAATTATACTTTGCCTAACATGGCATTTCTTCTCCAACAAGTCATGGGATCATCCTACATTAACATGTTGGATGGTTTTTCTGGGTAAAATCAAGTCGTGGTTATTGAAGAAGACAAAACAAAGACAACTTTCATAACACCTTGGGAGACATATGCATATGCTCAGATGCCCTTTGGTTTAAAAAATGCAGGAGCTACATTTCAAAGGGATATGGATCATGCTTTTGAGGGGTTGATAGGAAAATTCATGGTGGATTATTAAGATGACTTAACAGTACACTAAAAAAAAAGGAGCGATCACATTCATCACCCGAGGTAAGTTTTTGACTGGTGTAGATTATATGAAGTTTCCTTAAATTCGAAGAAATGTTTATTTGGTGTAACTCAAGGCAAACTATTGGGTCATATTGTGTGAAAGGAATGAATCTATATAGATTCATAAATAACTAATGCTATAAATGAACTCAACCCCCCATCATCTAATAAAGGAGTTCAATCATTCTTTGGCATGATTAATTTTGTACGTAGATTTGTCCCTGACTGTGAAAGTATTGTGAAACCGATCAATTTATTATTGAAAAAGGACCAGAGGTTTGAATGGACAGCAGATACACAAGAAGATTTTAATTATATCAAAAAAGAAATCATTACAACTCCAGTCCTCATTAGCCTAGATTTTCAAAGAGACTTCATCATTTATTCATTCGCTACAGAAACGTTTGTTGCATCTATTCTTACTCAGAGGAATACCAAGGATGAAGAATTGCCAATTAGCTTCATAAGAAAAACCCTTCATAATTATGAATTGAGATATTCAAAATTGGAGAAGAAAGCCCTATCTCTTGTGAAAGAGGTGGCCCACTTTCAGACTTACATACTAAATTCTCATGTCATTGTGTATGTTTCATCCTCTCCTGTGAAGATACTTTTAAATCAACAATTGAGAGAAGGAAAATGGGAAAATTGGTTGGCAAAGGTCAAATAATACGATATTGAAATTAAACCTTTAAAGGCAGTTAAAGGACATGGTTTATGTAAGCTCATTGCAAATAGTGATTCTTTGGATGGAATGAATTCAATCTTAGTAGGAGAACCCATGGAAGATTCAGAGTGGTATAGATATATTTTATTCTACTTGAGGTCTGGACAATTTCCAGCCACCATGAATCCTAAAGAACGAAGAACATTGAAGATGAAGTCAAGTCAATATGTGTTGATTGTTGATATATTGTTCAGGAGGAACTATGATGGTATATTGTTGAGATTTGTTGATGAAAGGAAAGCTCAAGAATTGATGAAAGAATTCCATGAAGGAATATGTGGTGGACATTTTGTGCCTACCGCCACCACCCATAAGATAATAAGAGATGGTTTTTATTGGCCATTAGTATTTAAAGAATCATATGCTACCATAAGGAATTGTGTATTTTGTCAACAATTTTCATGGAAAATAAAAAAATCTACAATGCCATTACAACCTATATCTGTAGAACAACCATTTTTCCAATGGGGACTCGATGTCATTGGACCAATAAATCCAAAGTTAAGCAAAGGAAATATATATATATCCTAACTGCTACAGATTATTTTACAAAGTGGCTAGAAGCAGTGGCATTAAAAAAGGTTGATTCTAAAGAGCTGATTAAGTTTCTCAAAGATAATATTTTTTCAAGGTTCGGTGTCCCACAAAAATTCATCACTGATAATGGCTCAATTTTCATTGTCTCAAAATTTACAAAATTTTGTGGAGAATATGGGATTTTTATGGGGCAGTCATCAAATTATTATCCTCAAGGGAATGGTCTTGCATAATCCACTAATAAGACACTTATTTAGATATTGAAGAAAATTATTGAAAAGAAACAAAGGAATTGGCATTTGAAGTTGACTGATGCATTGTGAGGGAGCATAATGAATCTGAAAGAAAACACTGGGATGTCTCTGTATACATTGGTTTATGGGAAAGAAGCAAAAATTCCAATTATCCTCGAGCTAAATGCCTTGACTTGTGTAGTTAATACAGAGGATGCAGAAGATAGTTCACCTATGCAAAAGAGAGTCAACCAGTTATTGAAATTGGAGGAAGAATGAAGTAAAGTCTTGAATAGAACTTCTCAGAGACAACAAAGTATCAAAAGATATTTTGATTAGAATGCAACCGTAATTTTTTTTCAAAAGGGTGAACTTGTGTTATTCTGGAACAAAGCTAAGGAGAAACCATCGATGCACACAAAATTAGAAGCACTTTTCATTGAACCATACATCATTGAAAAGATCTTGGGTTTTAATTATTATATGCTCAAATATATGAAGGGTAAAATGTTAACACTTCCTGTTAATGGGAAACATTTCAAGGGTCTCTTCGCCTAAAATTTTCTCATTTCCTTGTACATAATTTTTCTTTTATTTATGTAACGCCCTGTTTCCCCTAGTCTGTAAAAATAACTATACTGGCCAAGTATTGTGGAAAACTTAAAAATGTGAATGTGTGAGGTGAATGGACCTTGTGAAAAAGGTTGATGAATGTAAATAATATTATATATATATATATATATATATAGATATATAGATATATATACATACATACATACATACATACATACATACATACATACATACATACATACATACATACATACATACATACATACATACATACATATATATATATATATATATATATA
>JZKD02S1719794.1:731930-758099 GCA_000966675.3 Picea glauca
GGGTGAATCAATATGAGCACTTTTTTCCACTTTAAATCACAATATATATAAAAATCAACTTTATCAACGATATTCAATAGCTTATCACTTATGCATTCATTATATCATTACATCATAAACAATACGATTCATCAATGCATAATAAACAACCACATATACATAGTACACCTAAATTTGTGTGCAAACCCAAATGGCAGAAAACTAGAAAATGCTTTCTTATATAGATCAATATTACATTCATAGGAAGCACCAACATCCCAATTCTTCAACACCAACTCGAAGGAGGCT
This sequence comes from Picea glauca, assembly GCA_000966675.3. Taxonomy (NCBI): domain Eukaryota; kingdom Viridiplantae; phylum Streptophyta; class Pinopsida; order Pinales; family Pinaceae; genus Picea; species Picea glauca. The sequence goes on from JZKD02S1719794.1 coordinate 732,219, forward strand.
CCAACCCCCTATTTACAGGCTCCAACCTGAAGGAAGATACAACTCCCTGAATTCTCTAGCTACAACTGGAAGGAGGCTCCAACCCCTTAGTTTACAGGCTCCAACCTGAAGGAAGCTCCAACTCCCTGTGTTCTCTGACTCCAACCAGAAGGAGGCTACGACCCCTTGATTTACAGGATCCAACCTGAAGGAAGCTCCAACTCCCTGTATTCTTCGACTCCAATTAGAAGGAGGCTACAACCCCCTTTCCTTTCCCTGTCTTACCACTGATACAATCATTCCCACTGTCACATCAACATGTCACTATCATTATCAACCTGTCACTGATCATTGTCACATCAACCTGTCACTGTCACTGATATAACATTATCAACCTATCACTGTCAATTTCACTGATCAACCTATCAGTGTCACATTAAAAAAACCATATATATTCACATAGATCATATGCCAAGAACACCAAGAACATCTCTCAAACAGATGCCTAACATCACCAAAAATGTGCCTTTAGTCATGTGCCAAATGTGTGTCAAGCATGTACCAAGATTACCACAGAGTGTCACAATGTATCATACCATCATCAAGATATGTGACTCAACCATGTGCATCAATGATATGCAACCAACCATTTACCAAACTATGTACCATGTACTATATCATGCATCAACCATTTTTCAAAACCTATACCATATCATGCATCAACAATGTACCAAAACATGTACCATCAGATGTGCCTCAACCATAAACCATATCACTCATGGCATGTCTCAATTATGCATACACCATGTATCTTAAGGTATCATCAATGAAGTGCCTCAAGCATGTGATAACATCACCATGACATATACCAAACCATATACCAAGATAGCCAAGATATTCTTATAATCAATGTACCATAACATCACCAAGGTGTTACTCAAAGCATATTCCCAAATATCCAAACCATGCCTCAATCATGTATCAAGACACAACCGTCAAAACACATATAAAACATACCTTTAATCTTGTAGTAGGCTTGATACACAAGATTACATACCTGTAGCTCTTCCTCAGCCTCAACAACCTGGTACTAGCATCTTTCTCAAAACCTTTTCATAGATCCATGACTTGTACACTATCAACCTGCAAATAACCACGCTTTTCTCTTCTGTAACATGCGTACATTCGTGCCTTTCCCACTGTCAACCCACATATAACCTATCTTCTCTCTGCTACATTGTGAACCACATACATCTACATTTTGATTAACTGTGACCCGCAGATAACCTCAGAAAGCCAGTTCAGTCACCTCCATACACTTTTATCCTTCAAACTTTCCCTACCTCATATATGCTATGAAAATATTTACAAAAAGATCACTTGTTCACTTAGAAGATATTCAATAGACTTGTGTATGTGAATGTTTTTATGAGAGACTCCTTGAGGTGTATTTATAATTTTTTAAAGTGACTTTTTCCTTAACTTTAGGACTGACCTGTAATTTCTTGTTACAACCACTTTACCCTTTAATTAATGACTTGTAAATGTTTAGGGTCTTCTTAACCATTCTTCGGAGCTTCCAACTTCAAGATGGAATAATTCCTCAACCATGAGGAACCATGTGGCATACCACTTACCACTGGAAATGACACAACAAGGACTATCCATATATGAGCGTGTTACATGCATTTACATTGTCCTTCATGTACTTATTCCTCAAACAAATTTGGGCTCCATGACCACGCCATCGAGGCTTCTCAACCAATTGACCACTTAGCCATCTTTCCAGGGATTCTTCTAGGGTTGACTAGGGTTGACATCAATGCTTATAGAGTTCATCTAGAGTTGACATAATGACAACTAACTTTCCAAAAAAAAATATGTATATGTAGTATAAAGTAGTGTATATACCAACATATATGTATGTTGGTATAGTATACTTTTATAGTAAACTATTATAAATAATAGTATATACACTAATATATATACATATTATGTCTATATAATTACCAATATATATACAAACATAATATGTCAATATACATACCGACATAATATTTTGGTATATATACCAAAATATTATGTCGGTATATATACTAGTGTCGATATATACTAGTATACATACCAATTTATAGCTTCAACAAAAGCACATGTACCAACATTCTAAATTAGAGAACAATCATCAAATCGTCCCATAAATGATCTCCTTGCAAATTGGTCATAATAAGTAAAAAACATAGATAAGCATTATTAAATGGATTTAACAATGTTTCACTATGTTTTTTCCTTATTATGACCAATTATCAAGGGGACAATTTATGAGAATGTTTATCTCTATTTTTTCCTTATTATGATTGATTTTCGAGGGGATAATTTATGGGACGATCTGATTATTGTTCTCTAATTCATAATATTGGTACATGTGCCTTTGTTGAAGCTAGAAATTGGAATGTATAATAGTATTTCAATTATGGAGATTCTATGAATAGATGTTTTCCTCCAAAAATGCACAACCTTGAGATTTTTCGACATGGGATACATGCAAACCATGGTATCTGCAAGATGCCTTGCTGAGATCAATATATAATAGTTTATGATGACAAGAAGAGGTCATTAAATGAAATTATGATTATTAGTATAGGCCTATTGTTGGGGATTGGGTGTAACCTTGTGTGAAACAAATAATAGATTATGTAAAAAAATCAAAGAGAAATAAATTCACAAAAGATCGATGGTGTCTAAAGACACTATTACAACACTTAAGCACAATGCATTGTGATAAAAAAAACACAATTCATTATTACACACACGATCACCATGATTTGCATACATTCCACATACTAAATAAACCATTGGGTCCTTTATTTATAGTCTTAATATGTAACCAACTTCCTATGAATATGGAATATCTTGTCCACATAAAATCGTGTGTTGTTAGATTTGACTTCATCAAACATATGCTATCTAGTCGGCTAGTCAAACCAGTTCGACCCGACCATCCATTTGTCCAACTCGTATTCGATTTCTTGGCAGATCTATCCATCATCTGATTGTAACACCACCAGTTTCGATCCCTATGAACCAAAATGCATTATGTGAATGTGACATTAGGATGGTGAGTTGGTAAAGTTGAAAAGGGGTTGTAGTGCATAGGAAATGTAATACTTTTATATACATTAATAAAATAATAAATTGTTGTCTGCAAGATGGGAAAGGACAAGAGATATGGGGCTATGATTCCATGAGAGAGGGGGCTTAAGGGGATAAGTATTTTTATTATATTTTATTTACCCATATTGGTTTTAATTGGGAAAAGTGGTTACATGAGCTTCTTGGGAGGAAGGCCATGTGGTGCTTGTTTTCATGTAATTATATAAACCCTACCTATGGGTTGTTTGGGGGTTGTTCTAGGTTAATCATTTCATTTTGAGAATTCCTCATTTCACTCTTGTTGATTTGTGTGATCTTGGGGGGAGCATGGAAATGAATGGCTAGAGGAGGAGATCCATTGTGGGATGGATGTGAGGAATTACTGATCATTCCAGGTTGGAATGGATGCCTATGGGCATGAGGTTGATGGTAGTTCTGAAAGAAATATCACAACTACGAATCCTTGGAGTTTCCAGCATGGATATTTCTTGACCAGTAGTAATAGAGCCCTGGAGAGAAATGGAATAGCTTGAGGGATTGCATGGAAAAGAAAGGGGTTTATTTCTTTGGGCTGTGCAGGTTGAAGGGGAAAGAGAACTGAAAATTAGGATTTGTTGTGTGGTTGGGAAACCTGAGAGATAGTTAGCTAATTGTTGTGTGTTTTAGATTTGGTCTAGGACTCGTCCTTGTGGATTCATAGCCTTGATTCGGGGGTGACCTGTTGTTGAGAGTAAATGAACAACTATGTCTATGGTTGGGAGGAACATCCTTGGTCTGTAGCCAATTGGTGAATATTTATTTACAAATATATGTGATCTTTGTGTTTTATGTATAATGTATATTCCACTATGTATTTAATTATCTCTGAGGTATATTTTTGTGTGCAAGATTGCTGGTTATTTTTTGTGCATGGCACACTATTTATTTCTTTTATGTTGTAGCATGGATCTTGATTAATGCATGTGAGTCTTTCATGCTTAATTTCAAATTAATTATTATTAGAATTCAAAATCGATTAAGAAGTGTGTTTTTGAGGTAGCATGACCAGCTTGTGTGTGGCTGGGTATGTTACAGATTAGTATATGAGCTTCTGGTTCAACATCAGACTGGTATGGGAAAAAACTAGTGTGAATTTGAAAATAAATTCACTGTTGTAGATTTGTCTCTGATGAATTTGGGGGAAAACAGGGAAGAATAGAAGTGAAATCCCCAAATTCTGAGCAGATTTTATATTTTAGTGCTTCAAAGTAGTTAAAGAAGTGATTTATGGCGTTGATCTGCAGTTACATAGTTGAATTCAATTTTGGAAGTTGAATTCCTGTAAGTTTCATGGCGACTCTGTAGTTTTGTGGATTGATGGCCTAGATTAATTTGACCTGGAAGATTAACGGTCAAGATTCAATCATAGAGGTCCAAGAAAGAAATTATCGATAGGCCTTCAAGAAGGAAGGTTCAAAAATACCTTGGAGTTGGAAGTCCGAAGAAGAGAATCCCGATGGTAGAATCCTGAAAGAACAAGAGTCATTAGATCAGTCGAGATCATTCTCAGCCTTTAGATCTCACATAAATGTTCTTTCAGAAAAGTGTTTTGGGAAGATTGCGTTAAGAAGATCTCTGACGATATCGAGAAAGGAATAGTCTTTGATACCCTCCTTTTTAGAGCAATGAAACTTCGTCCATCTTCTAAACTCCAAATGAAAAGTTTTGACGATATCGAGAAGGGAATATGCTTTGATACCCTCCTTTTCGAAGCAGTGAAACCTCACCAATAGTTTGAACTCTGAATGAAGAGTTTTGATGGTATCGAAAAGGAATATTCTTTGATACCCTCCTTTTCGAAGCAGGGAAACTTCGTCAATCTTTTGAACTCTGAGTGATAAGTTCCGACGATATCGAAAGGGAATATTCTTCGATACCCTCTAGTCGGAACAGTGAAACTTCTATAATATTTTGAAATCCAAGTGATAAGGTATTGAAAGGGAATATTCTTAGATGCCCTCTAGTCGTAGCAGAGAAACTTACCTAATTTTATGAAATCCGAATGATAGGCTCTAACGACATCGAAAAGGGAATATTCTTTGATACCCTTTTTTCGGAGTCCCATTTGAGCCTGATTCTTTAGCACTCCAAATGGGCACCTCCAACGGATGGTCTAGATCTATTCTGATTTTAAGATCAACCATGCACATTGCCACGTAGAAAAAACTGCTCCACAGTGTCAAAAAAAACTGAGTCCATTTTCTTATTTTAGCCATAAATGGAGCAGATTAAGTCAAATTTGGATTAAAATTATGGTTTTTTCCCGCAGAGATGAGATCTAAAAAGTTCTATAGAGGGTCATTGTCCATTTATGCTTGGATTTATTAAAAATGGTGAAATAGTGGTTTTTAATGATCTGAGTCCAGATCATTGGTAGAGGTCCAGATTAAATTGAAATTCATTGAGAGTGTCCAAAAAGTAGACACAAAAATAACCCACAAAGTAACTGAATAAATCCTAAGTGGATTGAAATGGGGATGTTGAAGTAGGAGAAAATACACTATTCTGGGCCACTTTTTTGGGGATTTTTGAGATTTTCGGAGGAGGAAAAGTGACCCCAGATCACAAAACTGAAATTTTGTATTTAATCAAAATTTTATAAAATCATCAAGACAAACAACTTTGGTTTAGTGAAAATTTTCCATAAGTGCACACATTGAGAGATAGCCAATTTTTCTAAAAATTCCAAGTCTGGAAAAGGAGGTGAAAAGGGGCAAAATAATCATTTCCATATTGTTGTAGTTTTTTATTGGAGTATCAGATTGAAAATATGAGAATTGTTGTGAATTCCTTGTCATTGTTTTTATCTACACCTCATATAAAAGTTTCTCTAGTTCCCGACATATTTTCTTCTGCAGTTGACTGAAGTTGGCATTTCAATAAAATTACACCAGTGGAAAAAATGCATAAATGGGGTGAAAGTTGTTTTTTCAGGAAGCCATAACTTTCAGCGCATAAATCGGATAGGGGAAAGAGTAAAACCATTGGAAATATGATTCAGAGGAGAATGACTTGAAATTATTATAATTTGGATAAGTGTGATATAATTCTTCATGAACTGAGCAGAAAAAAGTACATGTAACATTAACTGACAAATTTTTATGATATGCATATTTCTAACAAAAATCTCTGCTTGCAGATTTGGCAAAATTAGAGGTATAATCATATCAATTTGAGAGTAGGATCAGATATCATAGTTATGGAAACATTGTAGAGCTTACATAAGTTGGATGAGGAAATAAAGAGCTATAGGGAAAGTAATAAAAAATGGATAAAGAACTCGAGAAGAATAGAATAGAAGGATTATTATTTAGCTTCTATAGACTATGAATAAATTGCAGGTACAACAAAATCAAGAATCCTTATGTAAGACATGAAGCTAGCAGGTGAATAATGCCATTAATGGGAATATAAAGGAAAATTAAGGCTCCATAGCCTTGAAGGTAGAGATGTGTAGACAATTGCAAGCTTGATGTGAAAGCAAACAAAGAGCTTAAGAGGTTGTGTGTGAATAATCTCTATGTGTCAAGCATAAGAGTTCCAGGGAAGGATTTGATGGATATGACTTACCTACTTGTCTAAAAGTACTCAGTGAAAGAAATCCACTTCTAATATTAGAGTTCATAGTGTAAGCATGATAACAGTGCAAAGAAATTGGAGATAAAAAAAATGAATGCTCTTTCACTTGAAAAGTGCCACTGAATGAAAATGGACTTCCATTGGGAATGGTATTAAGTGTGAAAGATATGGTTTCACATGGAAATGTTAATGAAGTAATATAATGGAAAAATAGGAGTAATATTATTTGATTCAAGAATGTCATGGTAGTAGAGTGATGGAATGTTTTGAGCTACTTCATTCCAAGGTTCTGGAATGTTTCATAAAGGTAAATTTTGGATATGACTGCCTAAGAGAGGTTGTTGTAAATATAACACATTGGTTGGATTTCATAATGACCAAGTGTAACTTTGTTGGAAAGTGTTTAGATGATGGAACAATAGTGCAGATGAGCATAATGGGAGCACACAGGGAAACAAGGATATGAAGAAATTCAAGAAAAAAACAACTACAAAATAAATAAATAAATAAGTGAATTGAAACAAAAATGCACTAGAATTCATGAAGCATACAAATAAGTTAGAATGCATATGCATTAGTAGGCATGCTAACAATGAATTCTTGGTCCATATGGATGTGCATTTGTGCATATTTACATTCTTGGATATGCATACGATATGCTTGTGGACTTAGACTAGTCTATTATACATGCAATAATGATGTTATAGCAAGTGAGTATGACTACATTGACTATTTATTGATTATGGATTATGTATTCAGGAAAAATGATATAGTATGGTTAAATATATGGATTTTTTTTTTTTCTTATGACTTCCATCTATGTGATGACCCATGAGGGTGGTAGGAATGGTAATTGAAAGGATGGAAGAGAAAGCTTGTGAGCTTTTACAAATACCAGCTGATCAAATAGCATCAAGTAGGTTGATAACAACCATACAGGTATGCATTTAGTTTCTTTTGATGCATAGATTTTGAAGGGAATTGACGTAAGAATTCCCTCAATCAATTTTTCAATATTTAAATTGATATGCAATTGCCAAAGGCCTAGAGTATATAAATGTTTTTGATGCTAGAATGCATTTAGATAAAATTTAGTTGCATATTTTGTTATGATTGGTTATGAGATCATAACCAGGTCAAGTCAGGAGACATACTCTTGATATAAAAATAAATATCTATAGAGTTAGTCATGTGTGAGACCATGAGATGGTTGGATATGGAAGGACTATAATGTTATGTGAGTGTTAAATGGTATCTATTGTATAGCTGATGTTTGGACTGTAACCTTTTTTCCAACACTGAAGAGCACTTAAGAATTATATTCTTGGTGTTGTGTTTGGGTTAAAAAGGAAGGTATCCAAATAGTCAGGAAAGCAGTGGGAATTTTGTGGATGATGTGTTGAGGCGTTGGGAAAAACTTCCAACTCATCATGGTGGAATGCATGACATAGTTATGTGGTATTATGTAGTCAATGCAGGGATGCATTTTGTAAATTTGGCCATGAGTATTGACACATCGATTGTTATTTTATTTAGTAATTAATTGTTGCATTATTAAAAACATGTGGTGCTGAAAATACATAATGATGGATAGCTGTATTATATTTAATATTAATACTAGTTGAAGGTGATTGAATTGTTGTTTGTTACAATGTTGAGATCACTTTTTGGAGTTGTTGAAAATGTTACAAGTGGTATTACAAGAATTATTCAATGCATTTTGCTGAATGCATGTATATATTATATAACATAGAAATGATTGTGCTAAGAACTAAAATGATGTGAGTATTCCTAACTCATGAAGTTGAAAACACTTCAGGAGTTGTTAGATATTGCGACAAGAAAAGTTGCAAGTTAAAGTAGTTACATAATGATAAATTATGGAAAATATCTGTCAAGGGAACAAAGTGATAAAAAAATTGATGGATAGAAGAAAGAACATATTAGTTGATAATACATGTGTAGAGAATGACAGGTTCATTCCAATTGATAGTTGGATTAATAGAAGTGATTGAATTGTAGTTGTAAACAATCTTGAGATCACTTTGTGTATTTTATTTGAATTGTTACCATATATATATATATATATATATATATATATATATTGTACATGAGATACTGATAGTTTGTTTGGGTGAGTGTAAATTGAGGAAATTGCAGGTAGAATGGTCTTGGATATGACAGAGATGTAAAACTATAAATAATACCAATGTCTAATGCTACAAGAGCCAAACATTATGAGTAGAAAATTAATGCCTGGAAATTTTATTTTCCTGTATAAAATATATTTCATAAATTAATAGTTACAAATTGTTATGTTATGCTAACAATTGGTTTGGCTGATTGAAGGTTGAGAAAATTGTGGGAATAATGGTATTGGGCATGGAATTTTTGTAAGCCATAATAAACATTGATGCCTACAACTTCTAGAGCCAAACAAATTATGACCAGGAAGCTCATGCTTGGAAAATTGTGTTTTCCTGTATAAAACAGGTTTGAAATTTATGATTCAAAATTGTTATAATGATATCTCATGATGAATGTATGTGTATAGTACATATGAGATGTTTTCTATGGAAGCTGGAAGCTCAAGAAAAACAAAACTAGAAGGAAATCAAGCTCAATGATGAAGGCATAGAGTGAAGAAAGTCGAATGGACTTGTTGCAACTGGATTTCTTGGAGCCGCAACTTTGAAACTTCTTTCTCGAGTGCACTAGAGCCCTAGAGAGAAGTGGAACAACCTGAGGGACTGCATAGCAGATAAAGGGGTTCATTTATTTGGGTTGTGCAGAATGATAGGGAAGGAGAGCTTGCTGGTTGGAACTACCACCAGAAATATAAATTTTGAAGATCATTATGCATGTTTTGGGCCGGAGAGCCTATGTATGCATGTTTTCTTTTAGGCTAGAGTGCCTATGTATATAATCATTTGGTTGGACTTCCTATGCGGATTAAAGTCTAGAGAGCCTAGTTTCGTGATATCAAGAACACCAGTATGGTGTTGGGCACTAAGGACAGTGTCAAAATAAGGGGAGGGGGATGTAACACCCCTAGTTTCGATCCCTGTGAACCATAATGTATTATGTAAATGTGACGTTAAGATAGTGAGCTGGTAAAGTTGAAAAGGGGTCGAAGTGCCTAGGAAATGTAATACTTCTATATACATTAATAAATAATACATTGTTGGCTACAAGATGGACAAGGACAAGATATAGGAATCTATGATTCCATGAGAGAGGGGGCTTAAGGCGTAAATATTTTTATTATATTTTATTTACCCATATTTCTTTTAATTGGGAAAAGTGGTTACATGAGCTTCTTAGGAGGAAGGCGATGTAGTGCTTGTTTTCATGTAATGATATAAACCTTGCATGTGGGTTGTTTGGGGGCTATTCTTGGTTAATCATTTCATTTTGAGAATTCCTCATTTCACTCTTGTTGATTCGTGTTCTCTTGGGGGAAGCATGGAAACAAATGGATGGAGGAGGAGAGCCACTATGGGATGGATGTGAATAATTAATTATCGTTCCAAGTTGGAATGGATGCCTATGGACATGATATTGATGGTAGTTTTGAAAGAACTGTCACAACTGAGAATCCTTGGAGTTTCTAGCATGGAGATTTATTGACCACTAGCATTGGATCCCTGGAGAGAAATGGAATAGCTTGAGGGATTTCATGGAAGAGAAAGGGGTTCATTTCTTTGGGTTGTGCAGGCTGAATGGGAAAGAGAGTTGGAAATTAGGATTTTTTGTGTGGTTGGGAAACCTGAGAGCTAGCTAGCCAACTATTGTGCGTTTTATATTTGTACTAGGACCCGTCCTTGTGGATTCATAGCCTTGGCTTGGGGGTGACTTGTTGTTGAGAGTAAATGAACAACAATGTCTACGGTTGGGAGGAACATCCTTAGTCTACAACCAGTTGGTGAATGTTTATTTGCAAATATAAGTGCTCTCTATGTTTTATGTATAATGTATATTCCATTATGTATTTAATTATATTTGAGATGTATTTATGTGTGCATGTTTGTTGGTTATTTGTTTTTCATGGCATACTATTTATTTATTTTATGTTGTAGCATGGATCTTGATTAATGCATGTGAGTCTTTCATGATTAATTTTGAATTAATTATTATCAGAATTAAAAATTGGTTCAAAAGTGTGTTTTTGATGTAGCATGGCCAGCATGTGTGTGGTTGGGTATGTTACACTGGCTATCTTCGAATACTAGTCAACTGTCTGACCGATAGGCCAGTCAACTACTCGACTGACTGTTGTTAATTTCTAGTCGATCGCCCAAGAGATTATCTCCATCTATTGGTCAAATTCTCGACCAAATGACTCCAGGAGAAGTGTGATAAACCATCAGAACTTGAGGTTCCAATGCCCCCCACCCCCATCAACACATGGGTCTAGAGATTCAGAAGGTGAAATTAAGTTAGAAGTGTACCCCCCCATAATCGTGGATTTTTAAAGCCCAAACATATTGTAGATCTTGAAAATTTTATCTTCAAACAACAATTTGGTAAATATATCTACAATCTAATCATCTTTTTTATAATACACAAGAGTGACAACCCTTTCTTGAACCAATTGTCTCATATAGTGAGTATGTAGTTCAACATGCTTCATTTTACTATGAGCAACAAGATTGTCAACAACTTGAATTGCACTTTGATTATCACAATAGAGTGTAGTTGAGGCCTAGAAAGGAAACCCAAGTTCACTTAAGAGATAATGAATCCAAATTTTTGTTGTACCTGTATTAACAATTCCATGATACTCGACTTCTGTAGTCGACAGAGAGACTACCTTCCATTTCTTCTACAACCAAACCAGTGGTCTAGTGCTGAAGTGAAATACATTACTAGAGGTGGAATTGCAATCATCAATGTCACATGCCCAGTTGGTGAAGCCAAATAATGAATATGAATTTCAACAATATTTGATAGCAAGATGAGTGGTACCCTTAAGGTAACGAACAATTATTTTGACATCTTTTCAATGGATTTCTCTGGTATCCTACATAAACTGAGAACCCACACTAACAATAAAAGAGATGTCAAGTTGACTGTGAGTGAGATAAATAAGACTGCCAACCAATTATCGATAGAGAGTAGCATTGAATCTGGGAGACGGAAAAGTTTTACTTAGTTTAAATCCAGATTGAAAAGGAGTATCACATGGATTACAATCTACCATCTAAAAATGTGTCAATAGATCCATTACATATTTAGATTGAGAAATGAATAAACCATCAGTCAAAGGTAATACTTGAATACCCAGAAAATAGTGTAGAAGACCAAGATTGGTCATATCAAAGGAGTTAGTATGTTGGTTCTTCAATATGAGAATGAGATCAATGTTATTTCCATTTATGATTAGTCATCAACATATACAACAAAAATTAAGATATTTCCATGAGTATGAAGTACATAAAAACTGTGATCAGATTCACAACATTTGAAACCAATATGGAGAAAGAAATGGTCGATCTTAGCATACCAAGCCCGGGGATCTTGTTTCAAACCATAAAGAGATTTCTAAAGTTTACAAAAAAGAGTGGAATTTGTCAAAAAAATAAGAGGATGTCTTATGAAAATTTCCTCAGATAGTTCACCATGAAGAAAGACACTTTTCACATCCATCTTGTGGATCTATCATCCAAAATGGGAAGCAAGGGAAAGAATCAGTCAAAGAAAATTTGCCTTTGCAACTGGAGAAAAGGTCGCATTGTAGTCAATGTATTGTTGTTGAGAAAATCCTTTCACAACCAAACGATCTTTATGACACTCAACAACACCTTCAAAGGTAAATTTGGTCTTATATACCCATCTACATTTCACAATGTTCTTCCCTTGAGGTCAAGGAACTAAATTCCAAGTGTGATTCTTCAAAATATAATCCATCTTAGTCTGCATATATTTCTCCCATTTAGGTTTTCCTTGTGCATATGAGTAATATACATGATCACAAGTTTCAAGTACGTGTGCCATCAAGGCAACAATGGCCCACTACTTTTGACTATGAGTTTGTCAACCTAAAGAAATATCACCGACATCAAGACCAGTAGCTTTAATCATATTAGCAACCCATCTAGGTAGGAAAGAAAGGGGTGAACTGATAACTACTACAAAAGGTTGATCAGAAGAAGAAATAGTTTCAGTCAAGGGAGACAGAGGACCAATCGAAATAGAAATTGACTAGCTAGATAAATCAAGAGAGGTTGATGGCCTAGTTGAAATAGGAACATAGTTTGATTGTCTAGTCAAAGGAATGAAAAAATGAATATGTGAACTATTGTCAGAAACAACATTGAAGGAACCATCCTGTATTAAACCAGAGGAAGCATTCAACAAATTGATACCTGAAGAATTCTCATAAAAATACACATTTCTTCTAATAATGATTTGTCATTTGATAGGGTTAAACAATTGATAGGATTTGGAATATTCTAAGTAGCCCATCATGATACAAGCATGAATCTTTGCATCCAATTTCTTCTTGCAATCATTTGGAATATGATCTCAAGAAACACATTCAAATACGCAGAGGTGGCCATCTAAGGTCTTTCGTCCACAAAATTTCTCGACTGGAATCACAAAACTGATATCTCTAGTTGGAATATGATTCAGGAGATAGTTGGCACATTAAACAACTTTAGCCCAAAAACAAGTGGGTGGATCTTTGGCTTGCAAAATACAATGAGCCATTTAAGCTAATGTTTGATTCTTTTGTTTTGCAACACCATTCTGTTGCAGAGTATGAGGAACAAAACACTGCCAATCAATCTCAAATTGAATAATGTATTCTTCAAATGATAGATTCACATACTGACCACCATTATCTGGTCTCAAGCACTTGATGGTTCGACCACATTGATTTTCATCTAATGCCCTAAATTCCTTTAACTTTTCAAAGATGATTCTTATTTTTCAAGAAATAGACCCAAGTGAATCTGGAGAGATAATCAATAAAGGCCAAGACATACTTTGCACCTGCTAAGGAAGGTAGATTGATACAACAAAGATCATTGTGAACCAACTCCAGGAGGTTCTGAGCTCGCCACACTTTGCTAGAGTTGAAGGATGCTTGATTATGCTTTCCCAACACACATCCTCTATAGAATCCATCAAATAGAAGGACTCTACATAGACCAAAAACCATAGTATGTGCGGACATCACATTTAGACTTCGATAATTGATGTTTCCAACTTATTCATGTCATATTTAAAATCACTCATTAGTGTGAGAAATAAGAGTAGTCAGTTCATTTTCGAGTCGAGGCGGGTCACGAAACTTGTATAGTTTGTCCTTTGAGTCAAGAAACCCTCCAACGACAATCGAATTACCATTCTTCAAATCCATGATGAAGAACCTATCTAGCCAAAACTCCAGAATATTACCAGTTTATGTTAGTTGAGAAACTAACAACAAATTTGTGCTCAGATTGGAAACATGATAGAAATAGACAATTTCCCATGTCGACAAAGAACGTCACCACAACTAACAATGTTAATAGCAAATTCATCAACAACATGGATCTTTCACTCCACAACTTTATCCAAGGACGTGAACAAGGAAGCGTCCTTAGCCATATGACAATTTCATCCAAAATTGACTACCCATTCATTATGTGTGTTATGAGCAAGCAATGCTTGAGAAGTTCTAACTTGGAAGGTGAAATTATTAGCAAGTCGATGAATAGTAAACAAGTCTCCTTCAAGTCGCTTGAATTTCTCCTCTAAGTTATCTCTCTTCTTGTAGCATAATTTCTCCACATGTCCAGTCTTTCCAGAGTACCAACATGTATTATTCTTTTGATTCTTCTTTGGTTCATCATTCCTCCCTTTAGTTTTCTGGTCGAGGTATTTAGTTCTATGTATAAGGGTATCAAACCTTCCTCTTTCCTTATGATTCATATTTCCCTTTCCCTTGAGTAAGTGAGCTTGATATTTGCCACCAAGATTCATTTCATTAAGCAATTTGTGTTAATAATTAATTAGCAACCCACATAAAATTTCAAAACTATAATCCTTACCATCTTCTTTGCATGCCTACCAGTTTGTCTGGAACGTTGAAATGAACACGTCTAATGGTGTTCTTAAATTCATCAGGACCAACTCGATGATTTTTCCATATTTATTCTGATAATTCTACCTACATTCTCTCATTTTCAACTGCATCTCTTTGAATCATTCCAAATAGTCCTCAATTATGTCGAAGGAATGACGATTGAGATAGATCAACTCTTTGTCAAAATGCATGACTTGTCTTTCATCAACTTTTTCAAACAAAGACTTCAACTTTTTCCATATTTGATGAGGACAATCGATTACGTTGGTATGGAACCGAATCTCCCGCAAGATATAGGTCGTGATTACCCCCACAACCTAATCTTTATTTCCATTGACAACAAACTTCATCTAGCATCTGTTAGATCTAGAATCATAGTCTTCATATATTTTCAAAATCCCGTACTTTTCAGTAAGGTCTCCATATCTGGTACCCAAATAACATAATTTGATCCATTCAGAACAACAATATTGATCTTAGAATCCATCTTCGATATCTAACAGATCTGATTTGATCCATGGGTTACAGTCAACAAATCACCAACCCAGAGTCAATCACAAACAAATCAGACTCAACAATATTTGTAGACAACATGTGAGGTATAAACCTCACTCTGGTACCATGTTGGGGTTTGTGTGTAACCCTGTGTGAAACAAATAACAAAATCTACATAAAAATTGACGAGAAATAACTTCACAAAAGATTGATGGCATCTAAAGACATCGTTACAACACTTCAGCACAGTGCATTGTGATCAAATAATCACAATGCATTATTATGCACATGATCACCATGATCCACATACATTCCACATACTAAATGACCCATTGGGTCCTTTATTTATAGTCTCAATATCTAGCCAACTTCCTCGGAATAAGGAAGATCTTGTCCACATACAACTGTCTATTGTTAGAGTTGACTTTTTCAAATCCACATTGTCTAGTGGGATAGCTAAACTAGGTAGAACCAACCATCAATTCATCCAAATTGTAGTTTTTTTCTCAACATATCGGTCCATCGACTAATTTTCTTTGACTTCTAGTCAACTACTTGACCATGGTATGTTCAAGATTCCTTTCTGAGATCAAGATATAATAGTTTATGATGAAAAGAAGAGGCCATTGAATGAAATTATGATTATTAGTGTAAGATTATATCCATGAGGAGATGGAAGAGATGAATGGAATGAGATTGTCCCAACCCTTCATTCAAAGAGTGATTGTATGTGAAAGAAACCCAAGCAAAGGAAAAATAGGAATTTGAGAAAGAAAGGTTATGAGAGAGGAGGTCAATGGACTATGGAAGGAAGATAGAGGGTGATATAGCAATGATGGGGATGTGTTGTTAGTATTATAGTCCCTCATGTCGGTATATATACTAGTATATAGACCAACATATTATCTCGGTATATATATTAGTGTACTATACTAGTATGTATAATATTCTATATATCGATATATATACTGACATACATATATGTTGGTAAATATACTACTCTATACTACATATACATATATATTAACATATATAATACACTATTATGTCATTATATATTCAATGTCCTAATATTGAAATCAATTTTTTAAGGCTATTGTAGTTGTGGTTCCACTATCAAAGTCATAGTTCTTTCATCAAATCTCTTGTCAATCATAGTTCTTATCAGACCTCTCCCCAATGGTAAAATTTCCTTTATTAAATTAGTGTTGATGAAATTTCTGCTTTCATAGTTCTTATTGGTCACACTATCCTATTAGTCATAGTTCTTATCGATCATGGTTTCTTAGTCATAGTTCATTTGCCAAAGTTCTTGCTAGTCATAGTTATTGTTGGTCATAGTTTCTTTGTCAAAGTTCTTATTTGTCATATTTCATGTCAGTCATAGTTATTTTTTCAAAGTTCCTATTAATCATAGTTCTTACATCAAAAATCATTGTTTTGGAACTCTCACTAACTAAATAACTTTGGCCAAGGAAACCTATTTTCTATTTTAAAATCCTTATAACGATTTGTTTCTTCTTATCCCCTTGAAAACTAATCCTTCCCAAGAACCCTTCTCTTCCTCTCTAAGACACTTATATCTCCTCCTTTTAGTTCTTATTATGTCAACATCTAAGATCTAAATCCCGCTAGGGCTGAGAAAATTGAGTAAGAATACAACTTACTACCTAGAGTGGCTTCATTTTCATTAAGGGACACTAATCTTAACAACACATCCCCATCATTGCTATCTCACCCTCTATCTTCCCTCTATAGTGCATTGGCCTCCTCTCTCATAACCTCCCTATCACAAATTCCTATTTTACTTATGCTTGGGTTTCTTTGACATAGGATCATAACAACTACCATGACAAGGACTAATAACTAAGAGTCAATAATGGAAAAAAGCGCCAAAATGATGAGGGCCTGGTAATACATTCCTTCCTATACATTGGGTAAATTTAGTAGGTGTCATACTAGTAAGCCATCTCGACTAGAAAGTGTATTCGACTAAAAAGTGTATTCATTAGATACATGAAATCATGCATTTAGAACAAGAAGTTTTTTAATGGGTAGATCTGTATTAGATAAAATTTGGAGTAAAATCTCTTAGTCATGAGTAATATAAAAAAGCTCTACTTTGTAGATTATAAGTTAAAAAAGATAGATTATCCAAAAAAATATATAAATTTGGAATTTCTTACAATATATTATCAAGATTTTAAATTAATAATTATACAGTCTATAAAAGATACCTAACAACTTAAATACTTTAAAAAATATGAATATACCTAAGAACTTAAATACTTAAAGAATATAACTTTCAAACACTAAGAAAGAGAATTACTAATAAACTTCTCCACAGATTCCATGTTCTTCCATGCTCTTTATCTAGATATTAATCTCTAATTTGTAAATTATAAACTAAAAATAGAGGTTATCCACAAAAGCATATAAACTTGAAATTTCTTGCAATATATTATCATCTTTTTAAACTAATAAGTATATAAAAGATAGCTAACAACTTAAATATTTTAAAGAACATGAAGATAACTAACAACTTAAAGAACATAAATGTGAAACACTAAGAAAGAGAATTACTAATAAACTTCTCCATGGATTCCATGCTCTTTATATAGATATTTATGGATCACTTCTATGAAAAACAACTTGTTTTCTTCCCTTTTCACATATGTATGTTACATCCTTGTTCAGATATTTGGGTTTCCTCTCTCAAAGGTTTCTAGAGCAACTACTTGGTTTCCTTCATCACCACCTCTTTTCCCTAATCAATGTCACTTCTTCCTCTTTTATCTCTTTGGAGATGTCACAATCACTTACATAGTTGTGATTTCAATAAAAATATATGAGGCTTTTTTTTTTTTTTATAGCATTTCCCCCTTTATAACCATAGGTCTGCAATTTATGGCAACCGGAATTTTGGAGGCCCGTATTCATGTTCATGCTAGATACTTGTGTGATGGAAGAGGAATTGGGGTACAATTTGGTGGGTATGAATTTGGACTTTTATGTCTATTTGGTTGAAAATATTCACTCAAAGAAGAGGGAGGAGGTTCATGAGTTTTGTAAATAATTTCACTTTGCAACATTGCATGTAGGGTATGTTTTGTGTATGAAGTTTTTTCAATAATTATTTGAGTCTTTGTGAAAATACTTAGTAAAATAGAAAAATAAAAATAATACCTTTTAACTATAAATTGGTAAGGGATAATTATTCAAATACTTGTAAAAAATGATATAATCATAGAAAATGAGAAAATTATTTAATTTCTATAAATATATCACAAAAACAATGATTTTTGGATTAAAATAAGTACATGTTCCATAATTATTTCCGTTGAGAAAATTTGAGACTCACTCTTAAAATCATAACCAAGCTAGTGAGACTTCTCCAAATCCTTTCCAGTAACACACCATAATAAAAAAGAGAACATAATACATAATGCTATAATGTATACCCAACATGCATGGAGCAAATGAGTTTGACACTTAATTGGTTACATGCTACACTATATAACCATAAGATCTTCTAATATTTCTAATAGATATTACTCTTTAACTTATATTTCAAAGCCTATGTGATTTAGAAATGCATGATAGTTTAAAGAGGCTATGATATAAATAAAATAATAAAGTTGTGGTTTATTATGTCAATGTTATTAATCATTATCAACCTTTTAAATTGAATAAAATGAAGAAGGAACATAATAATAATATTAATAATAATATCACCCAGATGGGGTGTCACATGGAGAGATTGTGCGCATAGATCGCACAGAGAAGCTAGGGGAGTTATTAACCCTAATCGCCAGCCCTGAAGCATTCATTCCTCCATGGATCACACTATGAGAGGATTTATGGTAATGTTCTAGGCAAGGCACTCTAGCAAGCGCACCAGCCAGGCAAGGAGTACCAGGCAAATGCAGAGGTCCTCTCAAGCATCAACAACAGTTGTAGGGGTCATTTCAACCTTCAATGGCATTAAAGGCGGAAAACAAGTATTATATCGGGAGCCCTCCTCGATTATTCTTCTCATCTGGTGCACCCTCCTGGTTGTGTTCCTCAGCTCCCACTGCAATTCACAATTTCTCTTCTGTTGTGACCTTACAATTCGCACCAGTGGCATCCTCCCTAATTATCTCATCTTCACCTCTCCCCAAGGCCTCTCCGTCTCCCTCCCTCACCCACTGCACCACCCTCACCTCCCCTCCAGCATGCCCTGGGAGCACGGTAAATCTAAGAGGGGTGCCCGCGACAGGGGCACCCTTTCTAGAAGAAACAGGCTCACCCCCTCTCAAAGGGCACTCATTCCCCACTTTGTCAATCCTCGTCATTCCAACCAGGGAGAAAATCCGACCACCCTCCATGGAGCCTCTCCGGTAAAATCGAAAGTGGAAAATTCCATTGCCCACCACCCCTTGTCCCTCCTGCCACTAGGAAAAGTAAAAAAGGAGGCACCACCCCTAAATGTGCCACCCCTAGAAGTGCACACTCCTATAACCACCAAACTCCTAGCCCCTCCCATAGTCAAACCAAGCAAACCCTATTATGGGGATGGTAGTTGTCGAGTAGAGGAAGAGATCCCTCCAAACTTGTAGCTGGAGATTCATAAAGGTACAACCAAAGAAACCACTCTAGAATCTGACAGAGCAGTGGGCAAAGAGGAACATGACCAGACACAACACTTCGCTAATCTCCTCATGGAGGAGCACCTCAACATCCTCTTCAAAATCAGACAGAGGCAAGCGGACTGGGAGCACTCTCAATGAATCCTCCACCAAAGGATGGATATCCTTTTCGAGGCGCTCTTGGATGCTCCGACGAATGCCAAATGCCCAACTTGCAGCCAATGGTTCATCCCATCTTACAACATACATGGTCAACCTGACCCAACCATAGACTAACGTTTCCAGGTTTCGGTCTTTTTCTGTTCAATATAGTTCCAGAATTGCAACCTATAATGGCCTAGATTTATTTTCCTATTGTATTTACACAGTCTCAGTCATGTTAGTCTTGCTTATAGTTTGCTTAAGCTGAAAGAGACACTATTGGGTCGATATAATTTTGCTCACTCAGACACACTGCAATTTTGGTGTCAATTGTAATTTTGGTGTAAAGATTTAGACAGACATGGCAATGCCTGAACAACAAGAGGCCACCTATACTAGTTTCCCTCTTGTGACGAAACATGTGACTAACACTTGTCTCTGTACAGTTTATGGTTGATATTAATACAAGACTCTTTTTTATTTAAAAATAAATATATTAATAATAATATGAAATAAAATGATGAAGCAACATAATTTTTAAATGGAATAAAATGAAGAAGGGACATAATAATCATATGGAATAAAATGAAGAAGCAACATAATAATAATAATAAATAATATTGTGTAGAGTATGAAGTACAACTTTCCCGTGCAATGGATTGGACAATATCATTATAGGCTTGATAAAGAGGTTTGTAAAAATGTTTATGATTTATTATTTAAAGATTTTAAAATTTATATTTATATTTTTAAAATAAATTTTAATTAAATATAAATCAGATTTAAATTAATTAAATTTGGAAACTAATAATGTGAAATGTTTAAATTTTAAAGTTTTATAAATTATATTATCTTTTATACTAAATTTTAGTTTAAATTTTTATTTTATTTTATTTTATTTTATATATATATATATAAAAGAGTGTTGTTATGTGTTTTAAATATTAGTTGTATTTTGTGGAATATATAAATATTTTTTTTATAAATGTTTTTTTTTTTTAAGCTAAAATGGTTTGGGATGTGAAAATTGTATTTAGCATTAACATTTTAATGGAGGTGGTTATGAGTATGGAAATTGTTGAAAATTCATGTGTGGATTATGTAGTAGTTGATTTATCTTTTTGGATTAAAAATGTTTTAAAAATTTATTCATATTTATATGATATTATTAAAAATTTAAAGATTAAAATTAATCTTTAAAATCTTTATATAAACAATTAAATAGGTAAAATGAATTGTTTAATATTTGATTCATGTTATTAAGTAGAATGTTTAGTTGTTCTATACAATACTTTCTTCAAAGATCCTGACCATGTTGGCAAATATTTTATATACATGATTTGGGTCAAAAGATGATATTTAAAATGATTAGTAGTGGTCCATGGTCTATATAAATAAACAAGGGAAATAGTTGCAAAGCAGCTAGTCCTTGCCTTGTTGAACAATTTGATAATGTGAGCCATAAATTGTGGAGCTTTGTTGTAACATTCTTAAAACCTACAGAAAAAAAAAATAGAATAGAGAAATACCTTTGTGATTGTGTCATATAAACAATTGTGGAGGTGAAATTTTTGTTGTATGCCACCAACTATTAACCGAGTAAGCAAGTCATGTTGCTAGCTAGTTTTTTCCTTCTTGCTTGGTTATACAAAGACAATATTTCAGCAAAGCCAAAGCATTTCTTGAACCCAGTAGAAATACCATGCTATCCTAATACACATTAGTTGCAAATTCTAGTTGGTGGTTTTTCTGGACTAGCTAGTATATTTAATACGCGTGCCTTGTATCAAATACAACTCTTCCCTAAAATTTTAGCCCTCTTTTGGGAATTTTTCGATTAGAATGTAAGTCATGTGTAGTTTTATATGAAGCCAATTATTATTCATAATCTGTAAAGCTTTGTCCTAACATTCTTTAAACTAACATGTTGCAAGGTGGGAGGATGGCTATTATGTGACCTTTGTGTTTGTTACTAATGTTGTTTCCACCACTCACCCTTGGTATTGATGTTTTTGTGACCAAACGACCAATCACTATGTTCTAAGATGGTGCAATGAGTGGTTTGAAGTATTTTTAAATCAATATAAATTAAATATTTGTCCTACCAAAAGAAAGGACGAATTCCTAAAATGAAAAAAGTCTAATAAAAACTAAAGTAGCAAAACAATGAATTAAACAAATTGAGCAAATAACCAATCACTACGTGTTAAGATGGTGCAAGAAGTGTTTTTAAGTTTGTTTAAATCAATATAAAGTAACCTAATCAAAGCTTCCTCCCATCAAAAGAAAGGACTCTAGCCAGTGAATATATTATGGTATCATAATTTCAAAACAAATCTATCATGAAGGACTTAACAAATCACTTCCAATTTGCAACATGGGTAGTCAAGTTGCATATAGTACATGATGATATCATCACACATATACCAAAAGTGGTATGGCTTAGTGTTATTATTTTAGAAGTTATAATTATCTAATTTAACATTCATTAACAATTGCATGTAATACGATCATTGAAAGATAAAAAATCACAGAAAATAAGATATATCATGGGAAACCCTCTTGGGGGAGAAAACCCAGCAACCAATTCTTCAGTATAGATTCCTTCAACCAGTACAATGTCACGTTATAGCTCTCCACAAATAGACCAAGACCAAGATACCAAAGACCAAGAAACTAAGACCTCTTGCACTAGGCCTCCTTTGCTATGCTCCAGAGTTGTGTGTGTGTACAAATGAAAGGAAATCGACCTATATTTATACACATAACTTGAATCCCAAAAAGATGCAACCCTAAGAGGGGCCGTTTTTACTTTTACAATAAGGATGAAAATAAAATAATAATGTCTTATGAGTTGATTTATACAATAAGATTACAATAACCTTCTCAGGGTTTGACCAATACAAATAAAAAATATTATCTTATGTAGTTACATCAAAATATCAACACTCCCTCTTAACTAGGAAGGTATTCTTTGTTTCCACACAAGCTCATGACCATTAAATATTGAACATATGAATCTATACATCATCAAATATCCATAGTACAACTTGACTTCACATCCAATGCATCCAAGGCATGTGGGTAGCTCTCAAATAGCTTCAACTTGTCACCATGACATCCACTACCTCGCAATGCATCTATACCTCATCATGTGCACCCCTATGACTTCACAGCCAATGCATCCAAGGCTTGTGGGTAGCTCTAAAATAACTACAACATGTCCCCAGGACATCCACTACCCCACAATGCATCTATACCTCATCACTCCCTCTGAAGAGGGACCATGCCAAGTTTGTCCCTGAAGCACTTCAACTTTGTCCTCGACAATGGCTTGGTCAACACGTCTGCAACTTGGTCCTCTATAGTCACATATTGGAGCCTCACTACTCCCCTCTACACCATATCCTTGATATAGTGATATTTGATCTTGATATGCTTCAACTTGTCATGGAACACCAGATTCTCTGACAACTTCATGCAACTCTGGTTGTCACACCAAATGCAGGCCACCTCTAGTTTGAGACCAAATAACCCAAACAACAACATCTAAATCCACAATGTTTCTCTACATGATGCACATGCTGCCACATATTCAACCTCATCTGTACTGAATGCTACACATGACTACTTCTTTCTGCTCCATGAAACCATATTGGAGCCTAGATTGAAGCAATATGCCAAAGTACTCTTCCGATTAGGAATATTTCCCACCCAATCTAAATCTGATTATCCATATAACACGAACCCATGGTATGTCACATACCTAAGACCATAATCCAATGTACCATTAAGGTACCTCATCATATGTTTTACTGTGACCAAATGAACCTACCTGGGCTGCTCCATATACTGACTCAGGTTTTTCACAACAAAACATATATCCAGTCTCGTGTTCATCAAGTACATCAACGAACCCACCATCTGCCTATATAAAGTAACATCCACATTCTTTGAAGTTGTATCCTAAAACAAATTTGGATTTGATACCTGTTATCACTGAAATTTTGTCTGCACATGGCGACAAGAACTCCACATCATCTGCACATGGTGACAAGAACTCCACATCATCAAAACAATAATGAAGTCATTCATGGCACTGAATTAAGTTCACAACATTCCAGAAGGGTCAAAAACTATACAAAGTAACCAAAAATTGAAGGGCACGTTACAGCAGTAGGGTGCGCGCGTGTATGCGCGGGACAAAAACGTGTTACGCGTGCATGCGCGCCCGACGCGCGACTGTCCACACAAAAATCCATGCATCTGCTAATACAATGCATTAATTGCTTAAGTCGGCCTCCTGACCGCCTGTGGACCGTCCCTCAAGACGATTTGACCCTCAGATCATGGTCAACTCTGCAAATTCGGCGAATTTATGGCTTAAGCGAACCCTAAATAGGTCCGTGCTTACACCGGAAGCTGTTTACGTGACCGCCTGGAAATTACTATAAATAGCCGTGAAGACTCATTGTTTCAGCAAAGAATTCAAAGCAGAGTTACGCTGTCCAGATGATTCAGAGCCTAGCTTTTGACAACCAGTGCATCAGCCATGTAATCCAGAGTTCTATCACCACCCATTTCTGTTCTGTTCATTCTGTAAGGAAGGCATTCAGTTGAGGATCCCTGAAGGACCTTCCGCTGGAGGGAAGAGGAACCCTTATCCCTTTCTTCAGCGTGTGTTATGGTTTTCGCTAATAGATCAAGCCTTGAAACCATTGATAACTCCCTTGTTTATTTTCGAATTGTTATTTACTTTCAGCTGTAAGATAGATTGTATTCTGTTGTGTTTTCTGTTTTCTGTTAACCTCTTTTGCTTCCACAGATGTTCTGTCTTGATGAACCTAGCAGGACATGCAGAGCGGTCTCCATTTTTCTCACTTAGTGACGGATTGACCGCGAACAGACTGGCGACTCCACTGGGGACTTAAGGTATTAAATCCTCTTTCAATTGGGTTCAATTCGCTTTCCTTTTGTCATTTTTAACTTGCAGGGATTCAAACCGGCTTTCACCGACCTGTTAACCGACTGATTCACAGCAGAATCGAGAGAACCGGTGTTTTCTCTCAAACGCGCGGGTACGACACCCCACAGACGCACGCATGCGCTCTGGTTTTAGGATACAGTCCACGTGCACACGCGCACCTGTCCATGCTAACAGCCGCACATTTGAGCAAAATTTTTCATTGTAAGTTTTGATGTGGGAAAAGTCAGTTTTCCTTTTCAGCAATGATGTATGTATGCTTTAAACACTGCACAACTTAGGCCCCTCAACTTATAAAGGGGATAGTCAAACATAGGCACTTAGGAGGATTAAAATCGTTTTTCCCTTATTTGCTTTCAGCCACGTGGATGGCTTGTTTTGATTCATAAATCTAAGTTGAACATCAAATTGTAAATCACATCTAAACTCACAGTCGGGACTAGAAGTCGCAAGTAAACAATCTTAAGTATGCTCTTCTCTCGCGCCCTCAGGCGATCTTGAGAATCAGAAATACATTGCGAAAACGATCTCATCTCCCTTAAAAAATTTCAAAACTTTTAGGAGAGGACAATAGCTCTGTTTGAGACCCCTCTTAGTTTCATTTTTCAAACGCATTCTTGTAACGGGCCCATACATGCCCACATGTCAACAAAGCTAGAATAGTGTTTGAAATTTCTGCTTTCTTAGATCGGAAAACTAGGAGAGTTTAAAGGTTTGTAACGGGCCCACACATGCCCACATGTTCAATCTAGGATAGTTTCCTGCTTTTTCTAGATTAACTCACACATAGGGAGTTAAAGGATAGT
>JZKD02S1719794.1:781298-808896 GCA_000966675.3 Picea glauca
TGAGATGTCCTTGATAGGAGAACTGTCATATTTTCTTGTCTTACAAGTAAAACAAAGTTCTGCAGGAATTTTTATATCTCAAGAAAAATATTTGAAAGAGATGTTGAAGAAATTTCAGATGGAAGATTCCTCTCATGTTAGTACACCTATGGTGGTTGGTTGCAAGCTCAATAAATATGATATGTCACCCAATGTTGATCAAAGGACATACCAATCAATGATAGGCAGTCTTCTATACATCACAACATCCCGTCCTGATATAATGAAAGTTGTTGGAATGGTAGGTTGTTATCAGTCATCTCCTAAACAAAGTCACTTGGTAGTTGTCACAAGGATATTCAAATACTTGAAGGGAACAATGAATTATGGTCTGTGGTATCCCAAAAATCATAATTTTCAGTTAACTTCTTATTCAAATGCAGATTGGGCAAACTGTGTTGATGAGAGAAAAAGCACCAGTGGAGGAGCATTCTTCCTGGGTGACTCATCAGTAGCATGGCTTAGTAAAAATAAAGGATCTATTTCCTTATCAACTACAGAAGCAAAGTACATTGCTGCTGCTACTTGTTGCACTTAGATTTTATGGATGATACAAACTCTTGCAGATTTGAGGGTAACTTACACGGATCCCATTCCACTTCACTGTGATAACACCAGTGCCATTAGTCTCTCTAAGAATCTTGTACTTCATTCAAAATCTAAGCACATACCAATAAAATACCATTTTTTCAGAGAACAAGTTACAAATAGAATTGTTTAGGTGAATTATATTCCTTTCGCAGAACAGATAGCTAATATCTTTACTAAGCCATTAGTAGCAACCCCTTTTGGATATCTTCGTCAAAAGTTGGGGGTTATAACTTCTTTCATCTAATCTGTTCACCTGGTCAGGGGGAGTACTTATTGAATATCTGTTGTATTTCTAAGCTACTCATAGTTGACAAGGGGAGTATGTACTACAACAACTTAGGGGGAGCGTGTCTCTTCTTTGACATTGATGTCAAAGGGGGAGAAAGTGTGGTAATTTCAAAGATGCTATAGTGGTATAATTGGATGTTCTTCAAGGGGTTTCCATCAATGCCAAAGGGGGAGATTGTTGACATGCTTTTATACAAAGGTAGAGTATGCGTGTTTGTCATTGATGGCAAAGATCATGACCAACAAATATTGTTGGCATGTTTTCAGACATAGGCAGAGTATGCATGTTTTTCATTGATGGAAAAGATCACGACCAGCAGCACAACGATGATCACATGGAAAGATCAGAAGCTAAACTCCATTTCGGGTATCAGAAGCTAAACTCTATTTCGGAGCTTCGGATACTGGGAGTTGGAAGTGTCGAAACGCTTCATCACAGAAATGCCGAAATGCCAAAATGTGAAACGCTGAAATAACAGATCGTTGATCTGACTCCATTTCGAAGTTTCGGATACCAGGAGTTGGAGGAGTCAAGGAAGAAACTGATGGCAGAAAATCGCTAAATACGAAACCACGACTTAATCTCCATTTTGGAGTTTCGGATACCGGGAGTTGGAGGAGTCAAGAGTCAAGACTCTTCATCACAGGAGTCTCGAAGTTGCAAAATGCGAAACAATGAAATCCCGAAACAAACACATCAACAAAGACTCCATTTCGGAGTTTCACAGACTGGGAAATCAAAGATCAAAGGAACTTTAACCTTTGAAGTATCGAACCCCAAAATCCCGAAATAGGCACAATGAAGGCTCATGAATTTGTGAAATGATCCTGGCCATTGAATCCAGAGGACACATGGAGAAAGATTGGCATTTCGTTGATTGAAAGGTCAAAGGAAGGAGTGCTCTAACCTCTCTAACTTATGATATGTGAAAACGCGAAATAATCCTAGCTGTCGGATTGAGAATTGATCTGGACCGTTGATCAGACACGATGAAGGCCCATGAAGTTTCAAAATCATGATAAGATCTGGACCGTTGGGTCCATAGGACACGTGGCAAAATATCGTCATTTCGCTAACTGGAAAGTCAATGGAGCGGGGTTCCCTAACCTGTCGAACTCGCGATATGTGAAATCACGAAATGCCGAAATGTGAAATTGCGCAACCTCTGGTCACCACTGGTGGTCACGTGAGGGGAAGAAGCTAGTGGAGCTAAACTTTTTCGTAGTTTCAGAGATTGCGACTTGGAGTGTCAAGACTCTTCACCACAGGAATGCCGAAATGCAAAAATACCGAAATGCAAAATGGCGAAATCAACATGAGACCTTGTGCTTGTAATCCAATGGTGTTGGATACTTGGAAATCTGATCGAAGGGCTACTGTTTCTCTTCACGATTAATTGTTCAGTTACGATTCAGTTAGCAGAACCAAATCATGGTTCTTGGACGATTGGCATTTCAGTTGTTGAAGTGTTGTTATAGGGATTTGAGGGGTAACTGAAGGGGTTGTAGTGTATAAAAGAAACATGCAATGACTGTGTGTGGTTGGTTGTTCTGACTGAAAAATGAGTTGAACTATATAAAGGTAAAATTATAGTATGCACAGTGTGAAGAAAACTCAGAGATAAGGAACAGAAGCTGAACAGAGGAGAAAAGGTGAAGAGAGCAGAATGTGCACATATCAAAGAGCATGAGAAGGACAGAGAAAGAATAGATAGAAAGAGACAGCAAGTCAAGCCAATTATGAACAGAGCAAAAGAATAGTGTAGCAGGGAAGAATTGCAGAATAGTGAAGAAGTGGTAAGAATTGATTTATCTGTGTTGTTGGTTATTCAATCATTTATTTGTAATAAGGGTAGTAGGGAGGTGCTAGGGAGGATTGTTGTCCTCAGAGGTTCAAATGGGTGCTTGAACACAGGAAATTGTAGCTTCCATCTGGTTGCAACCAGAAAAACCAAGGTGGCAGGGTGGTGCAAGGGAGAACAAGTGTTCTCTGTTATACAGGTTGGAGACTGTGTAACTAGAAGTTTGTGCTTCCATCCAATTGGTTTTGGAACACTCAGGGAGTTGGTGCTTCCTTTTAGTGGGTGCTAGAGAAGCCAGAGAGTTGGTGCTCTCAAACAAGTTAGAGCTTGTAAAATAGAGGTAGTAGCCTCACATTGAGTTGGTGCTCAATTATAGATGATGTACAAAACTTAAAAGACTGCCTATCATTTCGAAGAAGAAGAGGTTTTCTCCCTTTATGGGTTTCCTCGTGAAAATCTATCTCTGTGTATATGTTATGTGTGATTGATGCTCATTATTTATGTTGTCCATATGTTGTATAATATTGATGATCACTTGAAGAAAAATTAAGAATGTTTTAATCGGCTTAAAATTGTTTAATCACAATAACAACTGATTCAGCCCCCCCTCTCAGTTGTCTTAGTAATTTCAGCACTTAATGGAGTCTGCAATAATCCTCTTTGCTTTGACCATATCCTTCTTGTGCTTTTCTTTATCCTCATATCCCTCTGGTTTTGAAACCTCTTCTTTAGTGAACTTCACTAGATCATGTTCTTCTGGGAGGAGGGATACTTTGTACCTCCAGGCTTTGAAGTTGTCATCTCCCTCCAGCTTCTCATCAATCTTGGTTCTGGTAGTCATCCTGCTCCTAAATCACAAATTATGGATTATGAAGATCTGATCCAGGGAAAAGATACGCTCCACTAGGGCACACTTGTTGGTTCCCTTTCCTTGTCCGACAACCACTCCTATCAAGAAAAATGACTCCTTTTGTCTTCTAGATCTGCGAACTGTCTTCTATTTAGGCCTATTCTGATACCATATTAGAATTTTAGAAGTTACAATTATCTTCTTTAACATTCATTAACAATTGCATGTAATAGGATCACTGAAAGATAAACAGTCACAAAACATAAGATATATCCTGGGAAACCCTTGTGGGGGGGAAAACCTAGCAACCAATTCTTTAGTATAGATTCCTTCAACTAGTACAATTTCATGTTATAGCTCTCCACAAATAGACCAAGAACAAGATACCAAAGACCAAGAAACCAAGACCACCTATGCTAGACCTCCTTTGCTATGCTCCAAATACACAAGAGAAGGTGAGTTGTGTGTGTATAAAAATGAGAGGAACTCAACTTCTATTTATACACATAACTTAAAGACGCAACCCTAAGAGGGGCCGTTTTAACTTTTACAATAAAAATAACAATAAAATAATAATTTCTTTTGAATCGATTTATACAATAAGAATACAATAACCTTCTCAAGGTTTGATCAATACAAATACAAAATATTATCTTCCGTAGTTACATCAAAATATCAATACTTACGCTTAGGATTGGGAAAAAATAAATGGAAATAATGTTTGAACTTTTAAAAGTAATTGATCATCGCAACCAGGGTCATTGCATTGAGCATTGCATAATCACGTGGGCACTTTTTCAATTAAAAATATGACGCAATACCAATACAAATTCAAGTGCATCACCTATCGTAGAAATAGCAGCCATTTCATATTTTTAAAGACATGTAGTCATCTCTTAGCAGAGTACATATAATTTATTCAAAGAACATAATTCAAATATAAGTCCAAATACTGCAAAATACATCGTAGAAGATCGAAGTAGAAAAGGATATGAAAACAACTTACAGCTGAATGCTTTAGATATTAGAGGCATATCGATCCAATTGGGGGAGAGTGTTATGTTTACTTGGTAGTCATAGCTGCACCTACAACTAATTGTTTCAGCATTTGGGCGGGTAAGTCCACTTGATTTTTCACACAGCTTTTATTCCTTTATGAATCTTTTAACGATGATTTTCCTTTTCTTCATGTTTGGGTTCAAGGTTATCCCTTTTAACGACGATTCTCCTTTTCTTCAAGGTTTGGGTTCAAGGTCTTAGAGTGAACTTGAATATGAGATATGCATTGAATATGTTAAACATGAATCATGAACCAAAGATTCATTATCTTTTTTTTCACTCGGAAATCATTAAATTGTTTAAGAGACATGGAGATGTCGATGGAGATTTAATTGTGGTGACATTCACTTATAGTCAATATGGAAAATAATTCATGTAAATATCAAACATTATGATATGATTGGAACAAGGGAAAAGAGAGAACTATAAACATCTCTCATGAGCCAAGTGTCCTATCACCTACGTGGGCCAAATATTCATGACTAGATCCAAATATGGATATACATTGATTTTTTTTTTTGTGACTGGTAAAATCAACAACTAATTGCGAACATACTCATGTGAGATGTGGTCGTATTATTCAACTGTTGCCACTATACCCTCCACATGTGCCCATGAATCCCCATATGTGACACACAAGGTGTCACACACCCACTACGACAACTAAGAATTGTTTTTGTCTTTTCTTCGAGGAACAGAATCCCTGAATTTCTACGAGGCCTAGCGCAGACCATCCCTTCCCTTATCCTCCTCCAAGCGACCAAAACCTAGCCTTAGTGCAAGCGCCTTTCACAACTCGTGATTCAGAGATTCAAGGCTCTGGACTCCTCTTTCTCCAAATGTCGATACCCAAGATGCGATACGGGTATGGCTCCCTCCTCACTAGTGCCTGCTACATATAACCGTAGGTTAGGATAAACACTAGCACTACTCGCATCTTGCAACCTCGCGAGTTGGAGTGTTGAGCCCTCATGCTCCTCCTTTACGAATCCCTGAAACTCGCATCTCATGACTATGCGAGTTGGAGCATTGAGCCCTTGTGCTCCTCCTTTGCGAATCCCCGAGACATGATAAGTCAACAATGGGTTGACTCTTTCCCAGGCAACATCTGTCCACCACCTGTCAGCTACTTCCACATTTCTCTGGGCACTTGTTGTTACTCCACCTGTCAACCACACGATCCCCACCTAATGAATGTGCCACGTGTTCACATGATCCCTCAATGCTTGGCACTTCGTGACTTCTGTAGTCGAAAAGGAATACTTTCAACCTTTGAACCCCGATACGCAATACCATGTAGAGGTTCTGATCCAATGGTTCTCTCGTGGCTTGGATCCAATGACCACGATCACGTTGTGATCTAACGAATCATGAGTTCGTGCAGTCTTACCCTTGACCACTCCAAGTCGCGAGTCAGCGAAATGCTACCCGACTGCCACGCATCCTGTGCTGATGGACGGTTCTGAATACTTTGGGACTTTCATGACGTTGTCGAGTCCACTCTCCTACCTATGCAAATGTTAAGATCGACGGTCAATAGAGCTCTGACAGATCCTTGGATATATGGTCTTGGATCCCATCTCTACTTGCGAAGGCTGAAAGGGTCAAGGTGTTAACGTCTGCGCTCCTCCTCTAGATCCATCGGTCTTGACAAATCTGGGATATTTTCGAAAGGATTCCGACCATTCATCTACCAAACGATGGGGTATTCTCTTTCGATAATTGGACTCGCTATCCTTTTTGAGCTTGAATCACGAAATTCAACCTCTCAAAGCTTCAAACTCCCACGACTCTGAGACCTTAGAGAGACACTCTTTATTGCATAAGGTTTCTAGACCCGGATCGCATGAATATTCAGACGGTTCTTGGGAAATTGTCCCTGATCTTAGTCGAGTCTCTGGGTAAAGGTTCGGTATGGTTCCAAGGTTTATGGGATAATTCCTGTGGAAGAGTACTCTCGAGGAGCCTTCCCAGAATATTATGAGAATCAAGCAAACAAGACGATTCTTGGTGGAGTGAACTCATGCCCCAAAATTAATCATTTGTATAGAAACCAACTATGGCATGTAAGTATACACATGCATCCATTATTTCCAGTCTAAAACACTAGGAAATCATTCCACACAGAAATCATTATGGGCATATAAACATGAGCATGTAATTCATGATATTCAATTCAAAACACAAGGCATAAAACACTTATCAGATTCACCAGGCGTGATACAACTGCTGAGAGGGGTGCTCATTTCTACCCAACCGTAGGCTTAGTGACTCCAAATGGATTTACCACTAGCCACCCCCGAGCTAGACCACAATGCTTTGAGATTCAGTCTCCTACTTCCAGCTCAACGAAAGTTAAGGACGAAGGTTACTCTCCTTCTCCTGATACAGAAAAATAATCCAAGATGAAGGTTACTCTCCTTCTCCTATGTTCAGAACTCCCTGTGTTTCCAGAGCTTCTCTAGTTCTCTTCCATGATCCTTGTTGCGCACGCTCTCTCTCTGCCCTTTACCACACTTCCTCTCTTGCCTTTTTCTCTGCAATATTTCATGTGGCACGAATTTCCCTGTCTATGGTCAGGTTTAAGAGATTTTACTGATGGGCGGTTCACCCCCATCCCCTCATTAACTTTTGAGGAGCCTCCCCACCTACCAATCTGATGGAAAATCCATTCTAGGTCAAAGAGTTGCTTTGGTCTTTGAGCAAGTAAAAACCAGTACGGTACTGGCTCGATGGAAGTTAACGCAACCATTCCAGGTCCCTTCCACCACCTCTCATTAGCCATCATGGTATCTTTTAGCACATCCCCCCTCCCAGTAGTCATGCAACATATATTCATAACATAATTTACATTCATCCACCTTTTATATAAAGGTCTGTCAAATCAAACATTCACATCTTTGAGTTTGCTATAGTTCTTGGCCAATATAGTTATTTTTTTAGACTAGGGGAAATTGGGTGTTACACAAGGTAAGTCGAGGTTTCAAACCGATGAATTCACATAGAGGAGTGCCTTAACAATACACTCCATCACCGACTTCCCTACACCTCGAGAGCGTGGATATACATTGATTTTACTATTTAGAGATGTCTTGAATTAGAATTTAGGTTTTGAAATATTTTTTCTTACGATAATGAAGCTTCATCAACACTGCATCCATTTTATTTTTGACTATAGTTCATAAATCAATCTATAATACTATACATGGAACAATTTTAGATGAACCCAAAAATAAAAATAAGATGATATTAATAACATAAAAACAATATGACACAATTTTTTCAATATATAAACTAAAAAATAACTATCTAAAAATCGATGATTCATTATATCTCAATGGAAGGGATCATTATTTTTTTAAAATAGTTGAAGAAAAAATTCACTGACTCAAGAGACTAATCTAGATTGAAGAGAATAAATTGGCAGAGACATCTTTACTCTCTATGTTACACTTACTATTCTATTTATATCAATAGATTTCCACCCAAGTGATTACATTTAAAAAACTAAAGCGAACAAGGGAAATTGTTTTTAGGAACGACCTTAGGCTATAATGAATGTCATAGGTCTTTTGCAATAATGATCCACACTTTGAATTTTGACCATATGTCTATCTAATTTATTTTATTAAAACAATATTTAAAAAATTTACACTATCCATATTTATAAGAGAAATATAAGTTTGGTCACACCAAAAGACATTCCAGAGATAAATAACATAATGATTTTAACAATCTCAAAAATAAGTGTGGCATCGTATCAAGAAAAGATTTTTAAAAATTACATTATCAATATTTATAAGAGAAATATAAGTTTGTTCACACCAAACTACATTGAGGAGATAAATAAAAATTGATTTTAACAATCTCTAAAATAGGCGGCATAATGTTAAAAAATGTTAAACATAAATACAAGCAAATGTCAAATATGAGTTGTGCAAAGCTTAACGCAATTAGGTCATTGGAAAATATTGTCAGCGATAGTAAATGAAAACATAGTAGAAGCAAACAAGCATCTTGGAAACCAATATAGAAGTTGGCAATCATGCACAATCGAATAACAAACTTAATTACGACTAGGAGCATATCTTAGCCTATCTTAGGTACTGTGCAATCTTTCTGAAAATAACCAAAGATACATGCAAGAAACTAGCTCATGCACTCTGCAATCTCTCCAAAATTAATCAGATAACTATGCAAGAAATTAGAAGATGAAACACAATGAAACCAAGATCAATATCAATTTACTAACTTTAAACTTGTTCCACATTTCATTTATTTCTAAGCAACTCTTAAACTATGTTTCCCACACACCTCCTTTTCATGGCATCAACCTCGTATTCGTGGCATCACACTAGTAAAAAACACCTAACTTAATTAATGATTGCAGAGATGGCACATTTTACAGCTATTTTTACCACACTCCTCCTTGTCATGGCACAAGTCTAGTACTTGTGGAAGCATACTAGTAAAAAAACACCTAACACAATTAATGACTGGAGAGATGGCACAGTTTACCACTATTTTAACCATGCTCTTGGTATCAACGTAGTCCTCGTGGAATTACGCTAGTCAAAAACACCTAACATGTAACATCCCCATTTTTAATCCTTGGTTTAGCGATGTATAATGTAAATACAATGTATGGCCACATGCCCAATGATGTAATATGTAAACATTGTAAATAAAAAAAAAAAAAAAAAAGTATACCTCCAGTTGCAGATAGACAAAGACGTAGTCATGGGGGATAAGTTTTCATAAGAGAGGGGGTTCCAAAGGGGGGACACAATTATTCATGTCTATTAATCCCAAGCCACCTCCTAAACTTATTTTCTACGAACTTTCTATTTTCCCTTTTGATTAATTCAAAGCCCCAATCATTGAATACATTTAAGAGGGTTGGTGTGAAAAGTCACCTCACATAGTTATTGAGAGCATGGGGTTGAGTATAATCAACATTGGAGAATGTGAGAGGAAACTTGCATGGGTAAGGGGAAATTCAAATGGGTATTGTAGACAATTTTTACAGTTGGGTAGAAGAGAGAAAATGTGTGTGGAGTGTTGTAAAATAGTAGGAAACCATAGTGGGCATGTATGACAACTTATTGGAGCTGTAATTTCATGGAGAATTAGGTTGTATTCCAGTGAGTAAGATTCCAAGAAAGAAATTGGTAAAGTGAGCAAGTAATTTACTATTTTGAGAATTCTTGTTGCAACTGTAGATTCTCGGAGTCCCCAATAGAGAGGTTTCCTCACCAACCTATGTTGGATCCCTAGAGGGAAGTGGGATAGCCTAAGAGACCACGTGACATGGAAGGGGATACCATTCCTTGGGTTGTCCAGGTTGAGGGGAAAGAGAGCTGGTGGATTGGAATGGTTGAAGGAATTGGCTTGTTGTGAGGGGACAATAGTGAGCCTTAGGAACCACCCTCTTCTTATGGATTC
This sequence comes from Picea glauca, assembly GCA_000966675.3. Lineage (NCBI taxonomy): Eukaryota > Viridiplantae > Streptophyta > Pinopsida > Pinales > Pinaceae > Picea > Picea glauca. The sequence continues at coordinate 791,373 of JZKD02S1719794.1, forward strand.
ATGGCTCCATATCAGGGATGAATTGTTGCTGAGAATTAGAGTATAAATTCTACGGTTGGGTGGAACGTCTGTCCTCTACAACTGGTTGTCTATTTGTTAATAAGATAACTGCCCATATTCACTATGTTTGTCTATTAAATGTTGAGTTTAATTGCTATGCATTTCACTCTGATTTCTACGTTATTTATTGTTATATTCAATGTGTAAAGGTTGCATTTTAATCTCTGTATTATATGTTGGAATGTTTTTGTGCATGCTTAAATAATATGCATTCATGAATTTAAAATTGTTGTTAGTTTCATGAGTATGTATGACATGCATGCTGCACATATATTTCCACATTTAAATTGGTATTAGAGTTCTAGTTAGTTGATTTAGTCATAAAAAGACTCAACAAGGGAGATAGGTACGCTACATAACAAAATTAATGAGTGTAGGGAGGGAATATTTTATACAATACTCGCACATATTTTTGGCATTATTTTCTTTTTAACACTTTAATGTGAAAACCAATTAAAACATTGTCAACCTATTAATGTTCTAGTTGTTAATGGGTAATTCATAGGTTTTACCTAGGCTATGCAAGGGAACCTTAATATAGTGGGAAGGTCTAGACCCTACCATGAGATATGTGTTCTTTCAGCTCAGACTGGAATAAATCAAAGAAGAGGGTACCTTGACTATATACAATAATGTGGAACTAAGAATAAACTCTTCACTGAGAACTTAGTTGGTGGGCATGGAAAAATGGATCTAATAGAGTGAACCTTGGTCACTTTAGTAACAAACCCCATCCAACTTAAACATACTCATCACAACAATGAACACCATCATCTCATGCCATTATTTACAAGGGTCAATTAGAAAAATGGAAAAGAAAAAATATTTTGAAAGCAAAGAAACTACAATTTTAATAATAATATTTTTTATACCTTGTCGAAAACATCTGAAATATGTTGACCTTCGAAGAGCATGGAGGAAACAAATGTACCATCCCTATTTTTAATCCTCAAATTAGTAATGTATATTGTAAATAGAATGTACGGTCATGGTTCAAGCGATGTAATATTTGAACTTTGTATATGATAAATATAATATATATCACCAACTATAGATGGACATAGAAGGAAACTTGGGGGCTCAATTTCCACAAGAGGGGGAAAGGGGTCCAAGAGGGGGAAATTACCCATGTCTATTAAACCCAAACCATCTTTCTAAATTATCCTTACTATGAACCTTCTATTTCCTTTTGAGTGCTCCCTAATCCAATCATTGAATACATTTAAGAGGGTGGGTGTCTGAAGTCACCTCACATAGTTATTGAGAGCATGGGCCCAAGTACAATCATCTTTGGGAAAAGTGTGAATCAAGAAATCATGTGAGAAGAAGGAAATTTGCAAGGGGAAATAGGAGTTTTTTTACAAGTATTTTTTAAAGAGGTAAGGAAGGAGTGAGTGCTTAAGCTGGAAGGAATCCATAGTGGGAATGTGTAACAATTGGTTGGATTTATAAATTCATCGAGAAAGAGATTGTAGGCCCGTGAGAAGTTTTATGTTAAAGAAATTTCGAAGAGAAAAAGTAGTTTGTTGTTGAGAGAATTCATGTTGCAGTTGTAAAGAGAATTCATATTGCAGTAAAGAGATATCATGTCCAGCCCATGTTGGATCCATCGAGGGAAGCGGGATAGCCTTAGGACTGTGTGGCAGAGAAGGGGATCCCATTCTTGGGATCATGTGGGTTGAGGGGAAAAGGAGATGGTGAATTGGAATGGTTGTGGGAATTAATTGTTGAGAGGGGGATAGTAGCCATCCTTAGGAACCACCATCTCTTGTGGATTCAAAGCCCCAAGTTGGGGCTTACTTGTTGTTGAGAGTCGGAACAACAAGTTTATGGTTGGGTGGAACGTCTATCCTCTGCAGTGGGTTGCATATTTGCTAAGATAAGTGATTTCATATATTGTCTATATTTATGTTAGATGTTGAATTAATTGATTTTCATTTCACTCTGAGTTATCTTAATCATTTCTACCTACTATGAGTAAAAATAGCCATTTGAATCCATGTTTTTATATGATTGAATGTTGTTTCATGTGTTTAGTTGTTGTTGTGCACATTTAAGTTAATTTCATTTATGTTTTTAATTTATATGTGCACTTGCATGAGATTGTATTCCATGTTGTGTGTTTTCTACATTTATAATTGGTATTAGAGTTTTATTTGGTCATTTTTAGCAATAGTGTGACCCAGATTGGAGGCTAGAGTATGTTACCGAGTGGTATCAAAGCGTGGTTACAACACATGGAGTGCATGGGCTAGAGATAACATGCTAAAGTACAAATTCACAGATGAAATATTTCAAGTAATTGGTCTAATTGTCATAACCAAGGCCAAAATTTTCCATGGGAAGCTTAATTACAAAGCTTCCATGGAAACCAAGGAACAAATTTTAAGAAGTTTTGAAAATTTCGACAATTTTAGGAGTTTTTGGAAAATTAGGAAATTTTCCATATGTGCTGACGTGGAATACCATGTGTTAGGTGATGTGTTGATGGTGACATGGATTGCCACTTTTTATATGATGTGGTGGTAGTGACATGGACTACCACTTGTTAGGCGATGTGGCAGTGGTGACATGGCAGGTCCATGGTGGTAGGCCATAGTAGCAAGCTTGGGAGGATCTGCAGTGCATGGTCATATGAAAATTTTGGTTATGTCCTGGAACTTGCAGAGTGTGAAATGTAGGCTTGAGGGATGCCATTGCGGAATAATGTGTGGGTGTTCCATTTGTTGGAGAAATTACTATTTTCAACAAACTTGTTCAGTGGGAGTTAACTGACTAGTTCTATTTTAGACTTTCTATTTTTACCATAACTCTTATGCATGCATGCATTCCTAAGGAAAAATAACTGTTTGATTGCTTTTCTTAATTATGAAATGTTATTCCCTATATATGAGTGTCTTCCATTCATTCATTGTATCATATTGATCATCATCTATGTATCAATCATCAAATCTGAATATATTTTCTCATTCTTCCATATTGAATCTCTCTTCCTTTCTTGATAAGATTTTTTTGTAATTTTTTTAGCTGCATCTCTTGTGCAGGTTTTGATGAAACATTGACATGGTATCAGAGTGAGGTTTACTAGAGAAATCTAGACAAGTCAGAGAAGAGGAAAATTAGAGTTTCAATGAGAAAAAATCATGTAACAGAGAGTGTCGTAGCCTTTCTTTGTCAAAAAGTGCAACAAGATTTAGTTGTCGCACCCTCTCCATGTCGAAAGGTGCAACACTCACAGGCACACTTAAGAAATTGGAAGGTTCTGGACATTGTCACGCCCATTTTTTCACTATTCTGGAAGTTGTTGCACCCTAGACACACATGGGGGGAGATGAGTCCAGTTTCCACACTTTATGCCACAGCTAGGGGGTGACATTGTCACTCTATGTATGAAGGATAGGTGTGCAAGCCTCTTAAAAGGTATTTTTGTTCGCAGTGATTTCTCCCAAAATATAAATTTTTTGAGAAAACGACCCGCAAGAGAAGTAAATCGATCCATTCTGCAAGTGGATTTTCAACTATTTGGTGAAATTCCTCACTGTTTTCTCATAAATGAATATGGAAGATAGCCTCATGAAACCGATAAGAATGTTTCACTTAAAGATCCCTTTCTGGAGTAATTTCTCAATTTTTCACTTGCAGATTGAGAGTAAAATTTTAGGGGTTCTCAGACACAGTGGGAGAGATGGATACAACACCTATTATACAGTAAAACTTGGTGGTAATCCTCACACCATACAATTATTTTGATTTGAATACCAAGGTTGAATTCCAACTCAGAAGGAAAGGACTGTACAACTTGACGATGGGGACAAAACCAAAACCTACATCAACAATTGATAAAACTAGATGGGAAAACCGAAAGGATGAATCCAAATGACTTCTTCTTGAATTTATATCATTTGATTTATGGTTTCATGTTGTTGCATGCAAGACTCCAAGTGATATCTGGACCACCTTGAAAGTCTATTTGGAAAGCAGGATGAGATGAGAGGTCATATGCTTGAGGTAGAGTTGAATACTTTGGATCCTAAAAGTTTTGATAATATAAAAGATTTCTTTACTAATTTTAAATCTTTGATATTGATCTTAGAATATTGTGGTATTGATAATTCAAAACAAGTGGACCAACTTATTCTAATAATCTTGGCCAAGCTAGGACCATAATATGTTGTCTATGTTTCCACTTTCCATTCTGGAATATATCTCATGGGAACAAATTGGAATATGCCGACGATGGATCAATTCATTGATTCTCTCACACATGAGTAGGAAAAAATCATTCAGATGGTCCTAATCAAGGATCCCAAATCACATGCACTCACCATGCACGATGGAAAGGGATCATCCAAACATAACAAAAAGGAGAAAAAAAATGAGGAGGGGTATTCCAAACCCTTCAATGATTCTTCAGGTTCCAAAGACTCTTTAGATTCCAAGAAGAAGAAGAGAAAGCAGTGCACTTACTGCAATAAACCAAATCATGAAGAATCCACATGCATGAAGAAGCACATTTATCTTATGGAAAAAGTATTTTAGCAGAAAAACCTTGGAAACTTCATTCCAAAAGGAGTCAAGAAGAAGAAGGAAGAAGATCTCACTCCTAAGACAGGTAATCATCATGCTCTTGTTTTAATTAATTCCTCATCTGATTCATGGATTATATATTCTCACGCATCACATCGTATGGCAGCAAAAGATGAAGTTTTAGCTTAATCGAGTTCATGTTCAAGACCCCCTATTCTCATGTGAGATGATACTCCAATGGAAGTAGTAGGAGAGGGAAGAGTGGAACTCTATAATGGAAGTTTTGAGAATTTTTTACATGTTCCAAATATTTCTATGAATATTCTCTCAGTTTAACAGATCACTCAGAAAGGTAAAAATTTTGAGTTTACATCAGATTCAGTTTATGTAATTGACATGCATGACAATTACATTATTTCAATTGGTGAGGTGGATCACAAGTAAAGGTTGTATAAATTCACTAATTTTTCTAATGATGACTCCTCTTTTCTACTTACACATAAGGAGAGTACTTTGCATACACCTCTAGTGCAACATGTAGATACTCTTGTGCTTCTATCAGTTTTAGACATCATAGATTATTCCATACACTCAGATTATGTACATGGAAATAAGAAGGTAGTACAACCAGATAATAAGCCAACGTTGAAGCTTCAACAAATGCCCAAGAAGGAACAAACCACACTTTAGGCAGTGGGAAACCTTGCAGGGAATCGATTAGATTCAAGGAGGATTTAATCTAAGAATGAGGATCCTTCTCATGTGCTTTCAAATTCTGAACTTGCAATGCCCATGCATTTCTATATGGTTCAATCTTCTGATCCACAACTCTACAGTGAGTTGTGGGAAATCTATTATGGAAAGTAGCCATGTAGAAGGAGTAATACTCACTCCTAGAGAATCATACTTGGGATATGGTTTCACTTCCACCATAAATGAATATTTTTCAAGTGCATATGGGTCCATAGGATCAAGAGGTACAAGGATAGATAGGTTTCCAAAGAACTTCATCAGATCCATAAATATTTCTACATCTTCACGAAGAATTTCAATGAGAAAAATTTTCAGACTTTGCGGGATCATCTTGGAGTGAAGAACATAGTTTCCTAGCAATTGCCTTTTCTTTTTTTGATGCATTGTTCTTTGAGGGTGGGTTTTGTTCCCACGTGGTTTTCCCTCTTTCCTCATTTTTATTCAATGTTCATTAGTTTCATTTTACATAAGTACCTAATATGGCCTAGTAGTCGGGACTCATTTGTACTCCATAATGATGTTTAAGGGGGGTGTTGGAGAAATTACTATTTTCGACACTCTAGTTCAGTGGGAGTTAACTAACTAGTTCTATTTTAGACTTTCTATTTTTACCATCACTATTATGCATGCATGAATTCCTAAGGAAATCTAACTACTTGATTTATTTTATTAATTATGGAATGTTCTGCCCTATATATAATGAGTGCCTTCCACTCATTCATTGCATCATATTGATCATCATCTATGTATCAATCATCAACTCATTGGAGTAGTGTGAATATATTTTCTCATTCTTCTATATTGAATCTCTCTTCCTTTCTTGATAAAATTTGTGTGTACTTGCTTTAGCCAGATCTCCTATGCAGGTTTCAATGAAACATTGAAACCATTCCCTTGCATGAATTTTGAAAAGTGGCTAAGTGTTGGAGTGGTACAATGTGAGTGACTTCAAGTGAAAGGTGCTAAATGATGGTCACAAAATAGAGATACAGGTAAATAGGATGGAATCTATGCATTGAAATGAATCTCCACATGGAAGGACTTAGAAAAATGACAAAGTATGTATTTGTGCAGAAGATAGAAGATCAAAGAAATACAAAAATGGTTAAGTGTTAAAGGTGTACATTTTGAGTGACATGGAAAAATGAGGGTGAAATTTAAAGGTTGCAGAGCATGGAGGAAGGGTAATTTGAGGGAATATTATCCATTGGATATTTTGGAGGTAAGTTTCCTCGATAAAGCTCGTGCATATTCAAGACTGAAATAATATCTCAACCATCTAATTTCGATAAAGTTACATGATAATGGCATGTGGATGAGGTAGGGACAAAGAAGGACCCCCTCTCTCATCCATAGCTAGGATCATTCCAGGTGGCAGAAAAAGACAAAAAGGTGTAGGTGGGACTAGATTCTCGACTTGGATAACATAAAGAGAGAGACAACGAAGATTCATAGGATGATGGGGTCGGGCCAAGGTGTCCAAGATAGATGACATCGAAGACATAGGGTAGGATACATGGGACCCAAATTCCATAGAAGAAGACATTTCCATGCCATGTCATCCCAATTTCCATGTCATCAAAAGTTGACATTTTACAAAAATTCCAAGTCTCTAGAAAATGAAAAAGTACAAAGTTGTCAATTCCAAATTTATACAGAATTTGAATGGAACATTGAATTTTGAATATTAAAGTTTATGTGTGTTCACCATCATAGATTCTATTTGTGCCTGATATAAACATTTATCTAGTTCCTGACCAATTTTCCTTTACATGTGGTAGAAAACGGTTTCTCAGATAAATTGCAGCAGTGAAGCAGAGCACAATAGAATTAACATAAATTATAAACTTCATAAGGTTGCAACTCTTAGCCCAGAACTCGGATTTAGGAATAACTACATTCGTTGGAAAGATAATTCAAAGGAGAATGTATCTAAATAATGTAAAATCATTTCAATTCATATATATTCTTCATAAATTTATATGAATAATGGCTTGTAGCCTAAATAATGAAATTTTTTTACATTAATTCTAACAACGACTGTTTCCTGCACTTTTTTTTAGAAATTAGTGATACAGGAAATAATATGCAGTTCCTATATGAGGAATAGAGATATGGAGTATGCCCATGGATCTTACAGTCATGGATATGAGATTGAAGGTCTACATATTAGCATGGGAAATGAAGAGATGGAGTCCAATGGGCATAGAAGCAAAGTAGATCCGGTGGAGCTGGTTGAGACTATGAGAATCTTGTAGAAGGAAGTGCAGAGCTATAGAGTATACAATGAAAGGATGATTAAGGATCATGAAGAATTTCTATAAAATATAAATATGTTGCAGAGACAAGTCAATAAATATTCTGGCACAAAGCAAGTAGCTAGTGAAAGGCAAGTAGAAGCATCTAGATCTCATGGTGGGAGGGATGGCCATGGGGGCTCTAGGAAGTCAAGGATTATTATAAGAAAACATCATAATATTCAAAATAGTTCACCGGGGCACTCAACCAAAACAAAACATGCACATTCAAGGTCGTAAAGCATCCCAAGTGTGTCCCCTATCCAACACCAAAGGAGGAGACATGGTTCAAACAACTTGCATGAAAAGCTCAGAAAAATGAAGCCACCATCCTTTGTTGGAGAGCATGGGAAGGAATAATATGTCGAAGCTTGGTTGTTGGGGATGAGTAAATATTTCCAACTATATGATTACTCATCAATTCATTAATTGTAGAATCCATAATTGCAACCTACCATATTCAAGGAATAGCATCTATGTGTTGGGATAAACTCAAATAGGTTAAGCACATTGATTAGAAGAGAATTTCTGGGGAGCAGTTCAAGAAATATTTCTAGAAGCAATACTTGTTAGAGAAATATTATGAAAAGAATATGTAAGAGTTCTTTGATATCAAACTTGGTAACATGACCATGGAAGACTATGAGAGGAAATTCTTGGAAATGTTAATGTGCATGGACTTCATCAGAGATGAGAATGTAAAAATTCAGAGGTTCTTGAGTGGGATACCATCATTCTACAAGGATAAAATTCATTTTGGTGAGCTAAAGAATTTGGAAGAATCCATGAGGAAAGATAAGTACTTGTGTGATCAAATAAAATGAAGGTTAACTTTCCAAAAGGCCTAGTATGATAAGAATAAAGGCAATATGGATCAAAGGAAGAAAGGATTCAAGCCACCTTTCATCAAGAATAGATATCAAGCATATCAACAAGGGAAGTCAATGCAATATGAAGCTGAAATAACAAATTCATTGGGGAAGAGGCCAAGGAAACATCCCATAAAATGTTTGGGATGTGAAGGATACCAACTCTATATAAATTATCCTCATCGGGGATATAGGATGAGGACTATGAATAACATAAAGAAGAAGTATATAGTGGAGGACATGGGAAGAAGCATGCCAATGATTTATGTAGCCTTGGGAAATAGACACACAGACTATCAATCCCACATGATTGAGGTAGAAGGTAATATTTATAATCATCCCATAGATATTTTGATTTATTTTGGAGATATTCATAGCTATATAGATCCAAATCTTGTTGAAAGAATTAAATTGAGGAAATGTAAGTATGAAAAGTCTTGGTTAGTTCATCTAGCTACTAAGACCAAGAGAAGAATCAATGAGCTTGTTAAATATTTCCCAATAAACATGAATGGATTCAACACTAAAAAAACATTGAACATCATACCACTTGGGTCCTATGACTACTTGATTGGTATGGATTGGATAGACAAGAATCGTGTTGTCCTAGATTGTTATAATAAGGATTTCACATGTCTTGATGAGGAAGGGAATTCAAGGATAGCTCATGGTATTCCAAGGCCTATATATGTTAGAGACATTTTATCCTTGTAGAAGAAAAGAACTTTTAGAAAGGGTTGCCAAATATATGCAACCCATATGGAATATCCAACAAAGGATAAGGAGCTAACTCTTGAAGATTATCCAGTCTTGAGGGAATATGGATATGTGAATTTGAGGAACTGCCAAGATTTCCACCAAAGAGAGACATTGAATTCTCTATTGAATTAATTCCTAGAGCTTCCCTAGTGTCCAAAAGTCCCTACAAATTGAACACACTGGAACTGAAAGAATTACAAATGTAGTTGGAAGAGTTGTTAAAGAAGGGTTACATACACCCAAGTGTTTCTCATTGAGGTGCCCAAGTCCTTTTTGTGAAGAAAAAGGATAGATCTCTGAGGTTGTGTATCGATTCAAACAATTCAACAAATTTACTATAAATAACAAATATCCTTTGCCAAGGATTGATGACCTTTTTTATCAGTTGAATGGGGAAAAGATATTTTCCAATATTGAATTGAGATAAGTTTATCATCAAGTGAGAATTAGGGAAGAATATACTAGTAACAAAGCCTTTCAGAGAAGGTATGGACACTATGAATTTGTGGTAGTTCCTTTTGGGTTGATAAATGTGCTTGCTACATTTATGTTGTTGATGAATGGAATGTTCATAAATTTCTTGGACAAGTTTGTTATTATCGTATTGGATGATATTCTTATATATTCCAAGATAGAGGAACATAAAAAACATTTGATAATGGTTCTTTAGGAGTTAAGGAAGCACTAGTTGTATGCCAAGTTGAGAAAGTGCACTTTTTGTCAAAAGAAGATCCATTATTTGGGCCATATTGTCTCAGAGGATGGCATAGCAGTGTATCTCGAAAAGATTGAAGAAATCAAGAGTTGCTAAGTGCTAACAAATATTTCAAAGGTTATATCACTTATGAGTTTAGATGGTTACTACAAGAGATTCATTGCAAGTTTCTCCAAGACTACACACCCAATAACATCATTGCAAAAGAAAGGAGTAACTTTTGAATGGAGTACCAAGTGTGAAGAAATTTTCCATCACTTGAAGGATTTATTAACCAGTGCACCTATTTTAAAAGTTCCAGATCCAAGTGAGATTTTTTTTGCATGCACAAATGCATGCAATGAAGGGCTTGGTGGAGTCCTTACATAAAATGGGCATGTAACTTGTTATGAGTCAAGAAAGTTAAAGGAGCATGAAATAAATTATGCTACACATGAATTATAGTTGGAAACCATAGTATATGCCTTAAAAATGTGGAGGAATTATCTCATGGGTAGAAAATTCAAGTTGAGGATAGATCATAGTGGTCTGAAATACTTGTTTGAGTAGCCAACACTAAATTCCAGACAAAATACATGTCTATAACTTCTCAGAGAATATGACTTCAACATCAAGCACATCAATGGAAAACACAATAAAGTGGTTGATACAATCAGCAGAAGGGTGCATGAAATGCATGCTACAACCATAAATATGGAAAAATTAGATTTAAAAGATGGAATTTTAGAGGCTATAATAGCAGACCAACATTATGTACAAGTTAAAGTTGACTTACAATAGAATATCGTACAACAAAAATATAAAGGTTACAAGATGGAATAAGATGGAATTAACTTGTACATGAACAAAGTTTATGTTCCTAATTCTCAGGAATTGACAAATTTATTTTTAAAATAGATGCACAACGTACCATATGCTAGACATCTAGGGTAATAGAAGACAATTTCAGCAATAAGAAGATTGTACATCTATCTTGGAATGAAGAAGGTTGTGGCTGATTTCATATCCCGATGCATGGAATGTCAGAAGGTGAATATTGAACATAGGCATCTAACAATATTTTTACAGCGTTTTCCCATCCTTAAATGGAAATGGGAGGTAGTTAAAATATATTTCATCACCAAGTTGTCAAGAACAACAAGGCATCATGATTCCATCATGGTAGTGGTGAACAAACTTACAAAGGCTACACATTTTATACTAGTGAAAACAACTCACAAGGAAGCTAATATTGCAAATATTTATATAAAGGAAATTACTAGGCTACATGGTGTGCCTAAGGAATAGTGTCAGATAGAGATCCCAAGTTCAATTCCAATTTTTGGAAGTGATTTGGGACAAATTTGAATCTTAGTAGAACATATCACCCAGATTCAGATGGGAAGATAAAGAGGATTAACCAAATAATTGAAAATATGTTGAGAATTAATATGGATTGGATCATTATATTATTTTCCATCTATCTTGATTCTTTCAGAGTGGAAAATATTGGAGGAATCAACTTGCAGGGTCATTTTCATGACAAGCCCTAGTTTGGAAAATTAGGCTTCGTAACACATGGAGACCTTTCCAACGATGCAAAAATCATGTCAATCAGATCTCGTATGCAAAAGTTATGCCTCTCGCAAGTTGACCTACCATGTTGACTACCATGGTACAAGTGGATGCCATGTCGGCCCCCATTACTCATGCATATGGGGATAGACATGAATGGAATTTCAAGAAGATTATAGAAGGTCCAAAACCTTATCACAATTGAGGGTTGAGGAAGTCAAAACCCTAATCCTATATGGCTATCAGGTGATGTTAAATACTATGTCCTTAGGAGGATAAGGGGTTCCATTATTTAGCATTATATTTGTTCCATATTTGAGAAGAGCACATAGGAGTGGAATTTTGAGAGTAAAATAGAGGAGGAGAGATTTTGTAGCATCCATACAGGCCATAGTGTCAAAGGCTACTCCATAGAGAGTGCCTCTTTCTTTGTACTTTCACTTGAGGAAAAGAGAGCAGAGCGACCTCACCTTCTAGTTGGGTTTCTTCTGTATTTTCTTTCCCAGTTATATATTGTGTTTATCTATGGATAGTGTGTGAGTATTTATTTATTTTCTCTATTTATTGCATTGGCTATTACATACAATTTAAGAGGAAAATTAATGATTAAAGAATCTAATATCTAAAGGAAAAGTAAAGATTTTAGTATTTTATTCGATCTGTTGTGATGAATTCTCTAATGGAATATCCACAACAATTTACAGATCGTATTGGTATCAGAGTAGGTTTTCTTGGGGTATTTGTGCAAATTTGCAAGGATATAGGAATTGGTTTAAGAATAAATTCACAGAACCCTAGCCATGGTGAAAAAGTCTTTTCATAAAAACTCTCGAGATCTAGAAGAGGAGAGATTTGCGAGGCTGGAAGAGAATTTTTTTGGAATATATCACAATATGTTCCTCCTCATAGCGAAACTATAAAGAAATATTGGATCATTCAGAGAATTTGCAGGCTCAAACTCATATATTAGACTAGAGAAGAAATCAAGAGATAACAAAGACCCGAAAAAGGAGTTGCGAAAAGAACCCGAGAAAGAGAAATCGAGTTCCAGTACCATAAAACGTTCACTGTATTTATTCAAGATGCAAGCAAAACTGGACATAAAGCCATACCAAGGTGAGATCAATGCATTACAAATGAATTGTTGGTTACAACAACTAGAATTTTATTTCATTTTTCACTATATACATGAAGAACACACGATATTGTTTGCCAGACTAAAGTTAGAGGGCCATGTTTTAACTTGGAGATAAATCCATATGGAAACACTTAGGCTAGAGTGCGATACAATAGTAACTAGGTAGAAAGACATCAAAACCCTTATCAATTCCCAATTCTACCCTATGGGTATGCAGAGGACCAACAGATCTGGTTGTACTACTTCAAGAAGAAGAAAGGGAAGAGTACAAAGGAGTACACCACCGAGTTCAAAAAGATGGCCATCGTGTTGGGTATCTCTCCCAAGAACCCAAATGTACTCCTCAAGTATCTGAGGGGTATACATAATCATATATGAAAGAAAGTGATGCTTTTAAATCTAAGGATAGTGGACGAGGCATGTGTACAAGCACAATGTTTGGAAAACATAAGCCACGAGAAAGGGAAGCTAAGCGGTTCCAAGCAGAAAGAGCACTAGGAGGCTTCCAAGGAGGGGAATAAGAATTGGAAAGGGGGAAAGGATAAGAATATGGAAGCCACTAAACATTAGTGCAAGGATACTAGAAACCATTGTAACCATTGCAATATTGATGGGAACATAGAGGAAAAGTGTTGGAAACTACATCCAAAATTGAACACAAAGAACCACAAGAAGGATGCAAACAAAAAGCATCTTCTAGCCATGGATTTGAGAAATCAGGTTGAAAATAGCTCTGATGTGGATGAGAATATTGTATGTTCATTAGTGTAGAAGGAGGTGAATCTAAGTAGCCTTCATCACCAGGAAGAGAAGGAGATGACCAAACTTTTCCACATCAATATCTAGGTCAAGAAGACCAAGATAGACGACTTGTTCAACTTTGGTTCATAGGATAATATCATATCAACGAATCTGGTTAGGAATATTGGATTGGAGGTTGATGATCATCCTATCCCATATCCATTGGGATGGGTAAACAAGGATGCAAAGATCAAGGTAATGAAATAGTGTAAGATTAAATTCATTGTGAGTGTTGATTTCATTGATTAAGTGGAATTGGATGTAGTACCCCTTGACATATATGGAGTAGTGTTTGGAAGCCCCTACATGTATGTGAGGGATGAAATATTCATGCAAAGATACAACCAGTACCGACTAATAAAGTATGGGAAGTCCTACATCATCAACACATGTAATAGCAAGTCAAATATCTCACTAGTAAGTGCCAACCAAGCCAAGAAGTTAATTAGTTCTAGTAAGAAATATGTTTTCTTTTCTCAAGTGAAAATTAGATTAAGGATGAGTTGATAAGAGTAAAGGAATCCCTAGAGGGGTGTACTAAAGAGTAGAAACACCAGTTAGAGAGTTTTCTATATCCATACAGAGGAGTGTTTGAGGAGCATAAAGGGATACCACCCAAGAGGGAAGTGGAGCACGAAATGCAATTATTGCCAGACTCACCATTGGAATGTATTAGGTTGTATAGACAATCCATTCTAAAATAAAATGAAGTGAAGAAGCAGTTAAAACACATGTTGGAGCATGGTGTTATTTTACCAATCACCTCACCTTGTGGGTCACCTATCATAATTGTACCAAAGAAGAATGGGACTTGGGTAATGTGTATCAACTACATAGCATTGAACAAGATTACATTAAAAAATAGCTACCCTATGCCCAAGATGAATGAACTATTAGATCAATTGCAGCATGCAAAATATTTCACCAAGTTGGATCTCAAATCAGGATACCACCAGGTACGCGTCAAGGAAGAAGATACCTGGAATACTGTCTTCAAGACAAGGAAAGGTTTGTATGAATGGTTGGTCATGCCATTTGGTTTATGTAATGCACTAGCTACATTTATGAGACTCATGAATGATTTATTATTCCCATATTTAGGTTCAATTTTTATAGTCTATTTGGATGATATACTAGTTTATAGTGCTACCTGGAAGGTGCACATCTCAAATCTCATGCAGGTGTTAGAGACTTTGAAGAAGAACCGGTTGTTGGCTAACCTCAAGAAATGTGAGTTTTCTTAGTAGTCTTAGGTCTAATTGGGGTATGTGATAGATGGAGGGGAGCTCAAGATAGATCCCAAAAATATGGAGGCCATCATGAAATGGCCAGTTCCTACAAATGTCACTAAAGTTAGTAGTTTTTTTGGGCCAACAGTACTTACAGAAGTTCATAAATTCATTTTCAGTGGTAGCTACACTAATCTACACCATAACAATGAGTGCTAAGAGTTTGTAGTGGGGAAATAATTAACAAAAGGATTTTGATGAGATGAAAATAAATACTAGTCAAGCACTAGTTATCGCATTACCAAACTTGCAAAAGCCTTTCGAAGTGGAGATAGATGAAAGTGGGTATGTCATGGGAGCAATGTTGATTCAAGGAGGAAGGATTGTGTGATATCATTTTGAAATATTTTACAGGGAAGTTATCAAATACCCTACATATGACAAGGAACTCTATTCCCTAGTTCAAGTTGTCAAGAAGTGGAAGAACTATCTAATGGTCAAGATACCATCATACACACATATCATTGGCCGCTACAATATTTGAAAGTCCAAAGTAAGCTAAAACAAACCAAACATTACAAGTGGATGGGGTTTTTATAGAAATTTCATCTAGTCATCAAGTATAAGAAGGAAAGAACAAACTAGTTGGCATACATGCTTTAAAGGCCACCCACATTTAAGATTACATATTTGGGAACTCTGATTCACATTGATCCTTTTACCCATGATTCATACAGAGAGGCATACATAGAAGATCAGGACTTCAAGAAGGTGTTTTAACAACTACAAAGACAAACTAATATAGAATAAGGTGATGACAAGACTAACTAGCATTTCCAGAATGGGTTACTCTACAAGATCGACAAGCTCTGTGTCCCTAAAGGTGAACACCTGTGTCTTGTTAGAGAGGCTCACACCTCTAAGGTTGCAGGGTATTTTGTTGTTGGGAAGATAGTTTCCAACTTACAAGGGTATGTGTATTGTCCCAGAATTCAAGAAGATGCAACATGGTATATTATAGGAAGTGTACTTTGTTGTACCATCAAGCCTAGTAATAAGAAGAAAGGTCTATACCATCCCTTACTTGTACCCACTCAACCTTGGGAAATAATTTCCATGGATTTTGTGGGAGGTTTACCAAAAACCAAGAAGGGATATGAGTATCTATTTGTGGTAGTTGATAGGTTCAACAAGATGTGCATTCTCATGCCTTGTAAAAATACCATCAAAGGACAAGAAATAGAAAACATTTTATTTGAACACGTTAGGGTGCACTTTTGGATACCAAGGAGAATTATCTCAGATAGGGATACCATATTTCTAAGTACATTTTGGACTACATTATGGGAGAAGACGGAAACTAAATTGAATAGATCTACAACATTCCATTCACAAACAGAAGGGAAGACATAAGTAGTCAACATGAATTTGGTGCATCTTTTGAGGGGTTACAATAAGAAGCCTTCAAAGACCTTAGATGAAAATATGATCTACATAAAACACTCTTATAAAAGATCAGTCCACAATTCTACTGGTAATTCACCTTTTGAAACTTGTTTTAGATGTTTTCCACCTTCACCCTTGGATGTTGTATATGGAAAAAAAGGAGTGAGGGAGGACCTCACAGGTGATGCATTCAAAGCATAATCGTTTTTTGATAAGATTAGGAAAATCCGTTTGCAAGAACAAAAGACACTAAATAATTCATATGAAAAATACAAGGCTAGACATGATCAACACCGAACCGATAATTCATTCAAAGTGGGAGATAGATTTTGGTTACAACTGAACAAGGAAATACTATATGGTCCTGGTAAGAAGATCAAGGCTCTGTGGTATGGACCTTTTGAGATATTGGAGAAGGTGGGAGATAACACCTACATACTTAGTTTACTCCCATACATGTGCATTTACTTAGTAGTGAATGTGGAGAATCTCAAAATCCATGAGCCTTCCATGTTGGATGAGGAGGAGGAGTAGGACTACCTTCCATAGAGGAATTAGCACTAGATGCTCATGAAGAGTTGGTAGAGGACACAACTTTCCAGAAGTAATCCAAAAAGGGGAAGCATGAACTTTGGTAGATTAGGTTGAAAGGAGAACTTATAGGCAAAGAAAAGTGGTACTCCAAGGAGAAGGGAGAGGAATTATTTCCTCACCTCATTCAGTAAATATTTTGGGGACCAAAATAATCCCTAAATGGGGAGGTATGATATGGATTGGATCATTATATATATATTTTTTTATAAGTTAGATTTTGTATTGAAGCCTATCAAAAAAATTACAACTTTCTGTAGTTCCTAATCATGCATGGCAGCGGTGCTCTTCTGGGAAACCACCACTACCACTTGTCCAAAAATAAGATTGTAACATGCAAACAAAGACTTTGATGCCACATAGGTCAAAGTAATGATTGCTAGACTTAAATAGAAATAAAAATGAAATCCATCCTCCCATGGTTGTTGGGATACGAAAGAAGACAGAAACCTGAAACAGGAATTAACTTAAAAACCTAGATGGAGCCTTGGCCCGACGTAGACCTGATGCTCCTATGCTTTTCCCCTGTCGTGGTCCATGATAGCTTGTCGAAGGTCCTAAAGGAAGGAAATCAAAATTTCCACACGGCTCTAGCATTCTGCGTCCTTATTCTGCAGATCAAGAATAGATGACTTGACCTCCCCCAAGCCCCTTTTGAGGTTGCTCAAAGAATCCATGATCGCTTATCGATCTTTTCACCTGTCACAAATGGGGCAGAGATGGGGGGACAATAGAGAGTCAGAAGAGGAGGAAGGAGAAAAAATGAGAGCGGAGGTCGTGGGGGG
>JZKD02S1719794.1:808951-824918 GCA_000966675.3 Picea glauca
GTGAAACCCAACGAGTTGTCAAGGGTATCAAACCACTCAATTCTTCAGGTGTAGGGGTTAGAGAGTGGGGAGAGGTTAGGGGTGGTCTCACGGATTGGTTGTGTGGGGATATGAACTATTATAGGAGCCAAGAAGGGGAAGCTTTCAGTTTTAGGAGGAGTTTCATGGGTGGGTGTCTCCCTTCCCCTGGCCGCATACTAGGTGACACCTCTTTTGGCCTTGAATCTAAGGCGGGGCATGGTGGTGGAAAGAAACGGCCTGGAAAAAAAGACACAGAGGATAAGCATAGTTAGAGAGGATAGGCACAAGCCTCAATTCCTTGTATCCGAGTGGAGGTTGCACCAAAGGAGAAGCATGAGCCTATAGAAAATGAGAACGAGGGAGAGCTGGTCATGGAGACGGTGAGGGGGTGAATGAGGTTCAGTGCACCTGAGTTTTGCTTTAGGAAAGCTAATGTGGAGGAGCGGATGTGACTGAGGAGGCATCCTGCATGGAACCATGAAAAATCCCATGCAATAGAGATTCCAAATCACGCAGGAGGCTGGTTGCGACTGAATTTTGAAGAGTGATGACGGATGTTTTAAATCCATGAGGTGACGGAAGTGGGGGGGCAGGACTGATCAGGCGCCAGGTGGATAGTTACCTGGCCAGGTGGTCTTCCCATGGTTTGTTCACACATTGAGCTTGGAAGCACCCCATCCAGGGGCCAGTCCTTGGTATTGGCTATGTTCCTACAGGCGATGACTATGGGATGGGAGGGATTGGAGGTGGGGGAGCATGGGAAGTATCCTTCCTCTAGATCGGCTCCAAAATTTTCCAGCAAATCAACAACCTGATTTGTCATTCTTCGTACATGAGAAGGAAGGATTATCCAATGAGGTTGGAGGGTGGATTTGATTCTGAGGGTGGATTTGATTCTGAGAATCTCTGGGTATGCCCCATTAAGGAGATGAGAGAGGAGATTTATGACAATTTGAGACTCACCTTCTGCGATGATGGGGAAAAGCTCTTGATCTTTGGCCGCTTGTATACCACAGAGGAGGCCCCATATTTCTGCAATGTTGTTGGTGTTGTGGCCAATATTTCCTGCAATGATGTAAAGTATTTCCCCTTTGCTATTGCGGATGACTGATCCGTATCCTGCAGGTCCTGGATTCCTTTTAGAGGCCCCATCAAAATTTAGTTTTTGGCATCCTGTAGGCGAAGCCTCCCAGTGAGTGGGGCTAAGATTACAAATGACTACAATAGAAGGGTTGGTGGGAGGGGGGTGGAGATTGAGTTACCAGAAACTAAGGATGTGACGCTTATTCAGTGGGCAATTTAAATCCTGGTCCATCCAAGGATACAAAGAGATTGTTTCATTGATGTTGAAGTGGATTGTAGTCCAAACTTCTTGCCAATTCCTGGTAGATGATTTAAATATTCGTCTGTTCCATTATTTCCATATTTTCCAGAGAATGAATCCTGGTAACAGTTTCCATATTCTATTAAGAATGGGGGATTGAAAAATCGAGGATCTCCATCCTGCTATAGTTTCTCGAAGACCTGTGCGGTTCCTGTCCATGGTTCTCATGAGGCTGGTGCTTTGATCCCAGATGCACGAACTATAGGTGCACAAATTTAGAAGATGGTTTTGAGTTTCCTCCTTTGAACCACATAAATGACACCAGGAAGGACCGATGAAACCCCTATTCCTTAATCTATCCCAGGTGAGAATGTTGTTGTGTGCAACTAGCTAGAGGAAGGTGTTGATTTTAGGCCAAGACTTTGCTTCCCATATCTTTCCCCAAACCTCTTCCCATAGTAAGGATTTGTGACCTGCTCTTAGGTGGTAAGCTTATTGGATATTGAAGGTACCTGTGGTGGAGTGTCCCCATTTGAGGATGTCCACCCCTTCTTGACTTAATATTTTCCTTGATTTGAGATGGTCCTATAAAGGTTGGAGATTTAAATCCATGGGGATATTCAGGGCCTCGTGGGAGTTTTTCCAGGTGCGCTAGATTTCCCTTGGAACATTTGGGTTCCAGAAATCTGACACTTTGAGGAGTCCTACTTCAATCGTGAAGGGGATGAAGGCGCTTAGATTTGGATCTATATTCAGGGCTGGGAGTTGTTTCCAAGAGTCACTCCAAAAGAGAGTTGAAGACCTACTCTGTAGTTCCTAGAAAGAGTGGTCTGTGATGAGTCCCCGATTATTCCTGGCTGTGTTCCATATGAGCGAGCCTGGCCTCTGACCATTCCACCTGATGAAATCTCTTTCTAGGGTGGTAGGAGTGTATTTTCTCCTCCAAAGATGTGCCCAAAGGTATTGAGGTCTCTTTAACCATATCCACCAAATTTTAGCACTAAGGGCCTTGATGAGTAGAGCTGGGTATATGAGGCCAAGGCCCCCTTCTTTCTTTGGATTGCAAACTTTTTTCCAGCTCACCAGGGTCATTTTGCACCCTTCTTTGGTACCATGCCAGAGAAAGATTCTTTGAATATTTATTAAGGTTCTGAGGATGAAATTTGGGGCAGCCAGAGCTGAGAAAGCATAGACAGGAAGGGCCTGTAGAACTGATTTGAGGAGGATGAGGCGACTTGGAAGATTGAGGGATCAAAAGGTCCACAGGGAAAGTTTCTTTCGAAAGATGGACCACAGGGAGTCCCATGATGTATTTCTTAATGGGTTATCAATAAAGGGGATACCTAAGTAGACAGAGGGGAGGAAACTATGAGTGAATCTCAGTATTTGCGTGAGGTGGTTTTAGATCTCGATTGGCATGTTGAAGAAGAAGACTTGGGATTTGGATAGATTCACCTCCATACCCGAAGCCTCGCAAAAGAGGTCAATGATAGATTTGAAGCATAGGGATTCTCGGGCTGTAGAAATCCCCATTAGAAGTATGTTGTCAAGGAATTGGATGTGAGATATGGAGGGAGAAATTCCATGAGGGGTGAGACCTGAGAGGGAGTGATCCATGATGGTTGCTTTGATAGTGCGACTCATCCCTTTTCCCATAACGATGAAAAGGAAGGGTGAGAGCGGGTCCCCTTGCCTTATTCCTCTGGAGGGGGAGAAGGGTTTCGAGGGAACGCCATTGATCAGGATGGAGAACAAGGATGAAGAGGTGAGGTTGAAAATCTAGGAGACCCAATTGGGATCAAAGCCGAAGGTGAGGAGAGTTGAATTTAGGTAACTCCAGCTTAATTTATCAAAGGCTTTAGAGAGATCCAGTTTTAGGAGCATACTTTGAGATTTGGTTGAGTGTAGTGAGTGGATTACTTCGTGAGCTAGGATTATACTGTCCAGAATTTGGCTGCCCTCCACATATCTGGATTGTTCCAAAGAAATTATGAATGGTAGAATAGGTTTGAGGTGAGTTTCAATGATCTTTGTTAGGAGTTTGTAAATGACATTGCAGAGGGAAATGGGCCGAAAGTGAGAGGGGGAGGTAGTGTTGTTCTCTTTGGGTATGAGGGTGAGAAAGGTCACATTGAGGGCTTGGAGTACCTGCCTGGATCTTCTAGAGTCCTTGATAATTTCCCAAACATCTTCGCGGATGATGCTCCAACAATTGTGGAAGGAATCAGAGGTGAGCCTATCTAGCCTAGGAGCCTTGCCCAGTGGGGTGTCCCTAAGAGATTGGTCGACCTCCTTTTGAGTGATTGGTCTCATGAGTGCCTCATTCTATTCTTTAGTGACCTCCTTGGGGATTTTCCTGAGGATAGAGTTGATAGCCCGTGAGCAATCTACTGGGGGTTCCGCTAGAAGGTTTTTTTAGTAAGAGAGCATTTCCTTTTCTATATCTGCGTGTTGTTGAATTTATGTTCCTTGTTCTGATACTAGGTGAGTGATGTGATTTGTTTGGTGCCACTGAACCATGGATCTGTGGAAAAAATTGGTGTTTCCCCCCCCTCTTTTAGCCATTGGATGCAGGATTTTTGTCTCCAATGTATCTATTCCTGTGCCCATCTTTCTGCGAGTTGGTTGTTTAGTAGAGCTTCTTGCTTCTTTAGGGATTTTGCAAGGCCTTGAGATCTGATCTGCTATTGGAGGATTTGCATTTGTTGATTGAAACTTTCCTGTGCTTTAAATATGTCGCCGAAGGTGGACTTATTCCAGTATTTTAGATGATGTTTGAGGTTTTTTAGCCTCTATTGGAATCTGTACATTGGGGTCCCTGTTTGGATGGCCGCTTCTTCCCACCATAGCTTTATTTTCTCTTGGAAATCTAGGTGTGTCAACCAGAATTTTTCAAAGTGGAAGGGTTTTCTACCTGGGATGCCACTGATGTTAATAGACAGTAGTATCAACTAGCGATCTAACCCCGGGGTATCGATGACCGAGGCATTCCAAGCTAGGCCATCCATCATTATGGATTTTGAAATGAGGAAATGGTCTAGTCTGCTGGAGACATCTTAAGCACATGAGCATCTGTTGGACCATGTGAAGGGCCCATTATCTGTTCTTACATCTATGAGTTTCAAAAGGCCAATGGTGCGGTTGAAAAGTTCACTGTCATTTCCCAAAGTGCATGTGCCCCCCCTTTTTTCCTCCAGACCTGTTATCATGTTGAAATCTCCCTCAAAGATCCATCTTTGGGAGCCAATGTGGTTGGCTATCCAATCTAAGTGATGGAGGAAGGCTTCCTTGTCTCCTGGTCAAGGGGGTCCATAGACATCTGTGATGTAGCCTAGTTTGTTTGAGCCAATAAGGTGGAAGGAGGTTGTGATGGTCCATTTGGAGGTGAAAAATCCATCCAACAAAATTGTGGTTGGATTCCAAAGCATCACTAGGCCACCAGCTACCCCCCTGGTGTCAACTTCCACATGATGGGATTGCTTCCAACATTTTTGAAGAGTAGAAGAAGCTTCCTCTCCAGCACACTTTGTTTCCTACAGAAGAAGTATATCTGGTTGTTCCTTCTTGATTCTTTCTCTAAGCAAACCTTGTTTGTTTTTTGTGCTAAGGCCCCTTATATTCCAAGATAGCATCTTCATGGGGCTGGTGGGGGTTGGAGGGGAGGGAAAATGTCTAAGATCAGATGTATTTGACTTGATTTGATGAGAAAATTATCGACATCTTGAATAAGTTGATGTTTTGGTTTCCTGCCTCTCTTTTTCTCATCTTTTGTGGGTTTGTGTTGGTCCTTTGAGATGCATTTTTGTATTCCAAGATTCGTACTGGCTCAGAATGATCCTCTTGCCGAAGAGTTGAGAAAGACTTTGTGTACTTTTTGCGTCTGATCTATTGGTATGGTATACAGTTGTTGCTTGCGGTAGGATTTCTCTAGATGTGCCATATCGATACCTGCTAGCTCCTAATCCTCCGGGTCTATGTCTGGGTCTCCCATTTCTAGTCCCAGTGTAGTAAGAAGGGAAGCCTCTATGGGTGGTGGTTGCGAAGAAGTTGGGGAAAGGGGGTCGGGATTGGCAGAGTTTTGGCCGGTCATAGGAGTTGTTAGAGGGTTGGTTGAAGAGGATGGGGTATCTAACAAGGTTTGAAGGTATTCAAAGGAGTTATTGGTTGGGGGTCCTGGGGGGCCTTGGGGGGTGATTTTTTGGCTTGATGTCTGTGTCGAACTGTGACTTGGGTGAAACCGTCCTTGGATTTGTCAAGGTATTTCGGAGAAGGTTTGGTGGGTTTATTTAAAGGGCATTCACGGAAGAGATGACCATGCTCATGGCATTTGCAACAACAAAAGGGGATGTGCTCATAGTCTAGGGTTTGGGACCATTCATCATCTTGGTAATCTAGGGTAATGGCTCTAGGGAGAGGTTTGAAGATGTTCAAATAGACACAAATGCGGGCATAATCAGTGTCCCTTCATTGTCGTGTCGCTTCTAAGGCTTTGAGGTATATGCCAATGGTGTTATTGATTCTTGCGAGGATCTCTTCTAGCCAAAATTCCTGTGGGAGAGAATATAGTCTCAGCCAAACCGGGGCATGGGTGAAGTCTTCATTTTCTGGGCTGAATCTCTCCTTCCAGAAGTGGAGAAAAAGGCTTGCCGAGTTGTAGAAGTATGACCCTCCTTCAAATATTTTGTTTTTGTCCTCGAGGTTGTGCAAGATGATTGTGAAGAAGCCTTTTGATCCAAGTTGGAGGTCATAGTGATCCTTGGGCTTCCACCAGTGCTGAATCCATTTGACAAGGTCCTTTTCTGAGGGCCACAACCCCAAGAATTTCCCTATCAGGGCAAAATCCCTCATGTATTGTTTCTGATCCTCTATTCTTGGAGATATGATGATATATTTTGGAGCGATCGGGGCTTGCGGGATACATTTTCCAGGTTCCCAAGTGCGAGTTTTTTTTGGGTGGCTGGCTTCTGGGTTGATTTCCATCAGCTTCTCCTTTGACATTTCTTCCTCCTAGATTATTTGTTGCATGCCATATGGGAGTTCTAAGGTCGGTCATTTGGAGTGGTTGGAGTCGTGCTCCTTGGCAGTGACAAAACTAAAGAGGGGGCTGAGAGCCCCCCTTCCTTGGCTTCCATGGCTGCGGAAACAGGAGAGAGAGTAGCTAGTTTTGAAGCTGAAACCCTAAACGTAGAGTGTTTTTTTATCTCAATCTACATCTATTGATCTATATGCACTCACAATCTTTCCTTGGATTGGATCATTATATTATTTGTCATCTATCTTGATGATTTCAGAGTAGAAAAAATTGAAGGAATCATCTTGTAGGGTCATTTTAATGGAAAGTCCCATTTGGGAAAATTGGGCTTCATAACACATTGATACCTTTCCAATGGTTCAAAAATCATTTCAATCAGAGCTCGTATGAAAACATTATGCCTACCTCAAGTTGACCTACTATGTTGACTACCATGGTATGAGTGGATGCCACATAAGCCATCATTACTCATGCATATGGGGCTAGCCATGTACGAAATTTCAAAAATATTCTAGAAGGTCCAAAACCTTATCACAATTGAGGGTTGATGAATTCAAATCCCTAAACCTAGATAGCTATCGGGTGATGTTAAAAACCGAGCTGCTAGGAGGAGAAGGGGTTCTATTCTTTAGAATTGTATTTGTTCCATAGTTGAGTAGAGCACTTAGGAGTATTATTTCGAGATCATACTCGAGGATGAGATATGTTTTACCAACCATACATGCAACAATTTCAATGAAAACTCGATAGAGAGTGCCTCTTTCTTTGTGTTGTCCCTTGAAGAAAAGAGATTAGAGTGGCCTCACCTTCTAGTTGGTTTTTTTCCCATATTGGGTTTCCTAGGTTATATATTATGTTTATCTATGGATGGTGTGTGAGTATTTATTTGTTTCATCTATTTTTTTCATTTTAGCTATTACATACCATTTAAGCAGAAAACCAATAATCAAAGAATATGAGATATAAAAGGAAATTAACCATCATAGTAAATATTTTAGTATTTTATTATATATGTTGTGACAAACTGTCCAGTGGAATATCCACGATAGTTTATAGATCAAGAATGTATGTAATGGATAAGCCTTCTAGGTTAGAGAACTATCTCCATTTAGTTGAATTTGCTTACAAAAATGGGTATCAGGAATTGTTGGGAGGCCTCTTAGGCCCTTGTAATAGTCATCATACATTATACATTATATATTAAGTAAACTGGGTGGCAGGAGCGAGAGGGGTCATCATTTTTCCAAGAGGAAATAAAAAACTCACCTTCCACTGGAGCCTCGAAATTGCATCCAATAATCAAGCCGAAGCTTATGCTCTATATCAAGGCCTTCTCCTTGCCAAAGATATGAACATACAATCCCTTTCTGTCTTTGGAGACTCTAAGATAGTCATAAATCATTCCCTCAAAGGCTCTCACCCCTCGAATATCCATTTAAATGCCATATCTCATTGAATCTTTGCAATTAAGAAACACTTATGTAATGTTTCCTTTTTTCATCTACTCAGACACAATAATCAAATTGCTGATACTCAAGCGAATATGGAAACCATTCTGGATCTGGGTTTGTTGGTTGTCAATGGTCTCACAAAACTAATCCCCATTCCATGATCCCATCGCCCTACCTGCAGTCACTAGCCAATTGGCGGCCATCTCACATGTTTGCTCGGACTGACACTTGGACTTTGAATTCGATCACCAGCACAAACCCCTCACATCTTGACACCTCTTTTACTCTGAATCCACCCCTCGACACTTAGATCTAGGCCCTCTCACTTCTACACCTCACCTCTCGTCATCATGATGTTCCCTCTTTCACCTCAATGCGTGCCACTCCTTCCACACCCTTCATTTCCCCTAGCTTGGGAAGTCACTTCGACACTCTTCCAGATCCATCAGATTATTGTAACAAGACCTGGAGGGTGAAAAATTTTCTCGTCATGACTACATGGGAGTATTATCCATTTAATTCAGGCAATGTAAGAAATACCAAAATCAGTAGAGTGTATGCTATCAGTTCATGTGAATATTCAAAGACGATTAATCAAAATCATCCTCGAAATCTCGCACAGATGATGGATCATATCAAAAGAATCATGGCGCATCAATTGGGCTTATTTCATATTTTGAATAAGAGTTGGAGCTCTATCCCTTCTCTGAACATAGATATTGGCTCTTGTATCATTCAGACAGACAGTGAAAGAAGTCTCAGAAAAATGAGAAGGGGCACAGGAATTCATCGCACCATCTCAGTGGAAGAACATAATGAACTGGTAAATACGGTGCAAAATATGCAAATCAACCTCAGATACCTGTCAACTCAATTCCTAACAATAACAGAGATTACCATCCAGCAACAAGAAGAGCACCAACAGACAAGGGATGAATGCGAGAAACTAAGGAAACAACTAGCAAATCTTCAGTTCGGGGCCGAACCTGTTTCACCTTCGGCTTCCCTATCACCTTCTGTAGCCATCTCTGATGAAGCCTCTTCTCATGGACCTCAACCTCAAATACTAGACCTAAATCTGAGGAAACCAACAGAAGAAGAACCTCCAGCACCGGACGAGAACAATGTATAAGTGTATGCTATGTTTAATAGTTTTTTTGTTAGGCTCTTATTGCAAGTTTTTCACTATAAAAGCTTTGGTTGGATTTAGAAGATTAGAAAGTATCACCTCTTCTCACCACCTATCTATTGGGAGCCTGCAGGGAGGCAAATTTTCTGATTATAGGTCCTACAAAATACTTTTTGTACTTCTCTTGCGATTATTCACAATATTTTAATATAATTTTTCTCTAGTTTCTGTTAAAAAAAAAAGAAAGATATTAAGTAAATATATGAATATATATGTAGTAAAGGATAAATATACAAGAGAACTTAACGAATGATTAGTTGGAGTTGGTGCAACCACTCCAACCATCCATACAATATATAAATACTCTTGAAGAAGGAATATGAAAGCCGCCCATGGATATCCTTCCCCACATTTATCTCCTTATTTCTTGGGGTTATGTGTGTCTTAATGTGTTTTCCCTAATTTGTTCTCTTCTTGAATGCATCCCTGTGATTCCATAGAATACAACATTTTGGTTCCATTGTCATGTGACTTGAACTTAGAAAATATAGAAAATTTGATCTTGGATGGAATATTTTCTTGAGATGCCCGTGGAATTATTTGATATGATCATGGAAATAAAGAATCTTGTGTTGAAGAGGAACTTATATCAGCCTTCTTCCTGGTGGGTGAGAGCGAGCTCAAGAAAATTTGTTTATAAAGATTGATGATTATGTGAAATAATTTTTTTATTGCTCCTATTGATTTTACTATTCTTGGTGATGTTGCATGAATTTTTTTTCTATTGTTTATGCTCGTAAACTCCACCCTCCTGATGAAAAATATGAAAAACAAAATCAGGAATATAGAGAAAGAAATTTACAAGCTTGGGTTTAAGAGGATCATGAGTTGATGTTTTTTGTGCCCTTGATTTGTTGTTGAGTATTTTCGTGGAAAGAAAATGAAGATTAAAAATATGGTATAGTACATTTATTATGAGAGGCCGACTACATACATTGATTTGTTGTTCATCAATTTTGGTCTCTTCTAAAATAGAAAAATCATTGATGACATGTGAAAGAATTTTTTTACGTTGAAACAAAGAAGCCTGCAAATAAAATAATCGGGAAGAATCTTGGTGTAAAAAGCAAAGAGAGAAAAAAAAGAAAAAAAAAATTGTTGCCTAACATGTTGGTTTCTTCAAAGAGTGTAGAGTTGATATTCGAGAGAATAATTGGATGATGTATTGGACGTGCCTGCAATCTACGAGTAAAAGATTGGTTTTGGTATGGTTGTTGATTTTTGTTTTTACATTAAATATGGGCGACAAAGATATGTTGGTTATTTATAATTTTGAGAGAAATTGTAAGAAGGAAACTATGTGGCAACTACAAATATTGGACCATTTTGTTCATGAAACGTGTTGATTTATTCCTTAAGCATACAATTGGTTGAGTTTCCAAAAATATAATACTTGGGAATGAAGTTAGGTGCATGCATGAAATGGGTATTCAAAATCAAAACCATATGAGAAATATTCCCTACAATGAAGGGAAGTGAATAAATATATTGTTTTTGAAACTTTACAAGATTGAGGAGTTTGAGGAGTTTGTTGAAAAAGTAACTTTTACATTGTTGAAAAGTTAAGTGCCAATGTCATAATAGAATTTAAAGGTGCCAAATGACATTATGAAAAAGTGTGAGAGTCTTTATAAAGGATGGTGGCTAGAGTGTATGAAGTTTATGTCATAAAGTAATATATTTTATGTAAAAGGATAGATTGTAAAATGTATGAGTCAAATATGAAAGAACTGATTATATGAAGGATAGTAGTCTTATTAGTAAAAAAAAATATTGTCCAGAGTGTTAGTTAATATTCAAAATAAAGGAGGGGATTAAGTGTGCATCTTCAAAGGAAGAAGATCCTCTCCACCTATTGTAATGTAAGTTAGTTTCTCGCCGATAAGACCGGATTCTCGCCGACATTAGTCAATACCCATTTGACATAATTCATAAATGTATGGTACCAACAAAAGTGTTATTTATTTATTTATTTGAGTCATAAGGAGTCCTCCTTCATGTAATATAAGATGACGACTAAAAAAGAAACATATCCATAACAACATAAAAACAAGATTGATGAGAAGTAGAGCAGTGAGCATATAGCGGAAGATTTGAGCACTTCAAAGATCATTATTGATGAGCATGTTGCCAGTGGTTAAAGGCAATTAAGAAAGAGACATAAGAGAATAGATACACACATAATAGCTTCAAAGAAAACATGATGACAAAAGAAATTCTGAACTGATTGAGCCCCTTGGTATAAAAGTGGCAGAATAACTTTTGGATTGTTACCTTGGAAGC
Source organism: Picea glauca (assembly GCA_000966675.3). Classification (NCBI taxonomy): domain Eukaryota; kingdom Viridiplantae; phylum Streptophyta; class Pinopsida; order Pinales; family Pinaceae; genus Picea; species Picea glauca. Next base: position 820,252 of record JZKD02S1719794.1, read on the forward strand.
CAGAAAGAAGAGAAATGGTAAGTTGGTCGAAGCATGGTGTTCCACCGTAGGGTGTGTGTATGGGCAATATGAGCACAGGTCGAGTCGAGCACCACTCCAAAGTCACAATGGTGTAGCGAGAGTCAAGAGGACCTTGTTGGGAGGGGTAGCTAAGCACTAGAGACTCACTAAATGCACAGACACTTACCAGATTGAAGATAAAGGCTAACGACTAACAAGTCATTAATTATCTGCACACTTTCTTAGGACAAACAAGCATTTGAGTGTGGGGGATATTTTGGGAGGCCTCTTAGTCCCTTGTAATAGTCATCATACATTAGGCATTAGATATTAAGTAAATATATGAATATATATGTAGTAAAGGATAAATATACAAGATAACTTAAAGAAATGATTAGTTGGAGTGGGTGCAATCGCTCCAACTATCCATACAATGTATAAATACTCTTGAATAAGGAATATGAAAGAGGATGGATATCCTTTTCGACATTTATCTCCTTATTTCTTGGGATTATGTGTGTCTTGAAGTGTTTTCCCTAATGTTCTCTCTTCTTGAATGCATCCCTGTGATTCCATAGACTACAACATGAATCATTAAATATGAGCACGTTTGAAGCCTTGTATGGAATAAAATGCAACACTTTGGTAATTTGGGATAACCCAATAGATAGAGTCGTTATTGGGATAGATTTTTTGAGAGAAATGGAAGAGAAAATGGTAAAGATCAAGTAGAATTTAAAATTTGCACGAGATAGGTAGAAGATATATGTCAATAAAATAAGAATACATATAGAATTCAAAGTGGGAGAGCATGTGTTTTTGAAAGTTAAAATCAGGGGGAGCTCATTGAAATTGGGGAGTTTCCCAACTTTGGTAGCAAGATATTGTGGGTCGCTTGAAGTATTAGAATGGATAGGAATAGTTTCATACATTCTTGCATTAATTGCATCCATGGGAACTAATAACATGTTCCATGTGTCTTTATTAAATAAGTATGTACCTTATCCTAGCCATGTGATTGATTGGATAGTGATCCAGGTAGAACATGAAATTGACTTTCGAGTGGAGCCAATGTGCATCTTGGACCATAAATTCAAAGTGATTAGGGACAAATCCATCATCTAGTTAAAGGTCCAATGGACCTACTACAGTCCTAAAGATGCCACGTGGGAGCACGAGGAGGCCATACGGGAGGCATACCTGAAATATTTTGCAAATTTTGAAAAACATTGAATGTACATTTGTACATAAGTATATGAAGACTCCATTTTGGCAGTTGGAGTTCCTATAGCCACAAATCTAAGTATTCATGTCCAACCAATTACAGATCACATTCCTTGGGTTTTACAAGTCAATGGGAATGAGAGTTGTTCGTTGGAATTGTTGCATGAGTCATTAAGTTGCATAATTATCAAGTATTTTGAGGTAAAAATTTATGTATGTCAATGTGTATGATTGTATACTCATGTGCACTGAGGAAATTTCAAATTGTAGGGGGGGGTAATGTAAAATCCATGTTTTTAATCCCTAAAATAGCAATGTATATTGTACATATGATGTATGGTCATGGGCCAAGTGATGTAATATGTAAACTTTGTCTATAATTTAAATAAAATATATATTGCTAGCTATAGATGGAATCTATGGATAGAGACTTGGGGGCTTAGTTTCCACAAGAGGGGGGAACTACCCATGTTTATTAAAAAAAAACCATCTTTCTAAATTATCCTTACTATGAACCTTCTATTTCATTTTGAGTGTTCCCTGATCCAATCAATGAATGCATGTAAGAGGGTGGGTGTGTGAAGTCATCTCACATAGTTATTGAAAGCATGGACATGAGTACAATCATTTTTGGGAAGAGTGTGAGTCAATAAATCATGGGAGAAGAAGGAAATTCATATGGGGAAAGATAAGTTTTGTATAGGAAATTTTGGGAGAAACAAGGAAGGAGTGAGTGTTGAAGCTTGAAGGAAACCATATTGGGCATGTGTAATAGCTGGTTGGAGCTGTAAGTTCATGGAGAAAGAGGTTATAGGCCCATGAGTAGTTTTCTATTAAATAAATTGTCAATAGATAAAGTAGTTTATTGTTTATAAAATTCATGTTGCAGTTGTAGATTCCTAGAGCTCCTAGTAGAGATATTTCCTATCCAACTTATGTTGGAGCCCTAGAGGAAAGTAGGATAGCCTAAAGGAATTTGTGGCAAAGAAGGGAATCCCATTCCTTGGGTTGTGAGGGTTGAGGGAAAAGAGAGTTAGTGAATTGCAATGGATATGGGAATTAAATATTGAGAGGGGGACAATAGCTATCCTTGGGAACCACCATCTCTTATGAATTCAAAGCCCCGGGTCGAGGGTGAATTTCTATTGATAAATGGAACAAAAAGTCTATGGTTGGGTGGAATGTGTATCCTATATAGAAGGTTGCATATTTGCTAAGATACATTTTCTCATTTTTTATGTGTATTTATGTTAAATAATGAATTAAGTATTGTGCATTTTGTTGGAAGATTGGTTGTTGTCATTGATTTCAACCCTAGTCATTGGTTGTAGTCATTGATGTCAACCCTAGCCATTGGCTTTTGGACCCCACAGTTGATCGAAGTAGATAGAAATGAAGGAAATTACACATGTAGATACAACACCCATGGATGGATAGTATAAGTCATGTCACTTCTGGTGGTATGTCTCATGTCACGTGGATCCTCACGATTGAGGAGAAATGAATTTTTGAAGATGACAATGTAAATTGAAGAAGAAACTACATGTCAGCCCTCATGTTAAAATGAAGTGACATAAAGGGTATAAATACATATAATTTTATGTTAATTTTACACACACAAGTTTTTTAATGAACAATGAGATATAAGTCGAATTTCATATGAAATCTGAAGTAAAGAAGGCCAGATTTCAAGGGAGGATGAAGTCTCTTGATGATGTGTTCTAAGGTATGTTACGTACAGGTCATCTTACCAGTTTCGCCATAACTTTGTTTCTAGAATGATTCAGATGATGAAATTTAGAGGCTATTGAGAATACATATCTAGGTACATGTGGTAAACATTTCAGCTCTTAATTTGCTATAATTTTGGAGATACACTCTGTGGAAGATAGGGTTTTTGACTAGTCCTGAAGCTAGTCATAAACAGGTGTTCTGGGTAAAACAGACATAAATTATTCATAGAGAATCCAAATGAAGTGAGACCAATTTCATTGGAAAGAGTAAGAGCTAAAATTTCCTTTATATGAATTTTATAATCTGATGTTAAATATTGAGCGCAGGACATTCTGTACAAGTTCTCTCTCCTGAATAAACCAAAATTGAATAAGGTCTACCATTTTCTCTATTAATCCTTTTTTGGGGAGGATTCAAGGAGTAAAACTTGGAGGAGTTTTAGAGAATACATTGATTAATATTATCTACAGGATCAGAGTATTCCAAGAAGTGAAGAATTACAGAAGTTGAAGAAGTTTTAGGAAGCATTATGAGGTTCTATGTGATGGTTGGTTCATGGTTGTAATTTAATGTAAAGTTTTATTATCTCTCATAAATTCTTGGGTGGAAGGAAGGGGCAAGGATGGAGAGGTAAACCCTTTATTAATATTGGAGGATTGTATCTTCCTTTTGGAGTTTTATCCCTCCCTTTATATTTGGAAGCTGTAGCTTCCCATGGAAGTCATTACTTCCCTTGAACAATAACTATTGATTATTTCTCATATATTGTTCATGGTGTATTGTGGTGTATTGGTGTAACTCTTCTAATATTGTTCATTTCTCATTGGATATAATTGAATATATGATATGGTTGAAGTATAAGTTGAAAAAGTTTTGAAATTGTACTTGATACTGATTCACCTCCCTCTCAGTATTAACAATTGGTATCAGAACCGATTACCTTTAGTACAGTTTAACCACTCAAGGAAGATCCTAAGCAGAAATGGAAGACAACATTCCAAATGGGATTCCACCATTTCATGGAAGAAATTTTGAATACTGTATTAATAGAATGGAAACTTACTTGAAAGATCTTGAGGCAGATGTTTGCTTCTCATTTTCTTCAAGATACAAGGCTTTGAATAAACCAAATATTGCAGCTCAAAAGGAAGCAAGAAGGAACAACAAATTGGCAATAGATACCATCCTGGATGGATTGATAGATTCAGTGAAATCCAAGGTGGGATCATGTTCATCGGCAAAAGAGCTTGGGGACAAGCTACAATACCTTTATGCAAGGGAGGAATAAGAAGAAGTTGAAGCAAATTACAACATCTCATATTTCAAAGAGGCCAATAGAGGTGAGTTCTTTTGCTTTAATTGTGAAGGAGTAGGACATGTTCAATTTGAATGTCCTTATCCAAGGATTGAAAGAGATGATACTGAAGAAAAAAATTCCAATGAAGAAGAAGAAAATCATGAAACAGAAATGATTCAAAAAGAAGATGAGAATCTTAAAAAATTGAAGCATGTTGAGATTGAAAATAGCAAGCTCAAAAACACGCATAGAAAACTAAGAACTAAATTGGGTAGTTGTGAAAAGACAATTGAAATCTTGAAGAAACAATTAGAATACTTTGATAAACTAAGAGAAGAAACCATTTCCTTGAAAACTCTACTCGAAGAAGCAAGAAGAATAGGAGAAGTAAGGAATGTCCAAATGATGAAGA